>BSBK01000548.1:885000-1495000 GCA_027943335.1 Chamaecyparis obtusa
ACACACACATGATTGTGATCATACTATTTAATCATGTATAATAATCAATAATCACATTAGAATATATAAGAAGGGCAGAGATCAAATGCTCAAGGCCAATAGGCCACTTATGCATTTGATTTCATCGATATGAATAATTTGATCGAAGCTACAATTCATTAAAAATCCCTCTTAGCTAGGGAGGATGATTATTATCCTTATGTATACCCTATAGATCATATAGTGTGTGGGAAAATATCACCTCAATGTGATATCAGGAATTATGGCATATTATCAAGTCTAATGATATCCACCATAAATGATGCCACCTCACGATGTCATCAGGAGTAATGGAATGTCCACGAATATTAAGTCACGTGATATTCACCATACTCATATCTTCTCATGGCCTATCCATGGATATTAAGTCACATAATATCCACCATGAAATATCTCAATAATATAGCTTATTGAGGTTACACACCACTCAGTTAATATTACGAAGGAGATATGAACTATCATGACATGTCCATGGATATCAATCCACATGATATCCATCATGATATTAGGTTAAACTATACTAAATTCATCACCTTATAATAGTAACCAAAGATAAGTATACATCTTAGAAAGATAGTCACCTTTCAAGATGTCTATCAGAGCCCATAAGTTCTGTAATTGAACACATGAAAAAAAGAGTTTACACATTAAAATACTTTCAAATATATTAGTACAATAAATTTGTTGAGACTCAATCTCAAATAAAACTACATTTCTACCATACCAAGTTTACCTCTGAAGTGTTCCACCTATTTTTTGGAGAGAGGCTTGGTTATAATGTCTGCAGTTTGTTTATTTATACTAATATATCTCAACTGGATAACATTTCTCTCCACCATGTCTCTAACATAATGGTAAGTTATCTCAATGTGCTTTGATCTATCATGATCAAATATTAGATTCACTAAAAGCTTTATACAAATCTAGTTATCACAGTGAATAATTGTGGAATCCACAGTTTGTCCAAACAAACCTACCAACAGTTTTCTCAACCAAACAACTTCTCGAGCTCCCATGGATGTTGCAATGTACTCGACCTTAGTGGAACTCTGTGCAACTGAAGATTTCTTTCTATTGGACCAGGATATCATGGCTGATCCCAAACTAAAGAAATTTTTTGAAGTACTTTTATGATCAACAACACTTCCAACCCAATTTGAGTCTGTGTATCCATGTAGATTTAGATCTACATTATCATATTTTAATCCATATCCATTAATTGTGCCATGCAGGTATCTCAGAATATGTTTTGTTGCAACTAAGTGTAATTGTCTAGGTTCACACATAAACTGACTAAGTGCATTTTTTGCATAACAAATATCTAGTCTGGTGTTGACCAAGTACATTAAGGACCTAATCATTTATCGATAGAGAGTAGAATCTACTAACTTTGAGTCTACAACTGCTTCTTTTAACTTATGTAAATTTGTCTCCATAGGTGTAGACATAGGCTTGTAGTCCATATTCCCAAACCTTTTCAAGATATCAATAATATATTTTCCTTGATTTAGGATAATACCATTATCTTTCTTCCATACTTCTAAACCAAGGAAGTAGTGAAGGAGAACCAAGTCCTTCATGTCAAATTCATATGCAAGATCTTGTTTACACTTGGTGATGAGATGATCTTCTCCTGTGATTAGAAAATTGTCAACATAAAGAATGAGAATGAACATATCACCATTTATTACCTTGAAGTAAAGGTTATGATCTGCATCATTCTTGGAGAACCTTATTTTGGAGAGATAATTGTCTATCCTCTCATACCAAGCTCGAGGAGCTTGTTTAAGACCATATAGAGCCTTCTTCAATTTGCAAACATGAGAAGCATCATCATGAACCAAAAATCCCTTAGGTTGTTCTAGGTACACTTCCTCTTCTATAATTCCATTAAGAAAAGTAATCTTCACATCCATTTGGTGAATCTTCCATCCTTTTGATACGATGATAGAAATTATGGCCCAGACGGAGGTGTAATGAGCAACTGGAGAAAATGTATCTTCATAATCAATTCCTTCCTTTTGTGAGAACCCTCTGGAAAAAAACCTTGCTTTATATTTGTCAATGCTCCCATCTATTGCATGTTTGATTTTGAAGAACCATTTGGATGAGACAACTGATTTTTCTTTAGGTCTAGGGACAATATCGCAAACATCATTCTTAAGTATGGATTGATATTCTTTTGTCATGTCATCTTTCCAAAATTGATGTTGGAGTGCTTCCTCAACACTAGAAGGTTCATACTTGATGATTTCACTCATAAGATAAACATAGTTGGAGTATCTATTTGGTCTCTTGCTTTCTTTGAAGGTTCCTTTGGGAGTGATGCAGGAGCATCCTGGGTGTAAGAGCAATCTTGCATCACCCAAAAAATATTTATGTTTTTGTATTCAATAAGGGCTATCTTGTGCAGAGTTGCTATTTGTGGAAACTTGCTATTTTTAGTAAGTTGGTCTTACGATCTCAGAATGTCTGATTTTACATATGGAGGTTCATCTCAGTCATATCAACCTACTAGCAAAGTATCATGGATAGATCAGGTGTAGTTTTGAAGATATTGAAGATTTTCGGTATTGGCAGCAAGGTACAGAAACTTTGAACTCAATTTTGAAGGCTTTAGAGGCCCTGGATGAGGTTGAAAATTTGGGTGACAGGCGCTTTGCACAAGTCAAGCTTGTAGAGCGCTTCATGGCATTTCCAGAATGGGGTTATAATAGCCAATCGGGTTAACGGGTGATGACTTATGGTCTTCGGAAGTTGGGTCACTTGAAATGGCGAAAAATAATTTTTCTTCAAAATTTATGTTTGGGTTTCAAAACTCATTTTGAGCCGACTTTGATGTAATAAATTGTAAAATAAAATAATTCTAAGTTTGGTCGGCCCTAAGGGCTAAATTTCTAGAACCTTCTCGGGCGGTGGAAATTGCCTATATAAAGAAGGCCCGTAGTGTTGTCTAGGGCAGTTCTGGGTAGTAGATCTGGGTATTGATTCGAGGCTTTGTCCTACAAAATATTGTAAGGGAATGCCCATGTGGCTTTGCATATTGTAATTCTGAAAGTTTGTAATTCCACATTTGTGGAGATAATAAGAAGCCCATTTTCTATTCTTGCATATTATTGTTGTTGTTTCTCTATTTCTGTTATGTGCTTATGGTATTAAGGGGAGCACCCTTCATCAAGTGGTATCAGAGCAGGAGATCTTGAGTGTGTAAACAGATCATCGACTATGAGGCAGTTTGCACCAGGACCGTGGTTAGGGTTTCAGCGTGCATCACGACAATGCCTCCACGAAGAGAACATGGCGGAAGAGCTGGTGCTGTGACACCTAAGGTTAGAGAGCTACAGAGACAAGTGCGAGCATTGCAAAAAGAGATTCGTAGAGGAATGAATCTTAATGTCAGAGATGAAAGCGAGGATGAAGCCGAAGAAGAATATCAAGAAGGAGAAGTTGAAATTGTGAACCAGAAGGAAGAAAGACTTTTTCGAGTGATTTCCAAGATTGGGAAAAGACCTAAGATTGAGGTTCCTACATTTTCTGGAAATCTTAACCTAGAGGAATTGATCGACTGGATCAATGAATGTGAGGAATATTTTGAGTATGAAGATGTTGAGGATCCTGATAGGGTCAAATTTGTGAAGGCCAGACTGAAAGGTCATGCGAAGATTTGGTGGCAAGAGATTCAATTGGAGTGAAATAGAAGAGGGAAAGATAAAATCACAAGATGGGATCGGATGGTGGATAAATTGAAGCGACAGTTCATTCCTGTTGATTATGAGCTTGACCTAGTAAAGAAAATGCAAAGTTTGAAGCAAGCAGGAAGATCTATTCAAGAGTATACAAAGGAGTTTTATCGACTCCTCATCAGAACAGGCCATGCAGAAGCTGATAAGGAGAAAGTTTCCTGATACCTTAATGGGTTAAGGCCAAGCATTTAGGAGTTGTTGAATCTGGTTCGAATGAATAGTATTGAGGAGGCATACCAATTTGCCCTAAAAGTAGAGGAAAAGCTGAACAAGAAGTTTGAGAGCAGACAAAATGGAAGAGGTCATGGTGGAAGATCTGGTGGACGGTCATATGGTGGCCGAAATGAAGATCCGAAAAAGAAGGATGAGGCCAGTAGCAGCCAGAATTAGAGAGGAAATAATTCCAATTGTTTCCAAGATCAGAATAATAGAGATCAGAGAGGAAGAGGAAGAGGACAAGAATTTGGAAGAGGAGGCTTCCGTGGAACATGTTTTCACTGTGGAGAAGAAGGTCATAGGGCATTTGAATGTCCTCAGTGCCAAGGCAGAACAGACAGGAGAAATGAAGGCCAGGCCAGAGTTGCACATGTAGATGAAGATGCTAGATCATCAAATTCTGAAGATGCTAAAAGAGGAGAAACACTAATTAACAGAAGAGTCTTACTGAGTGGCGAGAATGAACCTGAACAAAGGAGGAGCTTGTTTTGCACCAGGTGCAAGTGTGAGGGTAAATGCTGTGATGTGATTATCGATAGTGGAAGCACTGACAATTTGGTGTCAGAAGAGATGGTGACAAAGTTGAAGCTCAAGAGACAGAAAAACCCACATCCTTATCGGATTGCCTAGGTGCAGGATGACCACAAGGTCATGGTCAGTGAACAGTGCCTGGTAAAGTTCAAGATCGACAGGTACCAAGATGAGGTACTATGTGATATAATATCTATGGATGCATGTCATATGTTGTTGGGTAGACCGTGGTAGTTTGACAGATGTGCTGTACACGATGGTCGTGCGAATACCTATTCCCTAACAAAGGATGGAGTGCGACATAAGCTAAAGCCATTGAAGGAGACCGAAGAAAAGGTATGTGGTAATGCAAGAATAACTTTGTTGATGGAAGAAAATTCTTAGATGGTATGAGGCATGAGCATGTGTGTTTTGTTTTAATTCCAAAAGCTAGTAAAGAAGAAGTAGAGGATGTACTTGTAGAGGTTGCAGATTTGTTGAATGAGTTTTAGGATATTGTATCTGATAATGTACCCGATGGATTACCATCGGTAAGGAAGATCAGTCATTAGATGGATTTGATTCCAGGAGCCAGTTTGCCAAACAAGGCAGCACACAGAATGACACCAGCAGAAAGTGAAGAGTTGAACAGACAAGTACATGAGTTGTTACAAAAGGGATTGATTTGGGAGAGCCTGAGTCCATGTGCTGTACCAGCAGTATTAGCACCAAAGAAGAATGGAGAATGGAGGATGTGTACAGATTTTAGAGTAATAAACAAGATCACAATCAAGTATAGGTTTCCATTGCCACGAATGGATGATATTATGGATTGTTTGAGTGGGGCTGTGTATTTCTCAAAGATAGATCTGAAGAGTGGATATCACTAGATTCGGATCAGAGAAGGAGATGAATGGAAGACTACCTTCAAGACAAATGAAGGACTGTATGAGTGGTTAGTCATACCTTTTGGGCTAACCAATGCACCGAGCACTTTCATGCGGCTCATGAACGAGGTCCTGAAAGAATTTTTGGGTAAGTTTGTCATTGTTTACCTAGATGATATTTTGATTTTTAGCAAGACATTGGAGGAACATATGATGCATATTCGTATGGTGTTTGAGAAGTTGAGAAATGAGAAATTGTTGATTAATTTGAAGAAATGCAGTTTTGTGAAGAAAGAGTTAGTGTATTTGGGATTTGTAGTTTCAACAGAAGGTCTAAAAATGGACCCAGAGAAGGTACAGGCTATCCTTGAATGGCCTACTCCAAGGAGTGCTACTGAGGTAAGATCTTTTCATGGTTTGGCTAGCTTTTACAGAAAGTTTATCAAAAATTTTAGCAGTATTTTTGGACCCTTGACTGAAACAATAAGAGGGGATAGAAAAGAGTTTAAGTGGACTAATGGGGCAGAAAAGAGTTTTCAATTGTTGAAACAAAAAGTTACAGAACAGCCTGTTTTAGCACTTCCAGATTTTAATAAGGTGTTTCAAGTAGATTGTGATGCTAGTGGTACTGCAATAGGAGCTGTTATGAGCCAAGAAGGTAAACCTATTGCTTATTTCAGTGAGAAGTTAAATGATGCCAAGAGAAAATATTCTGTCTATGATCAGGAATTTTATGCTATAGTTCAGGCATTAAAAAAGTGGAGACATTATCTGCTTCCTAAGGAATTTGTTTTGTATACTGATCATCAAGCTTTGCAATATTTGAATAGTCAAGGAAAGTTGAATCAAAGGCATTTGAAATGGGTTGAGTTTTTGCAGAGTTATACATTTATTTTGAAACACAGAAGTGGAAAGTCTAACAGGGTTGTAGATGCTCTTAGCAAAAGGCAACTATTGCTGACAGAGATGCAGATTGAGGTGGTTGGGTTCAAGGAACTCAAAAATTTGTATCCGGAGGATCCTGATTTTGGTGGAGCTTGGAAAGCTTGTAAAGAGCCTGTTACTCTAGACAGGATGCAATGGCTGGATTTTATCATCCAAGATGATATGCTATTCAGAGGGAGTCAGTTGTGCATTCCACGAAGTTCTATGAGGGAGAATCTCGTCAAGGAGAAGCATAGTGGAGGATTGGCTGGACATTTTGGTCGTGATAAAACCCTTGCTTTGGTTGGTGATAATTATTATTGGCCACAATTGCAGCAAGATGTGAAGAAGTTTGTACAGAGTTGCAGAGTATGTCAGATGGTGAAAGGAGTGAAGCAGAATACAGGGTTGTATCAGCCATTATCTATACCAGAGAAGCCTTGGGAGGATATCAGTATGGACTTTGTTCTTGGTTTACCAAAGACACAATGGGGACATGATTCAATTTTTGTAGTAGTTGAAATTTTTTTGAAGATGGCACATTTCATTCCCTGCAAGAAGACTAATGATGTTGTTCATGTAGAAGAATTGTTTTTCAGAGAAGTGGTGAGACTACATGGTTTGCCAAAGACCATAGTTTCAGATCAGGATACTAAGTTTGTTGGATATTTTTGGCAGACATTGTGGAAGAAGTTGAAGACAGATTTGAAGTTCAATTCATCACATCATCCACAGACTGATGGACAGACAGAGGTGGTGAATAAAAGTTTGGGAAATCTACTGAGATGTTTGGTTGGAGATAAGCCAACATGATGGGATTTGATTTTACCACAGGTAGAATTTGCATACAATAATTCTGTCAACAGGAGCACTGGTAAATCACCATTCCAGATTGTATATGGAAGTAGTCCAAGAAATGCATCCAAGTTGAAAAAGATAGATAAAGAAGAAATAAGTAGTGCTGAAGCTGAAGATTTTGCAGAACATTTGAAGAACATCCATGAGGAGGTGAGGAAGCATATTACCAAGATGAATGTGTAGTATAAGACTAAGGTAGATGAGAAAAGGAGGCATAAGGAATTTTAGGTTGGGGATGAAGTCATGGTTCATTTGCGGAAGGAGTGGTTTCCAGTTGGTACATATAACAAGCTGAAAATGAAGAAGTTTGGACCATGTAAGATACTGAAGAAGCATGATTCAGGAAATGCATATGAGGTAGGATTGCCTACTGAGCTGAATATTTCACCAGTGTTTAACATTTCAGATTTGACAGAGTATCATGAAGGAGGTGTTGAAGATGAGGTTGCAGCAGCACAGTGGAGTATTCCAGCAACCAGTTCAAATATCAAGGCGATTGAAGACATACTAGACAGTCGTGTTGGTAGAAGCACAAGGAACAGGACATATGAAGAGTATTTGGTCAAATGGAAAGGATGACCTGTTGAAGATTCATCATGGCTAACAAAGGAGGAGGTTAACCATCTTGGTTTTCCTTTGCACACCTGAGTTGTGACAGGGTCACTTCTCAAATTACCCCGGGTGTCTGATGCAGGAGCATCCTGGGTGTAAGAGCAATCTTGCATCACCCAAAAAATATTTATGTTTTTGTATTCAATAAGGGCTATCTTGTGCAGAGTTGCTATTTGTGGAAACTTGCTATTTTTAGTAAGTTGGTCTTACGATCTCGGAATGTCTGATTTTACATATGGAGGTTCATCCCAGTCATATCAGCCTGCTAGCAAAGTATCATGGATAGATCAGGTGTAGTTTTGAAGATATTGAAGATTTTCGGTATTGGCAGCAGGGTACAAAAACTTTGAACTCAGTTTTGAAGGCTTTAGAGGCCCCGGATGAGGTTGAAAATTTGGGTGATGGGCGCTTTGCGCAAGTCAAGCTTGTAGAGCGCTTTGTGGCATTTCCAGAATGGGGTTATAATAGCCAATCGGGTCAACAGGCGATGACTTATGGTCTTCGAAAGTTGGGTCACTTGAAATGGTGAAAAATAATTTTTCTTCAAAATTTATGTTTGGGTTTCAAAACTCATTTTGAGCCGACTTTGATGTAATAAATTGTAAAATAAAATAATTCTAAGTTTGGTCAGCCCTAGAACCTTCTCGGGCGGTGGAAATTGCCTATATAAAGAAGGCCCATAGTGTTGTCTAGGGCAGTTCTGGGTAGTAGATCTGGGTATTGATTTGAGGCTTTGTCCTACAGAATATTGTAAGGGAATGCCCATGTGGCTTTGCATATTGTAATTTTGAAAGTTTGTAATTCCACATTTGTGGAGATAATAAGAAGCCCATTTTCTGTTCTTGCATATTATTGTTGTTGTTTCTCTATTTCTGTTATGTGCTTGTGGTATTAAGGGGAGCACCCTTCATCAGGGAGCTGCATAATTTTTTGCTTCTTCAATGATTTTCATTGCCCAAAGAGGTCTTTTATGACCCACAATAGAACCTCTAGGCTCAATAGTAGAGTTCATAGGTTCATTGAGATTATTGTCTTCTATAGGTAAATGTGTCTCCCTCTGAATCTCAAGAGCATGGTTCTTTTCCATAGTTTGAGGAGACTTATCATCTATTTAATTAATGTCTTTAGATCTTTTGAATGCAATGTCCTCTTCAAAAGTCACATCCCTGCTAATCTCGATTAATTTTTGACCAGGGATATATATCCTATAGGCTTTGGATGATTCACTGTAGCTAAAAAATATTCCCTTCTTTCTTGAGGATTTTCATTTAATACTTGGATCTCTTCATTAGAGGTGTTTATCCCAATTCCTCTTGTGATTAGACTTGACTCTCTTGAATGCAATTGGTCTTTAATTGATCAAACTTAGGAAGTTTAGATCGAGCACTTATCCCTTGTATAAAATTTTTCCAAGATGTAGGTAGTCCATTGAGATCCAACATCGTTAATTCCCTACTATCAATTAGGTGACCAATTGTGGATAGTTGATTTCTTAACTCCATTATCCTCATGAATTAAGACATGATGGTTTCTCCTTTTCTCATATTGACATGGTGGAGTTATTGTTTTAGGGAAAGAGCCCTGCTAGTATTATTTATCTCATACATGTTCTCTAGAATTGTGAACATTTGTTATGCTATCTCTAATTTAGATATAATTGGAACTATATGATCCTTCACTGCATCCACTAGAATCTTCATGGTGTTGTTGTTGTTCTTCGTCCATTGAAGTTTATCCTCATCTTTATCTGGCATAGGTATAGCCTTCTCCACAAATGTGTTCAATTCATGTTCTCTTAGTGCCATCATTATTTTGAACTTCCAAGAAACAAAATTTACAACTCCAAGTATGTCCTCAAATCTAACGCCATTCACCATTTTCTCTTAATGCAAATTTAGAGAGATTTACTGGTGGTTATATTTCCTGTTTTATTAATTTGATCTGTATATGTATTTCTTCTTAATATATCTTTGAATATAATAATAGTATATATTAACAAGTATTGATGATCATTGTTGAGACTTGTTTGACATTGTATTTTTATGCTTCCAAATTCATAATGATCGATGATATATATCTCAAGAGAGGGACATGTCTATGAAGAAGCATGTACAATCACAATGTAATACCAATAGTTATCATGCTTAATCGATACTCATATCGATTCACATTGTAATACAAGATTTGCTTGATACTAATAATTAGTTGATATTAATACAAGTATAATATACATGACATCGATAATATAGTGTGCTATCTTTGATAGAACAATATATTACTGATGTCATCAACAATTATATCGATACTCATTATTGATGTTTGTATTATTATCAACAATGTAATTGTATTAACAACATAATTTATATTAATGATATTAACAACATGATTAATATAAATGGTATTAACAACATGATTAATATTATAAGTATGATTAATAATAGTTATCTCAATTACAATTATGTGTGTGTGTGTGTGTCTATATATATATAACAATACAATGCATATATATATATATATATATATATATATATATATATATATATATATATATATATATATATATATATATATATAACAATACAATGCATAACATGTACATATATATAATTTGATCGAAGCTACAATTCATTAACAAGCAAGAGGAAAAAATTAAACACAAAAGACATTGAAAAGAAGAAAAATTGAGAGAAACAAAGGACCATAATAAATAAAGGCACAAATAGACTAGAGAAAAGGGGAACTAAAAATGCAAAAGATGATCTCGAGGAGGATAGGCCTTGGAAAAAAGGCTCAAGACCTACTATGAACTACCACTTAATGACACCATAACACCAACAACCATCACAAGTTCAATAAAACACAATAAATTAATTTAATAAGGAACCAAACACTAAAAGAGTGAATGAAGGAGAATAAAACAAAAACATGACAAAAATCAAACTAATATTATTATCCAAAAAATAAAGTCACAAATAGACTAGATGATTGAAGCAGGCACATACGCTTACACATAAATAATGCACAAAGTAAAATAGTGTATATTCATATACATACATGTATAATGGGACAAGTAAAGGAACACAATACTAATAAATATGTATATAAGAACAAGTGGATACACAACTTAATAAATATGTGAAGGAAGGAGAATACGTGAAGGAAGGAGAACAAGTGGATACTATAGATGATTTAATAGAATTTGAAAGATATTGGAATACTGTTTGATGAGCCCATTTCTATATTATGTGACTATACTAGTGCAATAAATATTTCAAAGAATCCAATGCTACACTCAAGGACACAACATATTTCAATATGGTACCACTTTCAAAGGGAAAAGGTTTTGGAGAATGAGGTAAATCTTGTGCATGTAATTAAAAAAGTTAAAATTGTTGGTATTTTTACCAAGGAACTCTCTAAGGATACTTTTGAGTATCTTGAGGAGAATTTGGGGATGATTTCCCCTCCTTATCAAAGCTAAATGCATATGGATATGGAATAGTCCAATGAACATGCATATTCTTGGGTTTGGACTAATGATTGTAGTTTCCTCTTAAGGGGAGATAAGTACAGTTGTGAGATGATATGTATATCTTAGGGGGAGGTGAGCAGAATGAGAGAGTGATTTTTGTTTCTGGCCTTTTCCATTGATGTCAAACAGGGAGAGTGTATGACACTAGGAGGAGAGAGTTTTATTTGAATAATTTTTCTATTGTTGTCATTTATGTGTTTCCATCAATGACAAAGGGGGAGATTGTTGCAAAATTGAGTAGAACGAGTTTTTGGCTATGTATGTTTGAATGATTGATTAGTTAGTATGGTTTTCATTGATGTTGACATGTTGTTTCTACTATTGGTGACTGATTTCTATGCAGTGGTGTTGAGAATATTGCTCCGCATATTCTTCATGCTGAAAATATAATAATGAAGTTTTGGCACATTGTTGGACAATGTTTGAAGTCACTAGATTTAAGTTTTTGGGCTTCAGATCACAATATAGTAGAATTGGAATTCATTTGATTATGAATATGATTGAAAATGTTTCCTTCATGAAATGCATGCTTCACATTTCTCTGCATAATGGTTTCTGATGGTGTGATTTTGGAACTAAGTTTTTAATGTCCTTAGCTTCATTGATTTCAGTTCACATGAAAATTTTGAGTTTTGGAGAGATAGTATTGAAGTTCGATGGTATTCTTACTCTAGGTTTGGCCAACCTCAGGATTTACACTTTAATTAATTATCTCAATGAATGAAAGATGGAACATAACATGTGTGATATTATTTTTGGTCCCAGATAAGATGTCTTGTGGTCTACTTATCATTCCTTTCCACAACGGGAAGGTTCAATGCCGACCTAATTCAAATTATGTTTAGTTACATGCATAATCAATAGTGGGAGACTTCACAAGTGAAAATATGACATAGATAAAGGATGAATTATTGAGGTAAGTGAGTGGAATTTGTGTATACTTGTGTGAGTTTTGTGCAAGTGTGTGATTATGTGATGAAAAAGTATGAGAGATGATTTTTCTCCTTGCATGTATGAGATAGTGCAAATAGTGGTACAAAGTAGTATGGACTTTCATGCATTAGCTATCCAAAGAACTGAGTTGAAGGTATCTAAATATTATTCAGTTATCTTGCGGTTGTGCATAAGTGGTGGATCTATTCTCTATTATCCTTATTCATCTAGGCAGTGAGCCCTCCAACAGTGAGTCTTCTCTCTTTAGATAGTGAGTCCTTTAGCAATGAGTCTTTCTTTGTAAAAATCACCTTAACCGGTTTCGTCGTAACATGTATTCATATATTTCAAAAATAATCTTCTCCATGTTTTTTTCCCTTAATAAGGTTTTCCACATAAATCTGGTGTTGCTTTTGTATGACGGATTCTATGCTTTTTCATGTTTACATACTTCTGTGATTAAAGATTAAATTAAGTTTGGTAGAACTGATTAAAGGATTACAAGTTTACAAGATTTTTGAAAAATTGATTCAACCCTAGTTGTCCTACACATTCAACACAAGTTCCCTTTAGTATCAACAGTTAAAAATCTAGTCCACAAGCTCTACTCATACTTTTGTTGAAGTTTCAAAAGGTTAGTAGAATTTCAAAATTTTGCTGAGGGAATAATTGCAAGAAGCTTCTTAAGTATGTTGATACCAGATGGATCTCCTTGCATGAACTAGTCCAATAATTTTTTTCATAATATCAAATCCTTGATTGGAGTAATGTGAAAACATCATGACTCAATAGATAAAGCTCTTGACTCTTACATAGGTTAAGTTATTTAAAGAGATTCTTTAACTTTATCTAGTATTCTCCCATGCTAGATGAAATGAAGATGCTTATGTAAAAAATCAAGAAAAAACTATGTATATTTCAAAATAGAGTAGAGTACATAAAATTATTAGAATATAGTAGAGTATGGAAACTTACATGCCGAACCTTTGATAATCTATATTTATCAGAGCAATCATTTACAAGTCCAAAATATAGTGGTTGACAATTGATGGAAAATGTGGACAATCTTGCTATTTTTTCACACTTAATACAAGTGGAGAGCTATGTGTATTTGTATGTGGATTTAAGATACCAATGCACTATTTTCCCATGGTCATTGTTGAATGCTCTACTAGAGTAACACAAGTACCAGTCACAAGGAAAGATTTTAATGATATTGTTAAGTTTGTAAGTACTACTTTAAAGATTATTGTGAGAATTGTTTCTTTTGATATTATAGATTGATTCCCTCAACAAGAACTAGTAGAAGCCATCTATTTTGTGTATCCTAATTATTGGGTCAATAGTGATGTAAATGATTTTTATAATAGGTCAAAAATCAAGCAATGAATCAGTTTTTTGTAAGTTCACAATTCAAAATCAATGGAAAGTAAATAGTCAAAATTATAAATAAAGCTAAGATTACATAACAATCAGCCCATTTTGTAGCAACAATGAGGGAACATTATAAGATCTTGGAGAATCCATTCAAATCATAATCAATAATAAGGCTGTGGGCAACCATAAGTGATAGAAAAGAGTTGTGCAACACTTCAAACCATAGTGGCAATGAGACAAATGATAGTGATACAATAACAAACACAAGTTGTAGCGTTGAAATATAGTTAAAGGAATGTATACATAGTGAAGCAACTCTCAATCTCATGGTTATAGTCAAGAGATGAATTGACAAATTTAATTAAAAGGTATTTACAAGTTACTAGGCATTTATACTTATTACTACATTTAATGAAGCATATTTCAAAATTCAAATTATCATCAATGATATTTATATTTCTACCATTGAATTATGAAATACAATTACATTTTTCAAAATTTTATTTATAAAAAAAAAACAAAAAAACTTAGTACTATTTTTCACAATTTCATTGTAGAATTTAAATTGTAAACATTGTTCTCAAATTTGATTATTAGAACACATTTTTTTCAATTTTTGTTTATTAATTTTAATAAACATATTATTAGTGATTTCAAATTGTTACATATGATATTAATTTGTATATATTACCATTAATTAAATTAATTCTCTATTTTTCATTTCACAGCTTGATACGAGAAGACAAACAAGAGTTATGACACAACTAGAGTCCTTTCCATTTGCTAACATTTGTTGTTTTACTATTTTTCATTAGAATCGTGGCAAATTATGGTGAAAGGTCATAGGAAAATGCTGAAACAAGGAGAGAATGTGTCAAATAGGTGTGTCAAATAACATAATAAAAAAAATTGAAAAGAGGAAGGCACAAGTACAAAATCCTTAATATGCTTATTTTTTCATAATATAAATTGATATTGTTTGATTTTTCTTAATATGTTTCAATGAGAGAACACTTTTTTGTCTCTTGTATTTGCATGCAAAAGTGCACTTATCATAATAGTTTCTTGTAACATTCTTGATTGTACTAGAATGAGTTTTGATGTTAATTAAGGGAATGATACCTGAACAACATTTTAAGTTCTTCAATGGTCGTATTGTGAAACTCTTGACTTTTTTGAGCTTATGCTTTCAAAAACCTAAAACATTAACAAAATTGAGACATTAAATATAATCTTCTAAAAATGTTTTTCGACTATTCCTTAGTTGAACTGCAATACATGTCTTTTACATTATACAACAATAGCATACTAAAAAAGGAATCACCAAAATCAACTTTAGTTCACAACTTTAGGAATGTAATCTTCCATTCATACAAACTCTATTATTCATAAATAAAACATATAACAATACCACACCAAAAATAGGTCCTTGTTCAATTATGCAATAAAGATTGATGCATATGACCTTAAATGCTTTTCTAAATATAGAATCATGAAATAACGCTTCCCATGAAATTTCATACTTGAAACCGTATATTATAAATACAATTAAACATTCATTACAATTTTCTTATCATCCAACAATGGAATATTGGCTAACTTTGTCAATGCAATTTATCTTTTCTTTTGTATTGAAGGCATACATATAAAATTCCAAAGCCATGTACAATGCTATCTGCCACTTGAACTCGTATGGTTCATGAATGACGAATCAATAGAAAACTCCTCCTATTAAATATTGTCAAGATTAAAATCCATGTACTATAAATAAAATTAGATATACAATACATTTTTCACATCATCTCAAAGTGGGTTATTGACAAACTTTGTTACTAAATTGATAGGCTTTATTTTGGCACATTATTAAGCTACATATATAACTCCAATCACATGACCTTTTATGCTTTATGAATAAAGAATCAGGAAATAACTCATCCATTTAATAACATTTTGATAAGAAAACATGTACCATAAATAAAAATAATTCAGATAGTGAATTATTAACAAACCCATTTATTTGACATATTTGTCTATGATATATAGAAATTCTAAAAAATGGAATTAAAAGACATGTAGTGCTTTGAAATACAAGTGCAGAATGTAAAATTTCTTGTTGGAACTTTAAAATACATAGAATATATCCCGGGCCCACATTTCTTCATTCTTATATCTTTGAAACAATAATGGTTTTAAGTTTGCAATTTGAGTAAATCTCAATCTTTTACTTTAAATTTGTGGTAGCTATATTGTGGGTGTTTTTAGGGCTTCATCCTACATTGGACCAGTTTGAGGTTCTCTTTTAATACTTTAATATATGTTGAGTTTCCTCTATAGAATCTTTGACAACATAAATTTTTATATTAAATAAAACTAAACGTAGAGTATACTTGATGGAAGGTCTTTTATGGAAAGAACTTACCTATCCATTATTTTGTTGTGCACAAGGTGCAATCTTGTTTGTCCATCAAATAGGAGAATTCACAATTTACATTTTCCAACTATATTATAGAGGTGGTATTTTAGAAGCCAAGGATAAATGTGTACTTAAAATAGTGCACATTAGAGTTGAAGCAAAAAGGTGGTTGGGTGTTGGAGTTAAGTAGATTGCTAAACTTATTTTTAAAGACACAACCAAGTGTTAGTTATGTAGCATTGTTGAAGACCAATCACTATTGATATTGTAGAAACAACTTGCATTATGATACAAACATGATAATGAGGTAAAAGGAACATTTGTTGTTACTTGTGTTGATTTATATTTCATACTAAAGATGCATAAATTTGATGGCTTATGAATTTATACCATACAATATTGTATGACTGCATTATCCCATGATCTTTCATTCAACAATCATCTTATTCACTTGTTTGATATTTTTTCAGGTCATGACGCCACATGTACAACAAAGACATGGTAAGGGAATGAATGCCAATGTAGGAAAAGACAACATAGAGAAGAGAAGTAGTAGAGCGCGTTGTGGAAATGTTTCATAATTAACTTTGTTGATACAATGAAGGGGCGCTCATAAAATTTAAGTCCACTAGCATAGTAAGTTTTCTAGCATATAATATGATACCTAAAAAATGTGTGGACTGCGTAATTGAAAGGTGAAAGAGCTTGTCACATTAGACAATCCATAGTAATAATGTAGAAAATTAATAAAGCAAGATACACAAAATAAATTTGTTTAGCAATAGAAATAATCCTAAATTAATAGTTAATGACACCAGTTATTGATTTGTATATTTCTTTGAATTTGCAAATTTGTTATAAGCATTTAGAAATGGATTTGCGTCAAGCATTTGCCTTCAGATCTACAACTTGGAATGCAAACCGATTCATATTTACCTTGTAAACATTTTGGAATACCTATACATACATGATATTTAGAAACATAGAAATGATGAATTTTTTGATTATACAATGTACTTAGAAAAAAAGAGAGAAACTTTTCATTACCTATTTTGATCATAACTTTTGAACTGTATTTCAAAATCGCTTAAATGTGGATGTGTCAAGAAAGAAAAATGATAAAATCTAAAATGATTTATTTGAAGTTATTTGATAGTGTTGAATATGTAAGTGGAAAAATGAACCAATTTTTTTTTGGCATGTAGAAATGATTTTTGCTTGCGGATTTGTGTACAAGCAAACACATGTTTTCCTTGATGCTTGGACATGGAGTAAAGACCATATGTGTTAATTGACATCTTTGGGAGCTTGCTAGTTAAGGACCTTCTCCTAATAACAAGCCCCTAGATTTTATTCAAAAAAAATTATTTTTTTAATAAAAATGAGGAAGATTACATGCAATGAATGCATCAAACATTGTCCCAAATGAAAGTTTTAAAAAACAAATACAAAAGACCTAGTATGAAACTATGGTGTTGGAATTGTTTGGAAAATAGGAGATGCAATCATAATATGTTGATGCAAAGGTATTAAAATAACAAAAGCAAGAATAATTTGAGAATGACTCAATTGGATAATGATCCTATGTAAGCTTTGGTGATGGATAGGCAATGGAATGAAATTGAATGCAACTAATATGAAGGGTGGTACCATTTTATACTTGACTTGGAAACACTATTTTGATGCTTTGACATGTAATCAACACATAAAAACTAGTTGAGATGTGTTGATTTGGGCTTGTGATTAAACTTGATTTTAAAACTTATAGGATTGAATTTGCCGGCATTAAAATGAATTGGGTCAAATCTACAATTGGGAAATTGAACATGGGAGAGGGACTGATAATTTATGGTCTTTTGAAAATTTTGAGTAGAGGTTAGGTTTTATTTTTGATGGTCAAATGGGAATTTGAGGGAAATGGGTTGTAAATCATTCAAAATATACACTTTGATCAAGTGCTTGGGACACCCATGCAAAGAGACATTAAATGAAGTGTACAAGTACAAGGTATACACTTTTCACCATTCTTAACCCCCCACTTTTGTGTGAATGCAAATCAAATGTACCAAAAGAAATAGACAAGCACACCTAAATGTAGATTTACTTGAGAAATTATTCATAGTTTAGCTAAAATTTGCACATTAGATTTGTGAATGATTAGTAATAATATGCCTCGATGATTTTATGTTATTTACATTTCCATGTTAGTGTTCTTAAGATTTATCTAAATTTTCTTTCCTTCCTTCTTTTGTGTGTAAATAGTCTAAGCATAATAACATGCTAGTGTAAAAGGAGATTGATAATAAGTATAATAAAATGAGCACGAAGCATAAGCATGATGAATTGAGGATTGTACATAAACATAAGAAATATGAGAATGAACAATTTGAGTTAAAATCAATGATAAAATAGAGTTTTGTAAGTGAAATACTTACCTTTGTGTGTGTGAAAGATGTTGAACTCAAGGTAGGACTAGCGGGGGGGGAGGGGGGTGAATCAGTCCAGACAAAAATAATAATTATATTAATAATCTTGATAAACCTCAAATCACCATGAGAATTAGCTTTAATAAAACCATAAAGAAGGAAGCATACAAAACACAAGAACACTAGACTTACATGGAAAACCCCAAGTTTGGGAAAAACCACAATGAGAATCAAACTCACAATATAGATAGTCTTGAAATAAAATATTGAGGCTCACTACCAAGACTTTCACAACTAGGGCTAATTGTCTTAGGGAAAGATAAAAGAACTCATAAAACTGAAACTCACAGTCTCAAAACAAGATACAAAAATCTATCAGTAGACTCATTGTCATCTAGCAACAACATGAATCTCATAAATGAAATAAGAAGATTATCCTGAACATGAATTCACATCAAGAAATAAAATTCATGTCATACATCTATCATTGTCTCAACTCATTGTCACTAGATATATTTATTTCAAATTCAGATCTCTGCACATCCACTTCACATCTTTCTTTTCTTTCCTCCACACAATGTGCTCTTCTATACATCCACTCTTCTACCACACTCTTCTAACTTTGAATATGTTCCTAAAATATGAGATAGATCATTTAAAGCATTTAGTGAAGGCCATCCATAGCTAGGGAAAAAACATAATTACATAAAATAGATCATCTAGACCCAAAATATGTGAATTAGTCCACTCTAGGTGAAAGAGGGGATCCAAATATATCTGAACACATTCTCTTTTAAGATAGATCCAACGGTCCAGACATCAACCAAAGTCATCTTTGAAATGTAATGTGCAGATAGGCATTTAAAGCATGTAGAACAATCGGCCAAGAAAATATCTTTCGAAGCAATCTTGGACCATGTGGATCTCCACACACCAAGGTGAGACCCAAATTAACATTCCAACATCAATTATAAAGTGTATCTAGACCAAAAGAATGATCCTAGATAAGGTAGCACATCTAGAGACATAGAAATATAACATAATTGAACACATCATATAAATATCATCAATGCTCACTTGTAAAACATAAATATCACCAACAAACATACTGTATAACCAGGATGATTAAGATCATCATTCAACAACATTGTTTCTAACACATATAGACATCAAAGATATTGTAGATCAATTTGACAGAACCTCTTTGTTATTAGAGAAAACCAACAGTACCAAAGCATTAAACTTAGCTTCATCTACAACACAACTCACATCACAAATAGTAGCAAAAAACCAAATCATTAGTCTACAAATAATAATATTGGATCATCAACCTCAACAACAACAACATGACTAGGAAACGAAAACAATGCCAAACCAACAAGCTCAACATAGTAACTTAAGACCAATAATAAAAAATCAATTGACACCACCCAAACTGAGCACCACTTGACAAGTAGTAAATGTTCTCAACGTCATCTAAATATAGATTCCATATATCCACAACATCATCATCACCAAACTGTACCATAAAATTGAACAAGGAATTTAGTAGCATCATCACCAGGTGTTAACAATGACTTTATCACCACAACAATAATCAAAATACAATTGGAATGCATGTATATTTATATGAACATCTTTTGGACCAAGGGGACTATAAGTGTATAAGATATATTTTGAATTATATCCACAAAAGTAACTTCCTGCACCATGATCAACTTTTGGACCAAGATAACTGCAAGTGTATAAGATATATTCTAAATTATATCCACAAAAGTAACTTCCACCATGATTCTTTCTATTCATACCGAGATGACTAGTCTAAATACATCCAAACCCAACAAAATCAAGGTATCAACATGTTTTTTAATACTTCATCAATACTCCAACATCAATACTTCATCCTTCCAAAAAGTTTTCCACCAACACTTTAACCTTCCAAAAAGTCTTCCAACAACTCTTTATCCTTTAAAAATGATTGACATAAATGACAACCAACATGCCATTTTTACAAAAATCTCCCCCTTTGTCATTGATGGAAATACTTGTGAACTTCAACAAAAACCTCCCCCCCCTTTGATATCAATGACAAAGGAAAAAATGTCATTCTTTTACCATACCAAACTCTGCTACTTCTCTTGAGAACAACAATCTGCATTAGTCTAGGAAATAAAAGATAAAGCTTTGAGTCTCCCCTAGATAGATGTACATGAAATATTTTCTTTTCTCAAAAATATTTTCATCTTCTTCAATAGATATTCTTACATCTTCCAACCATATAAAAAGAAAATAACTAAATCTTTGATACTAAGAGCTACTTAGTACCCAAGGAAGGGGGAAATAAATATTTTACAATTAATTATCCCCGTCAACCCATACATTGTCTTTCAATTAGAAGAAGAATCAACACTGCTAGAGGGTTCAGATCCATCCTCAAAAATTTTGTCTACCTTGCTTGACTCTTTTATCTGGAATTTTTGCAACTCTTCCTTTTCTCTAGTAATATTGATCTTCTTTACCGGTATACTATTTTACTCAATTCTTCTTTAGAAAAACTTTGCAGTGTGACCAAATCCACCGTAGTTGTAACATACCAGACTATTTTGTGGTCTTCCTCCATTTATTTTATTATTACTTCTTCTAACATTAATGTTTATCCTACACTCAACAAATTTGTGTCCATGCATCTTACATGTATAGCAACATCCATTGAAACTTATAGCATATTTGACAAAATATTGATCTATGCATATACTCTTTTTATCTTACTCCTACACTCAGTTGTATATATCCACACTTATTGAAAAAGTAGCATTTTATATTAACTAATTGACCTCTGATATGGCTTCTCCACTCACTAGCTTTATGACCATACTTATTACATGAAAAATATTTACTAGCCAGATTTGAGAAATACCTATTTTTCATGAAACAAGGGGAACTCCTAATTTTTTTATATTCTGAGCCAAAATAGGTTTACTCTTAACTCTTTTCATCATATATTTGTCCCTAGATCCACTTCTTCTATTGTTTCTTCTCTATTCTTCTAAGATTTTATTTTGCTATCATCTTTAGGGTCCTTGAACTTGTCAATTTGTTCTTTTGCATCTTCTAATTAATTCTTTAGCTTTTTTACATCCTATTCAAATCTCATACATTTCTTTGCATCTTTTTCAGTTAATTCTGATATCGAATTTATTGTTTGTGTTTCCTCTATTTGATTATGTTCTTCTTCAACCATATTTTCCCAACTCATATCTTCTTTTGTTGTTTTTTCATACTCATCTTCAAGTTTGCATACTTGTGCCAACAAAAAGTTACTTTGACCATTATTACTTATGTAGTAAAATATTTTATTTATTCTAACACCTTTCACAACGGTCTTCCAATGTTTTCTTTTCTAATTGCACATTTGGATTTACTAAAGGTAACTTCGTAGCCTTTATTACACATCTAGCTAACACTTAGCAAGTTATGTCTTAGTCCTTCAACATAATAGATATTAGTTTTATGCTTACCATCAATTGAGATGCTCCCAATTATGCATATACAGGAAGATTATTCAAGGACAAACCTTATAAATCCTCCATCATACTTTTCAAGATTCATAAACTTCTCTTTATCTCTTGTCATATGGTTTGAGCATCCATAATCAATAATCCATATTATAGGTTCAACTTTAGCATATAGTGCAATCATTTTCACTCGTGGTCTTATATTTCTTTGTTACCTTCCATTATAGCTATAAACGATGATTCTTCTGAGTCACTATCATCTTCATCCTCAGAGGAATGTTGCTCCATAGTGCATAGACTTTTTTTTTCTTTTCCTTCTTTCTCTTATCACAAATGTCATAATTATTTCTCTTTTCATCATCGTATCCTTGGAATTATTCCTAAAAAGGACATTTAGAAGCAAAATAACTAATTCTTCCACAATTAAAGTATTTTAGAGTTAATTTACCTTTTTATTTGTTGGTTCCTATCACCATTCTTCTTAGAATTTTTTTTCAATCTCATCCATGTCTTCTTCAAATCCATCTTTAGACTTGATCGATGCTTAGAATGTTGCTTGTTTTCTCTTTTTCTTGATCTTATCCATTTTAGTGATCTCAAATGCAAACAGTGAACCAAGAAGTTGATCCAAGGTGCAGGAATTCAAATCATGACTTTCTTTAATTGCACATTTCTTTGTCTTGTATGGGGTGAACCCACAATGGTGGGTTACACTTTTTTGCCTGAACGGACACTGAACTCTACATTTTGAAAAAAACTTTCAAATTTGGATGCATATTGTCGTTAAACCATTTGAAATTAAAAAATGAAGTAAATTAGAGTCTTTTAGTATTTTCTATCTATATTCTAAATATATTTTTTAATTTATTTAAATGGTTTTTTCTTTCTCCCACAAAAACTGGTATGTTGCTGAAAATGCCATTTTCAAAGAGTTACATTGTTCTCATAGAGCATAACTTTTTTAATAAAATATATATCAATGTGATTCTTTCGGATTTAGTTTTGTAACATCCATACATAGGGAATTCAATTGGTTTGATGACTTTATCACAATTATTTCATATTTTATTAACGTTTGAAGTTGACTGAATTGTAATTTTGACATACCTCGACTACATAGCTTATAACTTGTCATGTATTTGTCCAATTTCATTTTTTTTTTTATAGAAAGAGAACTTCAATACCTAGGGCATATATATTTTTTATAAAAAAATTTCTCTCATTTACTATTTTTCCATAAGTGTCAAATATAGATGTAGATATACAGTGAAATATCTATGTTTAGTAAAACTAAAAATATAAAGTCATAATATACTTAATAAATATTAACATTATAATCATTGGAAAGATTTTTCTCAGTAGTACCTTAATACATAGATAGGTTTATCAAATGGATTCATTTGATTTGCCAAAAGATAAATTCAAAATGATTTTTTGTCAACATTTTAATAAGTGCGAATGAGAATCCATTGTAGGTATGAATGAGGAGTATAGATGTTATATCAATATTTTTTTTTATCTAAGAGACTTTGAGATAACCATTTGTAATTAATTCCTTCAAATGCAACCTCTCAAGGCTTAAATCATCACATTTTATTAAAAATGTGTTATTTCAGCAAAAATCAGCATGTCTAAAAAAGTGTAACCCACTATTGTGGGGTCACCCTATGGTTTATGAAGAATCATCAATATTTTTTACTGCATCCTTTTTTTCTATTGTTTGACTAGAACCCCTACTGACATTCAAAATCTCATTTACCCTATGAATATATGCTTCAATGAACTCAACATCACCCATCTTCATATTTTCAAACTTGTGCTTCAAATTTGTCACTTTGGTTGCTTCTTTTTTTGGATCTCCCTCATATACACTGCTTAGTTTGTCCCATATCTCTTTTTCTATTTTCAATCCAATGACTTTCCAAAATAATTTATCACTCAAACAAATTGACAATAACAACCCTAACATTCAAATTGTTTTCTTTAGCTTTTATCTCTTCTATAGTATGTGGTCCAACCTGAGGTGCATTACCTTTTTGAATGCTTTCCCATAATCCTTTTGGCAGATACTCTAAATGAAACTATGTCATTCATTCCAATAGGATTAGTTTGTACCTTCAAACTTTATAGTCTTGAAATTTAGATCCCGTGCCATACCAAATCTCCCTTGAGCGGTTAAGCTTCACAAGAAGGGACTAGGCTCTAATACCAATTGTTGAAAATACAATAGGACTAAGGGGGAGGGTGAATTAGTCCAAACACCAATAATAAATTTATTTCAAATCTTGATAAACCTTGAATTACCATAAGTAATTAACTTTAATGAAACCATAAAGTAGAAAGCATAAACAACACAAGAACACCAAATTTACATGGAAAACCCAAGTTTGGGAAAAAAAACTCACAATATAGGTAATCTTGAAATACAATGTTTAGGTTCACTGCCAAGACTTGCACAAGTAGTGCTCATTGCCTTAGGGAAAGATACAAAGAACTTGTAAAACTAAAACTCACTATCTCAGGAAAAGATACAAAAATATGCCAGTAGACTCACTATCATCTAGTAATAGCATGAATCTCATAAATTAAATAAGAAGATTCTCTTGAACATGAATCCACATCAAGCAATCAAAGTCACGACATTCATGTATCACTATCTCTATTCACTATCACTAAGTATATTTCTTTCAAATTCAAACCTCTAGACATCTTATTCATTTCTTTCTTTTATTTCCTCCATATAATGTGCTCTTCTACACTTTCACTCTTTCACAACACTCTTCCATACTCTAACTCTGAATATGTTCCTTAAATATGAGATAGATCATTTAGAGATTTTAGTGGAGGTCGCCCATATCTAAGGCAACAATATAATTACGTAAAATAAGATCATTTGGACCCAAGATATGTGAAGTGGTCCACTCCAGAAGAAATAGGGGACCCAAATATATCTCAACACGTTCTACTCAGATAGATCCAACAGTCTACACATTAACCAAAGTCATCTCCAAAATGTAATGTGTAGATAGGTATTTAAAGCTTGTAGAACAAGCATCCAAGAAAATATCTTTGAAAGCAATATTGAACCGTATAGATCTCCACGCATCAAGGTGAGACCCAAATTAACATTCCAACATCAAATGTAAAGTGTATATCGACCAAAAGAATGATCCTAGATAAGGTAGCACATTCAGACACACAAAAACATAACATAACTAAACACATTAGATATAGATCATAAAAGCTCACTTGCAAAACATAAATATCACCAGAAAACATACTATATAACTAGGCATGATTAAGTTCCTCATTCAACAACACTGTTTCCAACATATCTAGAGGAAACCAAAGATATTCTTGATCAATTTAACAAAACCTCTCTGCTATTAGAGAATGCCAACAATACTAGAACATTAAACTTAGCTTCATCAACAACATAGTTGATATCACAAATAGTAGCAACAAACTAAATCATCAGTTTGCAAATAGTAATACTGAACCATCAATTTCAACAACAATAGTATGGCCAAGAAGCCACGGTAATGCCAAACCAATAAGCTTAACACACTAACTGAAATAAAAAGTAGTAGAAAATCAATTGACACCATCCAAACCGAGCACCACTCAACAAGTAGTAAATGTTCTCAACAAAATATGCATATAGGTTTCATACATCCACAACATTATTATCACCGAAATATACCATAGAATTGAACAAGGAACTTAGAACCAACGTCACTAGGTTTAAACAAAGATTTCATCACCACAACAATATTTGAAACACAACTGGAGTACATGTATATTATATGAACATCTTTTGAACTAAGGGAATTCAAAGTGTATAAGATATATTCTGAATTATATCCACAAAAGTAACTTCCACCATGATTCCTACTATCCATACTAAACTGACTAGTCTGACTACATCTAGGCCCGACATAATCAATTTACAGACCAAGGGAATTGTAAGTATATAAGATATATTCTAAATTATATCCTCAAAAGTAACTTCTACCATGATTCTTTCTATCCATACAAAATTAAATAGTCTAAATACATCAAGACCCAACACAATCAAGGTATCAACATGTCTATTAATACTTCATCAATAGTCCAACATCAATACTTCATCCTGCCACCAACACTTCATCCTTCCAATACGTCTGCCACTAACACTTCAACCTTCCAACAAGTCTACCACCAACACTTCATCCTTCCAACAAGTTTGACATCAATGACAACCAACATGTCATATTTGTAATAGAAGATGCCCTTACTTTCACCCCCAAATTAGCACAATCATGAGTACATGTAACCTACAAAAAGAACACAAAATATTGCCCCCCAAGTGGAAAGATCAAGACAAAAGCATAGAAGAACATAAAAGGACATGCAAAAATCAGAAACATAAAGAAATATAGATCAAATGGTTGCATAAGATGTATCACTTGACTCATTACCCCCATTGAATATACCTTGGTGATTTTAGGATAGGAAGCTCTACCTTTGGATGTTTCCACAATGTATCTATGGTTTTTATTCTCAAGCTTTTTGAGAACATGGGGAAATTATATATATTTGGACAAATCTAAGGAAAAAATTTCATTGTAAACCTAGCCACATTGTTTCTTGTAGAGTGTTATCATTCAAGGAATTAACATGCACATATAAAAGATTGAGGACAAGGTTGAACAAATTCTTCAAAGTGTAGTGCTTGCAATTGCACTTAAAACCACATGTTTTGAATTTGGCTTGGCAATATGGGAGTGGAAGTCGGGCATCCCTTTAACACAAAATGATTACATCTCCTATTTAGAGGCTTTTTCTACACATTTTTTTGTCTTACAATGATTTATTGCTTCAAGGTATAACCACAAAGGGGTGACTTGAGAGTAATAGTGTTTTTCCTTTGGGGATATACGGAAAATGGGGTTTGGATTGTGCATTCTAGAGTTGCACATTCTCCCTTGCCGTATCGCCCTCCTCTCCTAGTTCCGGCTACAATGGCTATAGTGAGCAAGAAAACAAGAAAACTAAAAAGAAAGAGTATTCAACTTTTTAGGCATCCAATCAGGGCATGTTTCAAACTAATATTGATTTTATGAATATAAAACATTAAGAAATGATTTAAAAGTTTCCTCCACTCATCACTCATTGGTTGAAGATATTTTCCATAATTTTTTAATAGAGAATACAAAAAACACCAACACAAGTAAGGTGGACCAATCAAAAAGTGGAAATAAAAGTAAAAATTACATTTGAAAAATATGCACTTTATTTTGTTGTCAACACGATTATCAAGATAGGATTAATTGTGATCTATAAAGATGAAAACATTAGTCTCCTTCCTATAAAGGTAGGGACTAATAATCCTAAATAAATTAAAACATATATTCATAGTTAATTGTGTGGCTATGCTATTTAATTTTACGTTTCATTGTTTTCAATCAATAGCAAAAGAAGGTTTTGAAGGGACCCAAAACCCTTTACATCCAAATTTAAAAAAGATTTTCAATAAAGCCCACAACACAAAATGTTGCCAAAAGACCAACAAACAACCAAAAACCAATTAAAATGTTGCTCAAGAAAAAACAATGAGAAATAGTAGTCCTAGAACAAAACCAAACACCCAATAGGAAATAAAAGGATTAGCATTTGGATCCTTTCTCATGGGATCAAAGGGTCATGCCAAAAGGAGACTTCTTGGGATGTTTACCTTTGACTGTAATCCAACCTTCTTCCACCTTGGAAACCTCTTCCTATCAAGATGGTGATTCTAACACTGATATACTCAATTAGAGACCAATGCTTTGCAAAGACCCAGTAGAGCCAACACTATGAAAAGAACCAGCATGATCAACAAGACCAGCACCAAGGTTAGCCCTAGAAGGAGGAAGCCACAAAGAGACTGCACCAACATAGACCCTGCCATTAACATCAACAAGGACATATCCAGCCAAAGTCGTAGATCCAATAGAAGGAACAATAATTGAAGCCTCAACAACAAATTGAGACCAACAATTAGAAGCAGCAGCTAAAGGGACAACAATGTCCATAATATCAACAGAAGATAAATCAGAAGCATGATCCAAGGGGACATAACCAACAGAACCCGAATCCAGTTTCAAAGAAAGATCTTGCCCACCCGAACGAGAAGAACTCTTAACAACCGTATAGTGTTGAGAAGAGGCACCTTTCCACAAAGAGGAGGGATTCTTCGACTTAATTTTCTCTAAATCACATTTCACTGCCATATGCCCAATCTCGAAGCATCTTTTACATCTAATGGGAATCCCTTCATAGTCCACAGGTTGAATCTAGGAACCCTTAGGAGTTGAGAGCTTGATCTCCATAGGAAACCCCTAGAAGCATCAATATCGACCAAAATACGAGCACATGTAGAATGAATGATATCAAAAAAGTTCTCATCAACCATAATAAAATACCCTAGGGCCAAATCCACTTCCTCTAGGAGCGGATCCACCCAAAGATGAAGTGGGAGGTAGGGGAGTCTAAACCCAAATGGGCATTTTACAAAAGGATTCATATGAGGGGTTGAAATCCTCATGCCAGGGTTTCATCAATAAAGGGAAGCATTTATCCCAAGTAAAAAAATGCTCACAAAGAATAGTCAATTTGTCAACCAAATTTGACAAACCCTTATGGAGCCCCAGGAGACTGGGCTAGAAACCCTTAAACTGACAGAAAATTGCAAGGGAAGATAGGTTAGAAGAAACCTGATCAATCTCAATGACCATCTTAGCTTCTAACTTAATGGTAATAGACTGACACACATGGAAAGGCAAAGAAGCAACATAATCCTTACCCCTACCATAAGCCACACATTCCACAAAAGAGCCCCTAGGACCGACGACCACCAAAGGAGGCACCACACCAGAGGAAGGCTGATGAACAACATGCAACCTAGCCTCCTTAGCATTAGAGGACAACATAGCACCATTATCAACAACCATGTTGGAAGGAGGAGCGTCCAAGACTCCGGGAAGGCAAGGACCAATGGGAGAACTCCCCGCACAACTCCTAGCACCAAGATCTGAAACCACTGTAGCAGAAGCCAAGGGACACACTACAGATTTAGCGATGTTAAAGGACTCAATGATAGAAAACCTACTGCCATGAGTTGGAGAAGGTTTTGAAAACATAGCAAAGCGAGAACTCGTTGATTTTTTTTTCTTTTTATATCAACATTATTAGTTCCTGCATTCGTTAGATGCAATTTTTTTAATGTTGACCAATCAAATTTGAGTATTTTTTAAGCTTATTGGTTTTCCTTATAGTTTTATAAATTTTAGATATTTAAAAATTAAAAATAATAGTATTTATTCACATTTTTATTGGCTTCCACTAATTTTGGTAAGGAGAAAAATCATTTCTTGAACATTTTAATTAGGAAATTTTAAAAGACCCTCGACAGTTCAAGTACAATCTTCTTAATTTCCATTTATGAATCCAAGTGGACTCCTAAATGCATACTTAAAACTATTGTATATTATAAATTTTGCCAAGATATTGTTTCTCTGCAAGCCTTTTGAGATTTGAAAATTCTGGGTAGTATATGCTTGTTTCTCTACAAGCCTTCTGAGATTTGAAAATTTTGGGTAGTATATGCTTGTCCGTTGACCATCTATTTGTGAAAGGTAAGGATTGTTGTCTATGAAAGGTAAGGATTGTTCCTAAGTTTGTTTTAGTTTTTAGTTTTGTTTCTCTGTGAAAGGTTATGATTTTTCTTAAGTTTGTTTCAGTTTTGTTTCTCTGCAAAGTTTGAAGATTTTGTTGTCTGTTTGAATTCTAAAGATTGTTTGAGTTTTATGAGTTGTACATGCATTCAGCCTTGTTAATTTTTTTAAAAAAATTTCAAGAATCCTTTCACACGATTAACTCCCTGCTCCTCCTCATCCGTTAGGCATTATTAACCGAGCAAAGCCAGTGGAAGCTGCTGGTAAGGGCTCAGAAAAGGTGGATTGGCTCAATCTTCCCTGTCCCATGCCCTATCATGAAGTACAGAGAGAACTTCTTAGTAAATTTTTAAAAATGTTCCTTTTACAAATAATTGTTATCATTTTTCGCAAAAGTTTCTTTTATTTCTCTTCAAATTGTCACCATCTTATAAGAAGCATAAATCAAATTATTAGGAAACAGATTGAAAAAAAACCGAGAGTCAAATAGAAAGAAAGGGATAATATAGTGCTATGGATCTGGCATTTCTATTAAATGAGGGAAAAATGTTACAGAATAGTCATTGACTTGTAAATCTATGTGTCCTGTTTTAATGCTGCAATTGTTATAATTTAATGACTGAAATAATATTCTTACATCATTGACTATCTAATTTTTTTGACAGTAATTTCACATATCCTAATAATAATTTGAAAATTTCTCACCCAATAACAAAACTGACATAATTTACGGATTAGAAATATAACATTAGAAACTAAAAGATTGAAACTACTTATTCTACCTTAAATTTAATTCTCCTATTCGGACTACACAAGTTAGCCATTGGGACTAGACGAATCCACAAGCGATGCAAAGTATTTTGAAGGTTATTTTTTACTTTGTTGATTTTCTAGATATTTGAAAAACTTCGTAGACCCGGAATGCTTTTCTTTCTATTTTCCTTCATCATTTTATCCATTTCTCTTTTAGTATTCACATCAAAAAATTCTTGGAATTTATTTTGTGTATGCTTGTGATAGCTTGAGAAAGGTAATTGCAAAGCAACTTGCAACCCTATTCACAAACTACAGACGTGATAATCTTCATCTAACCTAAGCATCTCTTTATTTTTTGATTAACTATTTTAGTTTATAACCGACTAAAAATGATTCTAAAATTGCATTCTTTTTACCTAGTTGCAGGTTGTTGATTTTCGTGTCTTGGTGATCCAAATTCAATTCTTCATTTTTCTTTTATAGAATTCATTTAGGAGGATATGTACATATAGTTGAACCTATCAATCATTCCTATAGAACCCATATGAAACTTTATTAGTCATTTCACACAAAGCCTAAACTAGGCAAAAAAAAATAGAAAATAGGTTTTCTCTAAATAATTTATCTGTTTGAAAAAACAAGCTTTAGGGAAATTATTTCTGCAAATGAAAATTATTACTATAAAATAAAATCTTCCAACATTACAAATAAAATCCTCCAAAATCAAATTGTTTAGCTATATAAAATTAATGTAATAAAATAGAAAGCAGGTTTTCCAAAAAAAAATTATCGGCACAAAAAATCAAGCTTTAGGAAAATTGTGACTGCAAAGTCAAATCTTCCACCATTAAAAATCATATCCTGTGAAATTAAATCATCTAGATACACAACATCAAATCAATGTTAAAATATCTAAAATACTAGTTGGAAGAAATATAGGTATAAGCAAGTAATCTACAACATTGAGTCTAATCAAGAATCTTATGCTTCCCAGAGTCCACAACACATTTCACCACTCCAAAATTACCATCATCTCTAATCTTCATCCTCGCTAAAATTGTGTGTAGTAAAAGTAAGGTCATCATCTGCCAATGAAATAATGGGTAGAATAGACCAAGTGCAGTTGATTTAGCTCTGGTTTCTCTTCTTTCTTTGATCTGTACAATTTTTCATGATCCAGTAATTTATATGAAAATTATAAAACAAAAAGTCGGGTGAGAGCATCAACATGTATGCAAAACAACAGAGAGAAAAAAAATGTAGGTGTCGACTGTTTTGATCGATGCATAGCATGTATGCTGTGTGGAGACTATGGTTTTCGAAGCATTGTAGCAATTTGCACAAATTGATGGCGTAGCTGGCAGAAATAATGGCTTTTAATGAGTTTAGTTTAATACAATACACCTAATATAATATATACCATGCAACAAATTCAATATGTATATTATCCAATCAATATCAATGTTGTGTCATGTGCCATGTTTCCTTGGAATACACGTGGAGAAGAGTGCAAAGCTGCTGCATAACTTGAAAGATTAAATAGAAATATTATATTGATTTGTTAATACAAGAGAAGGAAGGGGATTTGTTGTGACATTGGAGTTTCTTAAATTCAAAAACAAAAAAAATAACCAAAAAATACAGAAACACTACAAGCGCAGCTTCCTAGAAGTAACTTTAATTTGATTTATTTTTGTTGAATATTTATATTGTTATTAAGTTTTATTATTTAAAGTTTTTTTTACATTTATATTGTTGTTAAGTTTTATAATTTATAAGTTTTTTTTGGATGTATTTATATTGTTGTTAAGTTTTATAAATTGAAAGTTGTTTGTATATTTTTTGGTTGGGTGTTTATGTTCTTGTTTAATCTTATAATTTAAGCTTTTTTATATTAGATTTTTAAATTTATATCTTAGTACACTAATTTTCCTGTATTGTTTTAATTGGATGCTTAAATTGTTGTTTATCTTATATATTCAGAATTTGTTATATTGGATTTTTAAAAATTATAGATTAATAGATGAAGTTGTTTATAACAAAATGTTTACAACTAGATATGAAGTGAAAAAAAAATTAAAATAATCCAAAGCCTTCTCTTTTGTCGTGCTCTTTTCCTCATGATGGATCATAGAGTGTGATTTGAAACATTAGACATAAAAAATACATGCAATCAAATCCAAAAGAATAATAGATCGAATTTAAAATTAGAGAAAGACTAAGAATTCAATAGATTAAATACCATCACACCACTTCTTTGGAGACGAAGTCTTAAATTTATGTTGTTTACTTATAATTAAATACTAAACATACTTATTTAATCTTCTACAAATGATTCTTTCAAGTTTTTTTTTTCTTTTTTTTCTTTTTAATTAGACATTATCATTCCCTTACATTAACACATAATCCAAAATGATGAGCTCAACAACTTAATAAATGCACAAGGTCTTCAAAAACAATAGAAGTACAAGAACTCCAAGCACAATAGTCTCTTGATGCAAAAGAGAAGTCGTACAAGACATGCAAGCGCAATAATGAAATAAATTTTATCAACATACCACTTTTTCAACCATTACACTATACTCCTAAAATAGAAAATTAAAATTTGACTTTTATAAATATTTACTTTTTAATGTTTTGTTTAAATATCAATTATCTTCTTATTCCTTCTAAGTTTTACTTGTAAAAATTTAAACTTCAATTTTTTTCTTATACCTTATTTTATTTTTTATACTTTGGTGGAAGTAAACTTCAATTTGTAATAATTATTTATTTATTCATTTATACAATATAAAACTATTATATTTGTATTTTATTTATGTAATACAATTATACTAATTTCACCAAAATCTTACCTCTAAATGCACTATACTATTGGCAAGAACTTTGACGCTTTGCGTCTCTTGTTAATTTTATGTTTCATTGTTGACTTGGTGAGCTTGTAGCCAGTTTCTTAAATTATCACTTTAAGCCTTTAAATTCATTTGATAATCGACTCTTTTCTCCTAGTGAATTTATCCTCCTTAGAGGTCCATGGATGAATATGATGCCCTTTTTGTGCTCATTAAAATAGACCTTGTCAATTTTTGTGCTAGGATCCACATCTCAAGTCTTTATTGCATTGTATTGGTTTAAGTTATCGCAGGCTCATGTTTGAACTTTAGTCAAAGATCAGTACACTTTGAAATCTTAACATTTGTCTTTAGCGAGTTAGTTCTTGTTGCAATATCTTTTTATATCACATGTTCTAAGTGTGGGTTCATGTCTCAAGCTGCAAATATGCATAATACTACCAATTGTCCATATCAGTGACTCACTCCTCCTTTAAAGGCTTGTGCATGAATGTGATGCCCTTGTCATGTTCATTAAAAGTGGTCCCGCCACTTTCCATGTGGATGTCCACATGTCAATTCTTGATTGCATTGTATTTGTTTATGTTATCATGAGCTCATGTTTAAATTTTAGTCAAGATGCTTGATACTCCAAAATCTTGACATGTATATTTAGTAGTCGGTCTCTACTTTGGTTGCTATATCTTTCCATATCGCATGTTCTTATTGTGGGCCCATGTCCTCAAGCTAGTAAAAATGAAAAGTGTCTGTCTTCAGTTACTAGCTCCTCCTTTAAAGGCTCATGTTGGAGATATTTGAAGTTGTCATTGATGTCAAAGAAAATTTATAAGATTGTCATGAATATCATATTGTCATTGAGGTTAGTGCTACTCCAAGAAGAATGTCTTTGATAGGAAATCATTAGTTCAAGAAGGTTATTGTCCAAGATTTATGATAAGCATATTGTCATTGACGTTAAAATTGATTAGAGTATTTCTATTAGTAGAAGAAATCATAGGATGGACTAAGGTCAAAGGCTATTAAACATTGCTGGGACAAGATCATTATTTCAAGTTGATTGAAGACAAAGTTACGACCTTGCCTATATGCAAGTTATCCCATAAACCTTCCCCTATCTACTACAAGTTTTACAATATAAAACAAAAAGACAACCTATTAATAGGTGACAGATCATTATAGGTCAAACCTTCATACCACAAAATGAAGATCTTACCAACTTTGGTCTGTTAATATAAGAAATTAGACATATTGTTGATACATCTATAACTTGCAAATGAGTATAGACACCACACCACAAACATCAAATCCCAGTCTTAACTTTTTTTCCCTTCTCCAACCTAGCGTCCATAGGACACACTGGGCCACACTAGCTATGATCTTATCCGTCCAAGCTTCCATTGTTGAGGTCACTTCACTATCAAGCTAGATACCCACTTCTAGGTTCTCCCACACAAACTAAACCCCATTGACCCCATCTTGGACCAAACCTTCATCCTCAAGATATATTCGCAAACAACCCAACTCCCCTTTCAATGCTTTATCAAGCAACTACTTTAAAAAAATGCCCACTTCCCTCTACAACCTTGCTTCTTCTTGTAAGGAGTGATGGGTCACTAGATAAAATCAATGGTAATTTGTCTACATTATGATGCCTTCATTTGATCACATGATTAATCTTTTGGGAGAGGCACCCTCATACCACAAAGGACATTCTCTAGGACGTCTTCAAACTCTCTTGAAAATGTCCCCAAATCAACTTTTTGCACATCTTCCCCGAATCCCCACCATTTTCTTTGATTCCCCAACATTAAGCACAGTGGTTAAAAGCATGGCCAAGACATCGGTATTGAATGTTTATGATCATATTTCAAAGATTCATCTCCTAGAACGATCTTCACTGTATAATGATAAAGTCATTGCTCAACTTGAATATGCTTTTAAACCTTTTATTAGTCACCTCCCATAGGAAGCCCATTTGGCAATATTTACAAGCAAGCCTTAGAGGAGTGCCCATGTTATGTAACACTTTGCTAACACAATGTCTTCCACCTTCACCACCAATTTCAAAGTAATGACTCGCATCTGTCATCACTAGTCTATTTGCAATATTTTTATCTTAAAAACATCCCAACATTCATTTCCCTAGTTTGTGTAGTTAAGTGTGCTTGAGCTAGAGTAGTATTGGGATGGGTGAACTCTTAGGCAGTCTTGGTGCTTCACCTCTACGAGCATCACTTAGATGCAATGAGTGCTAAGTGTTCTATTCATTCTCATGAGATATGGGTTCTTGTGAATCACTCATGAAACAAGGATCAATGAGTTTGACTAACAAAATTACATAGTTGAATCTTGATAGCAATATCACAATTTGGCTTTCTGTAAAAAATATCTCCTAATTATTAGTTGATGAGCTTAAGGGGCTTTCTAATGAATGGTTCATAAGGCACAACACTTGTTGAAGGATTTACAAATGAGGTTGCAAGAAAAGTGGGCTTAACCTTGGAGGAAACTCCATGGTTAAGCACACTTGAGCTAGAGATGGGTGATCTCCTAGGAAGTCTTGTTGTTTCATTGCTATGAGCATCACCTAAATGCAATGAGTGCTAAGTGTTCCATTCATTTTCATGAGAGATGGGCTCTTGTGAAGCACTACTCATGAAACATGGGTTAATGAGTTTGACTAAAAAAACTACACAGTTGAATCCTTATGGCAATATCACAATTTGACTTGTAGAAAATATCTCCTACTTATCTTTTGATGAGCTTAAGGGGCTTTCTATTGAATGTTTCATGAGGCACAACACTTGTTGAAGGTTTTGCAAATGAGATCACAAGTAAAGTGGGCTTAACCTTGGAGGAAACTCTATGGTTACACACATAAGCTAGAGTAGTATTGGAATGGGTGATCTCCTATGAAGTCTTTGTGCTTCATCTCTATGAGCATCACCTAGATGCAATGAGTGGCAAGTGTTCCAATCATTCTCATGAGAGATGGGTTCTTACAAACCACTACTCATGAAACATTGGTCAATGAGTTTGACTAAAAAAATTACACAGTTGAATCCTGATAACAATATCACAATTTGATTTGTTGCGAAAATATCTCTTACTTATTAATTGATGAGCTTAAAGGGCTTTGTAATTAATGGTTCATAAGGCACAACACTCACTAAAGGTTTTACAAATGAGGTTGCAAGCAAAGTGGGCTTAAACTTGGAGGAAACTCCATGATTAATTGTGCTTGAACTAGAGTAGTACTAGGATGGGTGACCTTCTAGGAAGTCTCGATGCTTCACCTCTATAAGCATCACCCAGATGCAATGAGTGCTAAGTGTTCCAATCATTCTCATGAGAGATGGGTTCTTGTGAACCACTACTCATGAACCATTGGTCAATGAGTTTGACTAAAAAAACTTCATAATTGAATCTCGATAGCAATATCACAAGTTGTATAATCTCAAGCAGACATTGTGACATAAGCTTAACACGTATTGTATATCCCTTCTCTATTAATGACTACAATTTATCAAACCACCTCCTTTTTTAAAGAATCCAAGATGACCTTTCAATTTTTCCTTATAGATTTATAAAATATCCCAAAGATATCATCCAACTATCAAACCTTCTAGAACATAAATTATAACACACCATTTATAAAGTGTTTTGTTAAATTCAATTTATTGAATAATCTTTCTTAATTTCTTCCTTTATAGAAATACTAAAAGGATGTGTAAAAAATGATTTTATCATTACCCCTTTTTTTACTTAAAATGTTATTATAAAAATGAATTTTCATTGTTTTTACTTACATAATAACAAATTACGCAAGCAATCTTCTACCTACCAAAAAATCTAATAACATAATCAATAACACAAAAATCTTCAATAAAAATTAGACCATTTAATTTTAATAGTCGATTATTCATATCAAATAATATTTAACTCAATTCCATTCAAATCTTGCAAACATTGCATTACACTCATATTTATCAACATTGATTTATTTAAACCATCCATTTAATTCTATATTAAATTAATATATACCTTGACAATTATTGATACCCTTAAAAAAAATTATAATTGTTATTTAATACACATCAGAATTTACAAACGCATCTCTATAAATAAATCAAATATATCTTATCAAGACATAAAAACAACCATTTCAAATTTATACCATTTATTAAAAAATGAACAGATACATTGCAACGAAGACTGCAACACAGTTGACCCTTAAAATATTGATAACATAATATATTGGTGAAAGGCCAAGAAGTGCTCGAGTTTAATAGTACAATTCACAAGCCAAAATCTCTTGAAGCTTGTTTAAGCACATTGGTAACCATGTCATAAAAATTTGGCTCCTCCACTTTTAATTCATCCAATGTTTTTTCGTCGTGTTCTTCGGCCTATAATAGTTCAAACAACAAAATTAAAATGATTTTAGTAACATTTTAAACATTTTTAAATGGTACAATATGAATATCAATTTTGATTTCTACTGCCAAAATTTGAACGGCTACCAAGGAAAAACAAATTGTTACATCAGAGAATTGTTAAGGAAAATAAATGCTGTCATAGATGCATAAAATTATTTTTTAAATAATTATGTTTACAAATAATTTCAAAGATTATAAATTAGTAATCTACTTAGATAATGTATTATTTATTTAATGTATTTAATTTTTTAATGGATTTGCTAATGAGTAATGGGATGAACTTCCAAGCATTCCAAAATCAATGCTCATTTGATGTCATACATTAGTCTATATAAGATGTCCCTCTTACACTTCCTTTTAGAATTGTTAGTGCACAATTGTTTTATTTAATTTATAAATTCATTTTAATCTTAGGCTTCTCACTTTTAAGTTATCTATTGTCCTAGGCTTGGATGAGTTGCATAGGGCTTTGACACCTTTGAATTACTATGAGAAATATAAAATTTATTTAAAACTTTTTGTATGTACATTAAAGAGTATGCTCTCAAATTGCATTCGTCAATGATTATCTTTGGAAAATAAGATTCAAGATATAATAAGCAAATAACATAACTCAATGTGATAAGAATAGATAATGGGGCAACAAATATGGTGCTCCCCCTAATCAAAAACCCTCAGTCTTTACCAATCCCTTTCCACTACAAGACCAATCTAACAACATGAGACTACCATGAAAGAAAAAACATAAGATTAACAGTTAGAAATACAATTAGATTCTTATGAAGAATGCTTAGACTTTATTGATGACCATTTGCATACTCATTCTTCTCAATCTAGTATATTTTCACATGATGAAATCCCAAATTATTGTTATAATGGGCCACTTATATCAAAGATGACATCTAATATAAGCTCTTAAAAGAATTTGTAGATTGAGGTCTCAAATTAGTGGAGGCATGAAAGGACAATATTTAATCATCATTTGCCTAAATAACAATTCTTCACTCTAGCTGCATCAATACCTCATCACCTTATTCAAAATATGGTGGGTCATTAGCTTAAACTTGAAAGTTGAATGTAGGAGCTGGTTTTATTTCAATCATCCCTACATCTTATCAATTTAGCATGGTCCTTGGTAGACCTTGGATTAAGCTATAATATTAATCCTTTCCCCATTCACCCCTATGTTGTGTAATCAAGGGAAGTTCTTACTATTCCAAGAGACCCACACTAACCACTTTTCAAAATGCTAATTTTGTCATCAATGCATTTATTTATTAAAAAAGACGTGTCATAGTGAAATAGTAATCTATCCGATGTCTATAATGGTTTTCAAGAAGTGCAAGAAAAGGGAAGAGTAAACAATGTTGTATGAAAGCATATAAGAAATTAAACCAAATTTTGAGCATTCCTTAAGCTCTTGTCCCAATTAAATTAGAATAGACACAAGAAATGTTTCTAAATAAAGAACTACTATGATTAAAGAAAATACTTACTCCACATGGGGCTATCTTCAATTTTAAATCAAGCCAACATCTAATAGTACAATCACCTTTTAGGTTTATCTTCCCTATTTACTATCACTCACCAGATTTTTCATACATTATTTTATTTCCACTTGTTTTTGCTTTTACTTTGAATACTCTTCATATCAATGCTGACAGATTTCCACAATCCATACAGCTAATATTTTGTGATTTTACATTTGATTGTATAAAGAATTTTTAATCAACATTTCAAGTCACTATGTGATCTACCATCAATCAAGATAAGAGAGAACTCAAGGCGTTGGAGACCAAGACTCAATAAAAGGAGTGCAAAAAGAAAGGGGAGAGAGGAGGGAGCACACAAATAGAGGGTAAGAGTAGGATAAAGGACAAAAGAAAAACCAAGTTACACAAAACAACCATACAAAACCAAAAATAAATCCAGAAATTTAAACAAAAAATGAATAAAAGAGAATGCCTCCAAAACTAAAATCAATAAGCTAAATAAATATAGAAAAAGTCAACCAAGAAAAAACCATAAAGAAATAGATAGAAGGTACATGCGAAACAAAAGCATTAATAAACCAAACAAAATAAAAAGATAAAAATGAAATAAAAAATATAAGATATTAAAACCAAACAATAGAAATTAACCTTTGGATTTTATCCCCATCTATCTTATTATGGGAATTATGGAAGGAAAGGAACAAAAGATTATTTCAAGACAAATCTATGGAATTAGAGTCCATTCTCAACAAAATTGAAGCAAGGATTGTAGAAGTGATGAATTTCCGTCTCCAAATCCAATCAGCTCAACACAAATATTACACTAGTCGGGATGATCAAATGTTTAAAAGTTGGTTTGGACTCAAGACCCCCTTATCCTTGGGCAGAGGCTGCAAAATTAACCAAGCTTTGAGAGCATCTTGTGTGTGGAGGCCCCCTGCTCCAGGCTGGTTCAAACTTAATTTCGATGGAGCTTCTAAAGGCAATCCAGGCCCATCGGGAGCAGGCTGCATCATTCACTCTTCAGAAAGAATAATTATAGCTAAATTAGCCAAACCACTGGAGAATGACACCAACAACATGGCTGAATTCAAGGCCCTTCTTTTTGGTCTCATTTTAGCAAATGAGATAGGAGTGAAGAAATTGGAGATTGAAGGGGACTCCATGATAACGATTAAAGCTGCTAAAACAGGGTCAACACAAAATTGGCATCTTCAAGCTCTTCTGGACGTCATTCTACAGTCTATTAGCAGATTTGAATCAATAACAATTAATCACATCTTTCGGGAAGGGATTCTCTAGCGGATGAATTGGCGGATCTGGCATCTAGAGGGATACACCGGAAGAACATTTTCTTGAACACTTCGCCTCAACGGCTATGAGAATTTCAAATTTCCTCCATCCAGTTAGTCAAGTACTAATTGCCCGTTTGAAGTTAGTGTGCTTCTTTGGAGAACAAGGATCCCAATTTTGAAGATTTGATGACAAGTTGAAGGCCTTGACAGTGCTGATATGACATCCTCAATTATTAACAGCAGAGAGTTTAGGAGTTGGCAGCACTCTCGCTCTTGCAGTTTCACTTCATTGTTGACAGATGGGTTGTTTTTCAGGCCAACTTCCTCGAGTACGCATATTCACATGAGTACTTGCCTTGAACTTTACGGAACTTGGAGATTTTGGATATTTGGTGAGAAAACAGCATGTTTCCTACCTAAGGTAGCCTAGACTTTACCAGTGCCTCTGGTTATTTGTATGATATTTTATGCTAGCTGGGTCTCTTCCTGAGAGCCTATGATACTTTTCAACTTATGTATGTTTTAATTATAATATTATATATACTACTCGGCCTCGGCCCCTTATCGACCAAAAAAAAAAAAAGAAGAAGTCCCCTTGTTTTTGGCTTTAACAACTTAACAAAAAAAGAAGAAGCCAAATATACAACACTTATCCAACATTTGTTTCAGTTCATAATATGAGTTTTGACACAGTTGTATTGAAAGATACAAGGATTTTTTATAAGGGTTCAATTTCTATAGAGACCATAAGCCCCTTTTCTGCATTTTCAAGTATGGTCATATTTCGAGTATGGACATACGTAAGGCTTACACTCTCAAGGCTATCCATACTATAGTTGATGGACATTTCAAAGACTTTCATGTTGCATTTGCCAATTAAGGCTTAAGAAGGTCAAAATGGAGATCGAAGGACCCACCAAGAGGCTAGAGGACCATTCCCTTCCTAGGCTAGTTATTTGCTCAAAGAATGGGGAGAATGGGGAAATGCTTGAACAACATTTTTGGTAGTAGTTGCATTTTTTTAAATTTTGTGTCATGTGTTCACTTTTCACCTTTCTTTGCTTGAGCATTGAAAAAGAGAAATTATTTTGTTTTGTTTCCCACCTCTTGACTAATGAGAGTGAAAATAGGTCTTCATAGTCAACTAATGAGTGGTTTTATACCTCCAACAAGTGTTTCCTATGCTAGAGAAGCAAAGGTAAAGTGGGGTTAGTAGATATGTGCTCAAGCAGTTGGTCATCAATTGAGAATGTTCCTAAGAGTTACAAGTATAAAGAATCACCAGGATTATGGATATTGTAGTTGAGCAATGATGAATTTTGCTCATGCTACAGGTTGATAGAAAATTTTCAATATGATCATGTAGATCTTGGGACTATGGGAGGTAGTGGCATAGGGCATTAGATGTACAAAACTAGTGGGTGTTCCTCATAGAGGAATATGATGCAAAGGGTCATGCATCACGAGGCTGTGTACAAGTGTCAGCATTGAATGATAAGTGCTAAAAGATAGAGTACCCAGTTAGCAAAGTGGCAAGATAAGACAAATTGATAGATGCTCTTGTAATGTCCCTCCTTGGGATTTAACACTAAAAATTCTTATTCTGTCAATCAATTATATTGAATTTTATGTTTTTATGAATTAATGTTGCCACCTAGAATGTAACCTAAATGCTTCAAGATTAAGAAATACAATTATGTCTGATCGATATTATGCTAGGTATAAGCAACATATATACTCCAGAGAGTAATAGTGACCTCTTTCTAGAGTTTATATAGCGACAATAGCAATTTGCTTAAGCTCCAAACAACTACTGCTGCAAGAGTTATTCCAATCAAGAGTAAGAACTCGATAATTCAATCCTTATATGGAGAGTATCATTCCAAACAGATATATTGAGTTGCCACCAAAAGTTTGTATGCCCTCAGCACTAAAATAAACAACGGTTCGCTTTGCCACTTTGTTCTTATCTGGCATATCTCAACATTCCTAATCTTGTTCTGATAGCTATATTGGATCTGGTGAAAGAAAACAAGGTTTCAAAGATATTCCCATACACAACCTCACAAGTATGCAACAAAATATTTCTCCCGATAGGAGAAGTGACAGACAAATAATAATAGACTAGTTTCTATATCTTCTCCAGTCTCAGTTCGAGCATTAAAAAATAGCCTTGCGGTGATATATCCCCAATACTCATCGCCACCATACCAATTATATCCTCACTCTATAAATAGTTCGTTTGGTATATCAAATATTCTTCATTCAATGATGTTTACTCTATATAATGGACTTCACGAGATATCTGGAATGACTCATGATGCCAACAATTATACGTATGTGTCTTAGAGGAATCTGCATCACTTCCCTTGATGCCAATGGTGAGTGAATGTACGGAGGGATATTGAAACCGCAGTTCTAAACAAATTCTATCTAATGAATCCATCGGCTCGATACAACAATATTTATCTTGCTTGATTGAAGGAATACTCAAAATGTTATCGCTGTTCCCTTCTCCCTATCCTCTGATGTGAAGTCATCTGTTTCCAATATCCATGTATGATCAAATGCTGATAGCGTTGATTTCTTTGACAAGATTTAGCAGTTATTGTCTGCCATTACATCTACTCAGTCTGCCGCCTTTGTCAATATCAATGATATAATTAGTTGGTCTAATGTTATTAATAATTATGTGATTGCCATCGGTGCTTATGGTTGATGTTTGGCAATATTCCTGACCTTGTACAACCATCTTTCTCCCAACGGTACTATAGACTATGGTGGTTACGGGGCAAATCCCAAATACGAAAGAACATAATGTAAATTTCATTGGGAGCGACCAATATCCCGGAGTAATTCCGGCCTGTATAGTACCACAGATGACCATCTCTTATTGGGATTGGAGTATCTTCCTTCCTCCCTCTATTGGATTTAATGATTTAGTATATATTTATAGGAGCAAGTCGCGACCTGTTGCAGGCTAATAACAATAATGTCCAATTCTTAATTTATATTGTCTGGTTTTATTATATTTATATTCCAGAAAATAGGTATTTATTATTATATAATAATAATATAATATTAATTATTATATTATTAATATCAATATTATATCGTTATTAACATAATATAATAATAAATTATATTATAATTTATTTGTTCATTAATTTTATCTTTTATTATTTATTATCAAATTCTAGTTGGAAAAAGGAATATTACAGCTCTAGATCGTTATTTGGTCTCCTTTCAACCAAGGAGTGCTTTGTTAGGTTTTAATGATCCAAAGTGTTAGTTTGTCTTTATGTATTGATGTTTTGTTAGCTTAGTTGTTTGTAGTTAAAAATTTATGGTTTAGGTGTTTTTTCTTCCATTAACTCAACTCTATGCTCAGATTTGGCCTCTATTAAGCTCGTTCCCATGGCATAAACTTGATAATCTTTAGGCTATATCTATTCTCTGAAAATGAAAATGGTTTTATTGGTTAGATCAAACTGATTTTTTGATCGTTTAGGTCATTGGCATTTCATCCATCTTCATTTTCCTTTTCTCCCACTTTATCTTGTTGTGCCACTTGCATCTACTACAAGGATCTTGTTGGGGAGTCAATCAAGCTGCCAACAAATAGAGATTGGGGAAAATCTAGAAAATATGACTGGAATGGCTAAATTATGGATCATATATGTTGTGGGGTCAATGGAGTTCCAAATTTATGTTGTGCCAGGGATATGATGGAAAAAAGATCTGTAGACTGCAGGCCCACCAACTAAAGTACGGAGTGTATACTGGTACTAGGTGAACATGGGAGATCCTAGCATTCCTAGGTCTAAAGCAAATGATACAACCATTGAAGACATAGTGCCTGATGTACCAGGAGATGACATCCCACAGCATATACACTTACTGACACGGAAATTGTGCGGGTCATTTGAGACATGGTTCTTCAATCAGCATATACATGTGGGGTATGAATTTGTTGTTACAATAAAGGGCCTAGTGAACCTAGACTTGATGAAGCCAAAATGCTAGATGACACAGGCAAGAGAGTATCCTGAACTAAGACTCCACTTCCAAATGAAATGGGAAAAGAAACTATCGTAGTAGAAACAACAGGAGAAGATAAAACAAGGGAAAATAGATATAAAGTGAGATGAGAAAGAGTAAGGGAGAAATACTTATCACACCTGGTATAAATGCTATGGTGAACCTCCTGCTGAATTGACACATTTTCTTTTGGTTCCTTCTCCTTTCTCCTCTTCTTAGAGTTTCCACTATCATCCTTCCTCTCACCTTTCTACTTACTTTTTTCTGGATGGTCATCATGACCACCAACTGATTGCTCTTGATAATATTCTTATAAAACACAGGCCTATTGGGTGGTTAAGGACTGTGATTCTGACCTTTGAGTTTTGACTTGACCTCTTTGACAGATTCTTTGGTACATTAGTAAGCGACATTGAGGCTTGATAAGGTGGATTGATATGGCCACTCATCTTTTTAGTAGTACTTTGTACTCCTGGTTATTCCTGTTGTTCCTTTAGAAGTTGAGGTACTTGAACATATCGAGCTTGCAGAATTTTATTTTGAAACAACTCAGTTTGTTGCTTTAGAAGTTCTTGTTGCATTTGATGAACCTGTGCGTGCTACTCTCAATTGCCTTTAACTGTTGAGTTGGTAACGGCAATGTTTGTATTTCATGATAGGGTTAGAAAGGTTGTGACTAAGCATATTTAGCTTGTTGTGCAAGGATGGCTGATATCTCCACTACTGATTCACCACTACTTTCTTCCTCTTCTTCTCTTTTCTCTTCTAATTATAGCTCACCAGTTCCCCCTGCTCTTATATTTTCCATTTCATAGCTAGATTCAAGGGAAGCATTTTCTTGTCCACAAAATACACTTCTCATCTACTCATCTACTTCTTGCCACAAGGTCTTGTCTACTCATCTATTTCTTGCCGGAATATCCAGAGATTTTGAGCTTTAACCTCATCCTAACCTCTTAAACAAAGATTTTTCTTCATTCCACCTCCTATAGGCTTATTAGGATCATACAATATCACCTCGTCATAGAACTCCTCCCAGATTGATAAGGTCTTTGCAGGCAACTCCCATACTTCAACAAAGAGATTTTAGTCATCAACCCTTGGGCACTTCCTTTACTCAATTTCTAATCAACTTTGATGAACATAAGGATCTTTAAGACCCTGAGCTACAATCCACTTTTCCGTGTGCCAAGGTGGGTCATAAACCAAACAGTATTCAATGGGTTCTAGGCCCACTTCTTCAAGCTTGTATATTATGAGTTGGTTAGGTTTTCTTCTATTGATTGCGATTCCTCCAAAAGTGAAGGGGACAGCATACACAGTTTTCTTGTTCCTCCCAGCAGCATCCTTAGTTTCTATTGTGCCCAGTTGCCTAATATGTTCAATAGCAAAAACTATCTAAAACAAATTTAGCAATTTAAAGACCCTAATCTTGGGATCCATGCAGCCCTACCATTGTATTATTAGAACCACAAAACCAGTCTCCTCTTGTTTTCTGCTTCCAACTTTGAAATGTTTCTCTCAGATATTTTTACCAGGTCTACATTTCTTAAAGCTGCCACTGCTGGTGCTAGGAACTTCTCAACAAACTATAATAATCCAAAGATTTTGAAAATGTATGGATTCAAGAAAATATGGGGACGAGTCTTTCTAGAGACAGTGGGTCTCATCATACATGTGCAGTCCTATGGATGACATGAAATGTTAGAATTTTGGTAAAAGATGAAATGGCCCAGAAAAGAAAAGAATCTAAAAAATTTCTACGCAATGAAATTCATGAATTACTCACAAATTGCATTGGCTACGGTGTCAGTAATATCAAAGATAAGGCTTCCTTCTTAATGGTTTTCATCTTATGAAGGGCATGAAAGGCTCCTAACAAGAATTCATATACTAAATCATCATTTTCAAGACCAAAAATAAAAGCAAGAATACAAAACATATCCTTGACATCATCCATAAAAGAATTTTTGGCAATGGAAATCCAAGTGAGCTCCTCATTTCCGTTGGCGCAGTGCATCTCCCTAATAAGGAAACTAAGCTTTTCTAATCTTGATGTCCCATATTTCTTCAAAGATTCGTAGGTACAATGAAAACACCCAGGATCAAGAGACAGTTGTAACGTTTCCCTAACCATTTCAGCACTTTTTTTACAACTTTAATATGTGGTTTTTGAATCATAGTGATATCTACATCATAGCACTCTATGAAACTTTGAACTAACTCTCGACACCGGAACGCCTGACAAGCAATACATTGTGCTAATGTGATAGCACATATCCTAATTCCAAAAGACTGATCTTCCCTTTCACCACCCTAAATAACAATCTTTTATGGACTCTGTTCAAGTTTTTGTATGGCTCATAAAATTTAGAGTCTGCAAATCGGTAAACTAAATTAGAAACAAGGATATTATCTACTAATTTACCCTTCTGTGATTTCCTCAGCTAGAATTCATGTGGTATAACATTAGGCAAATGAGCAGAGGCATAGGATTTACTTAGAAGTTGCATTGGAGGTCGTAGAACAACTGCTTGCTTCCCCTTCAACAGTTTTTCCATAAGTTTAAACTCTAAGACTCTTGCACTACTTATCTTTTTTAGTTCCTGGGTTTCTACAATTGATTAATCTAAAAATCAAGCACAAACAACAAGCCTTTGCAAATAAAGAATTTTTGAGCCAAAGCTTAGAATATGATGATGATTAAGGATTAAATGAGAGGAATAGAAGCTCTCTTATAACTGAATTTCTGAAATTACAGCCGAGTTAAACATCATTAATAATCATCAATTCTTGCAGAGTGAAATTTTGACGGTGCTCTTATTGAGCTTTCAAATCACCAAATATGATTATTCAAAGTATGTGCCAATAATCTCACTCAAGTTTTCGTCAATTTATGAGCATTGACATTTGATCTCATACGAAAAGATAAATCTAAGCCATGAATTGACATTGGTCAAGCTTTTTGTGCCACCAAAACTTCTCGAGCTTTACTTTTCTTGAAAAATAATCTAACAGCCGAGTACATAGTTGATAGACATGATATTGTGGTCCTCACAGAAATTTTCCAAAAAAGTCTGACAACACTATAAGTTTCAAGGATCATTTATCTCGGCTTAGATCTATGGTTCTTAGACTTCCTCATATTTAAATTCCTCAACCAATCACCATAATTTTAGTGTTTATTTGATATCAACACCTCTTGATCATTAAATCTCATTTGATCTAATAGTCCCAGGACACCTACTTGTTAATACACACAATACAACCTAGGTCTACAAAGGAAAGCTCATCTATGGAGAACAACAGTCCTCAAAACTCTTCAATAAAACATAGAAGAGTGCAGAATAACAATTAAGTCATCAGAGAAGATTAAAAGTAATATCTCACCTTTGTTGAACTCCTTGATCCAAAGGATAACACAAATTATTTACAAAACCTCCAAACAACACACACAAAAAAAAAACAGAAAAAGGATGGGTAGGTTACATATATGAGGTACATATTCTCTCAAAGAATTCGGTTTGAGATATATCTTATTAATAGGGATAGGGCGTTGATATTCACTTGGAGTTGAGCACTCAAAAAAGTTCTCATGTTTATATGCAAAGATAACGTAAAGACCACTACTAAGCGTATCAAACTTGTTGTCATACCCTCATTTGGCTCTGTTTTTATCCCATTTTAGGACCATATCTCCCGCTTTAAACCTCTAACCAATATGCCTCTTTTGAGAGAAATGCTTGAAATTTTCCTAATGCCACTGCATCATTGTCTTTGCCAATTCTCTCTTTTCCTTTAGCTCCAAAAACTCCATTAATATTACCATCATTGGTACATTCTCCTATAACTCCTATCATTGAATGGGTTACAATGTTGGCAGCTCACAGGATATATTTAAGGATGCCTCCATTCCATAGATTGTTGATGTTTTGTAGCTTTGGTCAGATAAACACTATGAGTCAATACTAGTGAAGATATATATATATATATATATATATATATAGGTATGTATGTATGTATGTATATCTATATATGTATGTATGTATGTATAAATATTATTATTATGTAAATATTAAAGAAATTAATATAATACGCAAGAGATATTATATATATATGTATATATGTATAGATATACATACATACATATATATATATATAATCATAATTATCATTATATTAATTACATAATAATGTATAGACATGTCCCATGAAGGGACATGTCTCTTCTTGGCTCATTCTCAATATAAATGCAAGAGATTGTTGCATTTGGAAAACACATACAATCAGATAGTGTTATTACATTTGCAATTATCCTAAAACCTTAACATGGTATCAGAGCCAAGTTGCAAATGTAAGAGAGTAGTTTATTGATGGTGAATGTGTGACTGTCTCAGAAAATACAGTCTAGGTACGAGGACCATATCTCACAAATGCATCGTTGGATTTTGCTAAATATCGGATATGTTGGTGAAAACCAAATTTAGAAGAATTTTACCGAAGCGATTGGAAAGAAACTGTCTGGTTCAAAAGTTATGACCCAATATGTACGGGTCTATGCAAAAATCTGTAAAAGAGTGAGGTCCCTTCCTTAAAAGCCTAACTGCTTGAAGGGAGATCTAATAAGATTGAAGGTTGTGATAGTGTATAGAAACTTTGGATATTCAAGATAGGTCATGTGAATAATTATGGTAATGTTTGAGAATGACGACGTCATTCTATGAATTAGCATGATATTTTCTATATGGGCTCACCTTACAAAATGAAATACTTGAAATTTATAAAAGATAAGTATTTCATGTTTTATTAATGCACATAATTTTTGAGTTTGTAATTCATGCTATAATATTGGTTAGTAAAATATTGTATGCTTCTATCATTGGTATTTATGATCGAGATAATTTAGTGAGCTATTTGTAATCTCTCTTTTATATACATTCAGGATAGAAGCACAAGCTAATTGCATTCAAGGGAGAAAGAACTTGATGCTTGCAAACGAATTGATGATTGAGACTAGATGCAAAGGGAGTCTGACATTTCAAAACAGGTCAAGAAGTTGATAAACTTGAGCTTTAGAGGGAGCATATGGTTCATTCAGCGTGTGACAATCTTGATTGAGAGGGAGTTCACTATTGAAAGTGAAACACTTCCAAGGTAAACTTGATATAATTGATTATTATACTAATGAATCATGAATGTTTTTAATGGGCCTACCCCCTATGTAATCATGAGGAAGTGACAACTTCCAAATGATTATCACTTGTATTTTCAAAAGTTATTGGAAGGTGACGATCTTACAATAACTTGATCCTCTATTGTGATAGACATCTTGTAATGGCTGAAACAGATCATAATAGATGGCATCTTCTATTTTGATAGACATCTTGTGATGGCTGAAACAGATCACAATAGATGATTTCCTGCATGGTGGATTCAGTTCCTTAAATAGACCATTGACCTTCTATTGTGATAGACATCGTGTGATGGCTGAAACATATCATAATAGATGATTTCCTGCATGGTGGATTCAGTTCCTTAAATAGACCATTGACCTTCTATTGTGATAGACATCGTGTGATGGCTAAAACAGATCACAATAGATGTTTTCTTGCATGGTGGATTCAGTTCCTTAAACAGACTATTGAACTCCTATCGTGATAGACATCGTGTGATGGCTGAAACAGATCACAATAGATGATACATTGCATTAAGGATACATTACCTATGACATTTTTTGAGTTATGAGACTTGATATTCTTGGTCAGACCATATCTCTAATATCTTATTGGAGTGATATCTCAAATATTTGTTGGGTACCTGGTGGACATCATGAGACTTGATGTTGGTAGGCCAGTACTCTGAGTACATGGTGAATATCACATGACTTGATATTCTATGGCTATTACTCCTAATATCATGAGATGGTATTCTTATGAATCTATGAGCTATAGTGAATATCATGCGACTTGATATTCCTAGTCAGACCATATCTTTGATATCACAGTAAATGATATCTTCTTATCCTAATCATGTGTTTAATCTTCCCTCACTAAGAGGGAGTTGATGTTTTGTAGCTTCGGTCAGATAAACACTGAGTCAATACTAGTAAAGATATATATATAAATATATATATATATGTATGTATGTATGTATATATATATATTTATATATGTATGTATGTATGTATGTATAAATATTATTATTATGTAAATATTAGAGAAATTAATATAATACGCAAGAGATATTATATATATGTGTGTGTGTGTGTGTGTGTGTGTGTGTGTGTAGATATACATAATACATATACATATATGTGTGTATATATATATATATATATGTAATCATAATTATCATTATATTAATTACATAATAATGTATAGACATGTCCCATGAAGGGACATGTCTCTTCTTGGCTCATTCTCAATATAAACACATACAATCAGATAGTGTTATTACATTTGCAATTATCCTAAAACCTTAACATAGATAAAGTTTCAAAAAAGTGCCTATGGCCCTACTTAAAGTTATTATATCAAACCTAGGGTTTTCTTGAGAATCAAGTGTCATCCTCTCTAATAATCAAATCTTATCACTTTTATGCTTATGACGAGGTTCTTGTTGGTAGATTCAACCAACTCATTTCCCTTAGGGCAATAGTTTGATAACCATGTTTGGGACCCCAAAACTAGTCACTATGCCTTCAAGAAAGTCAATAATGGCTGCTTCTCCAACTATGTGTGGGAATCCAAGCTAGCGGATAGAGTGATAAACATACAGAAGTGGTAAATAAGATAGTGCATCTTCTTAACATGTACCATACAAAGAAGCAACACACTTGGTATGAAAATTTGTGTTTCATTCAGAAAAACTACAACAAAGCTTTGCAAAACTCTACCACACATAGCTATTTTCAGGTCTTCTAGGACTTCTGACCTCCTAGGACCCATTGACGTAGCTTATCCTGATTTGCCATCAATATAGAAACTCCTTCAACTCAATTGGAATTTGACAAGGCTGTTCAATTTATTGAGCGCATTCAGCAGCCAGTGTGAACCATCCTTGAGCAGGATAATGCTAAATTGTTGGCTAAAAATTGTGTAAGCCGCTAAGATTACATCTTACAAAATTGTAACTTTAGGCAACGGTATAGTGAGATAAATCTCTCCTCTCAACAATAGGGGAGGCTCCCTTCTTACCGCAAGTGGCTTCAGTAGGACTTCAACTGAAATTAAACAAAGGGGTGATTCTTCTAGTTTGTTCCTCTTTTTTCAGGAAAGATTCACAAATAACAACTTCTAACTCTACAAAGATCTACTACTAGGATAATATTGGTGACTCGGTAGTTGACGTAAGAACAACTCCTAAAGCAGCAGTTATAATTATATTTGGTGGAATAAGTACAGAAACCCAAAGTGTCCTGCGATTATCCCAAATTAGGATTCAAGTAGAATAACCAATAAGGCACAAAGTTTCTTACCAGATACTCTCAAACTTAATAAAAATGCCTACAACTGAAGCCCAAAGTCTTCAATTCTAAGTAATTGCAACCACTACAAAATATAACAATTTGTCCTCCTGGAGCACGTCTTCAAAAGTTCAAATTGGCTCTGAATGCAATAGGCAGCTCAAAGTTTGCACAATTGAATTCAAATCCCTCTTGAGCAAAACTTCAAAACTCACAATCAATATCCAAAAAATGTTGTCACATAACATCTTGAATCAACACAAAGTTTGAAAGCAAGTTGCCCCTTTTATTGAAAGCAATTCAAATTTACATCTAAGCTCAAAGTTGTAGAGTGTAGATACAAACTGACAGAATTTTCTTGCCTTGTCAAAAGATGATTATTTACAATGAGCTCCCTCCTTTATATAGGAAAAGAGTAGAGAAAAAGGTGGAGAAAGAAGGGGAAAACCCTTAACCACCTTGACTTATTCTCTAGCTAACTAACTTTGACTTATTCAATGCTACAAGGCCTAATACACTTGCAACTTGATTACATGTTATAGCTTTGCACATGATACTATCACATGCAATTACATCTTGTTTTTATATTACATGCAATCTGTCAAATACAAATTACAAATACATGATGAAAATATTCTAAGTGCCTGACAAGACAAAAATTCTATTACATCATCCTTTATTGGTCCTCATGCTGCTACATGATGCCCAATGTTTGATATGCTATGGTTTGGTGAAAGCATCTTGATCTGGAACAGGAACCTGCATCCTTGACTATTATGTATTGATGGCATCAACAAATCGCCTACTTGAAATCAGCCTTGAAAACTTTATATGTCGTCATTGTTCCAGTCTTCCACTCTTTGCACTGGCATGAGAAGATTTCTCTCTCGTAAATGGGGTTTTTAAATCCCATTAGATGTCATTTTGGAAAGTACTTATCACCCACAAATAGGGTTTAGAGGTCCATTTGCAACTTTTGGAAAAGCGAGAAAACTGTATGTAAACGCTTGGAGGTGGGCTTTTAGCTTGCATTTACATGATGGGGAGGAACCTTCTTCTTATTGGGTAGAACTTGCATTGTTTTTTAAAACAATACAATCACAAACTTTTGAAGTCAAAAATCTTTCTTTGAATCTCCAACCATGTAGCATGTGACATGAAAATTCCACAAGGTGAGAACATCTTCATGAGATGGATCCATTGCACACTTTTTGATGCACAAGTATGAGTTTTGGGATGTTGTGAGCATATGGAGATAGCTGGAAATTATGGGACAGCGAAAGAATGAATGGGTTTTAGCTCAAAAATGGTAAGAAAGACACAAAAACGGGTTTTTTGGAGGTGATTGCATATGTGGACAGTGAGAATTATGAAGGAAAACATGTATGCAAATGAGTGGATATGATCTCTACTTATAATGGAACTACGAATTTCCATTAAAAGTGAATTGATTTGACCACCACCATGAGTTTTAAATCATGTGGCAGTGGTTAGGTAGATATAAACAAGGCTCATGTAAGTGGGTTTTTGGAAGGAAATTGCATATATGCATTAACATGGACTTGCTCTTTTCATCGTGGAACGGGGTTTTTAGTCCTGACTGCATATGCAAGCAAGTGGAGAATCTTGCATATGCAACTTGAGAATTGATGGTAGAAGTAGAAGGATCATCAAAACAAACATAACATGTAAATCTGAAATAGTAATGAAAACTTACATGCTAATCAAGAACCAAAACATGAACTTGAAAAACTTGGGGAAAAAACTAAGAAACCTCACCTCAACTTCACCAAGAACAAAAGAAGTCTTGCCAAATCTTTGAGCAAAATCTGAAGTAAATCCAAGAAGATTTTCGGATTTAGAAGAGATGAGCTCAAAGATTATATATAGACTTCAATCCTAGTCTTAATACTCTTATTTTGGAGAGTAAAAATGCAATAGTTGCCAAGTGGGAAGAAAGGAGAAACAAAATGCAAGAGAATAGTAACAAAAATTGACTATTTCAAATGCACATTAATGGCAACCAAAAATGGCGCCTAGGGCATCAAAAATAACTTAGAAAGAATGATAAACAAGTTGCAAATGAAATGTAATGCCCAAGAACTCACCTTAGAAGCAAAATGTTTGGATTTGATGAAGAAAAATGACAAAAAATGAGCCGTTTTTGGGCAAAAACGCCCCAAAACGTGCCCTAAATAGGCTGTTTTGTGAGCATAATCTTTTCAAATCTGCACTTTTGAGTAGCCAAGAATGATTAGGGGAGATTTAGTGCAAAAATGACCCTATAGGGAGCAAAAATGATTTAGTTTTGAACATGAATCTTGTGATTCTTTGCTTCAAAATCCCATTTTTTCTCAAAAATGCCCAAAATAAGTGGATTTTTGCAAGTTAAAAACACATGCTTTTCACTTAGAAATTGCCACCAAAGGAGTTTTGATCAAAATGCATATAATAAAGAGTAATGACGGGCTTTTACAAGTCCAATACACATGTTTTTCAACCCCAAATCACCACTTTTGTTTCAATGATTAAAAACGTCTTTTATATATGCATTTGTATATAAAAATGACACTCTATAACTTAAGTGATTAAATACGCACTTTTTGAGTGCAAATAGACATTTATTTGGCTTGGAAAAAGCCACTTTTTCACTTAAGTTATACATACGGGATTTATTATATCAATTGCACATGTAATTGGGATTGAAAAAGCCACCTTTTCACTTAAGTTATAAAACATAATATGTAAATGTATTATAACAACTACATTTACACATAGTTTTAAACTTAAATATATGCAATTGCAAATAAAAGGTCCATTATTGTGACTATGGGACTTAAATTTATTGAAAGTAGGTATTGAAAAATGACTTGCATCCACATGCAATGAATGATAAAAACCCCACTTTTATGCACTTAAGTGACTAAATTTAATATATAACTATAGTCTTCAATAAAGTAACATGGAAATAGACTAGAAAAAGCCAATTTTCATGAAAACATTAAAAACTATGGTCGAATCAACTCAGAATGAGTTGAAATTTAAAAATGTCAAAATTCACTTTAGATATTAAAAATAATCTTATTTCGTGCAACTGACAATAAAAAGCTAACTTTTGAAAGATTTTTAACAAGACGTGCAATCAGCCTGAAACATCCCACCTTTTCCTTTATAACTTGAGCTAGACAACTCCGTTTGACGCCTCAAATAGCTCGAAACGAGCGGAATTCTAAGGGCTATTAAACTAAGGGAAAAAAAATTAAAAACTACTTACAAGAAAGGGAAATACGAAGAATAAATTTGAAGGTTGCCAAAATTCAAGTGCTTGCAGTCAAAGAAGAAAACTCGTTCTGACAAGCGTTTATGGGGATTAACTTGACGGAGACCTTCAAAAAGGATGCATGAAACATGCAAAATAAAGAATAATTCAAAGATGACAAATTGTCTTTACAACGCATTATCCAATACATCGAAAACGTAGAGGATACACCTACGAATCCATGAGAAAATTGCGTAGGGTTGTCCCAATTTTGTGACTTCAAAATTGAGGACAACATAAATATAAGGAGTATCATGACAAGAATTGGACACTGCACAAATTTCGAGTTGGTGACCAAGTTTGGCTACACTCAAAGAAGGGAAGATTGATAGGACCTTACCATAAGATTTGTTCAGTTCAGTACAAGCCCTACAGCAACACTAAGCAAGTAGGAAAGAACACTTTCGAGCTTAATCTTCCCTTTTACCTTGTGTTTCATCGATTTTCAACACAATTCTTGAACCATTACTTTCCATCTCTGTTGGATACATAAGATGCCACAAAGACTTTTCAGGAAACAGAGATCAATCAAAATTGTAGTGTTCCCACAAAACTGGGTCATCATTGACATCGAGGTCAGATGGACACGTCAACAAATGATCCCTCTCTTCCAAATCATCAAATCAGGTCAAATGTCTTCTCAGCAAAAATGGTTTAAATAAGTGCAGATTGCCAGTTTGTTTCTCCATCTTTTATTGCAACTGAATGCATTAGAGACCATTGCTCTTCAAGGGGAGTGACTGATCCAGGAGGATCATGGTCAATAAATTACACAAAAATTAATCCAGTATTACTTGACAAATGTTGTAGTAATGTCAGCAGGTTTAACATCATGTTCAACACCCACATGCCAAACTGCATAACCTAACTCATCTTCAACAGTTTTGAAGCAATTAAGAAGTGGATATGAAACAGCTCGAATCAACCAACACTTCTTCCTTCTCTATATGTTAACATACATTGCCATTCTTTGTAGTTAAACAAGAAAAACATAGACATCATACATTTGATGTATCAGATATTGTACGGAACTTAGCATATTAAAATTTGCAATTACAGTTCTAAAATTGTTGTCAATTGTCTGCCCTTCTTTCCTTCTTAATTTGTACTTTATGTCTTTAACCATTATCATTCATAAATCAGTTCCACATATAACCTACTTAAATCCATTTAAGGCTGTCCACCAGGTCTTTTCTTGGGCTCTGGATCACTTTCCAAGCCTTCTTTTCAAAGGAGCGTGGCTCAAATGCTAGAGTTAAGGTTTCAAGATTTTAAACCCTTGTCTCCAAGAAAAAAATTGTAATAAAATATAATTACGATCTTTATTAGAAAAAATGTACTATTCCCAACACTAAATTTTCTTTTGTTCTGTAATCTATGTGAGTTATCTGCATTCATGTTACCATTTGGAAATAAAATTGAAAAAAAATCAATCTAAGATAATAAAAAAGATAGTTGATTAACTTCAGAAAGCCAAATAGAATATGTCGGTTTACCTCATTGAACTTCAACAGTATTAAATTTGTCACTGATGCAGGTTTTGAACGATCCCACCTATACAAATAATCAGATGCATATCAAATCTACAAAGCTAATTATGGTATTCAACATGAGAAACAATAAAATTTAAAGTGATAGTCATTCTAGACTATTTAATTTTGGCTGCACTAATCATCTAGGCACAAGTTTCTCCAATATATTAGAAGAGCAAAAGCAATTTTTCCATCAGGTGTCTGCAACAAATTATTGTAATTTCAACTTTTAATACAAAGATTGAATAGCCTTTTACTATTTAGTTTAGGTCTTTTATATACAAGTTCCTGAATTAAGGTATGAATATCAATGGCGAGTGGCCAAACATTAATAAAGTGCACATTAATCACTGTGCGAACTGGCCTAAGGATCTGCTTATTTTATTCTTGAGACAAGGCAATAGAATCATGAGATTTCAGTATGTCATATGCTGAGATACTATGTCACAAGGTTCGAGTTCGAGTTCGAGTTCGACAACAATAAAATTCGGATGAAGTTCGACAAGGAGAAAAAGTTCGAAAAAAATTCAACATTAAGTTCGCCTTATATATATTTGAATTTTTAAAAAGTATATAAATAATAAATTCATTAAGACGTTAAAATAGTTTAGCAATGCTAAATTTGAAATTATATTATTATAAAATAAAATAGCCAAATATATCATTTATTAAAATAAAATAAAATTGTATTAATCTAAAGTTAATATAAATATAAATATTTTCACTTATTAAATTAAAATTATAAAAACTAAAACTATATTATTAAATTTGAATACATAATAATAAACATAAATATATTCAAAATTTTAATTTTAACTGTTAGTATACTAGCAATCGCACCTTAGTGTGCAATGGGTATGCTGTATTTATGAGGAACAAAATTTGCTTTCATTTTTTAGTTAGTAATAGATTATTATTTGTAAAATTATTTATCTGAATAGAAACATTGTAAATTGATTGTTGTAAATGTTTGTTGAGATAACTGGAAGGATGCCATCATGAATGAGGGGAAGGTATGCTTGGGGTGCAAGCACGACATATATTTTTAGTAACATTAAAATTCCTTTATGTTGGTAAACAATTTAAATAAAAAATCATAAAATTACATCTATTTTATTATTTAAAAAATTATATAAATTAATTATAGATACATTAATCAAATAATTATGTCTTTCATTTATTTACTATTACTTTTAATGTTAATTATTTAAAAAAAATTTAATGTAAGTTAATTTTGTTTGTACCTATTGTTCACTTTTGTCTAATCTTCAACACTCCCTTATTTCATATACTATTTAATATATTTGATAAAGTAAATAAATATCAAATTATAGAAAAAGAATATATATTAATTAATATAATCATTTATTTATTTTTTTAAATGAGGGATATATTTAAAACTATTTGTCAATTTTAAATATTAAATTTAATTTTTATCATGCCAAGACCCCTTTGATCCCTTGACAATTTCATCCCTTCATTAACATAGGAATGCCTACCTAGTTAAAGATAAAATCTTAAACATTATCTACCCATCTATCTCCAACACCCCTTTCCTATACCTTTAAATCTCAACATCTCCATATAAATTTTAGAACAAATAGATAACTACAAGTTGAAAAGATTTACCATATAGATTTTTGCAACAATCACCTATTTTACCTGCAATGAAAAAAATTCCAATTGAAAACTTGTTGGAAAGCCAATTTAAGGTTTCCTTTAAATAGTTATTCCCTTTGTTATGATTTGGAAGAATATAAGAAAATTAGGATTTCAAAGAAAATAATAATATGTATAAATTAGTGAAGTCACATGTGAGACAACAAAAGATCCATGAAAGAACTCTCCAACTATTACTAATTATTTTATTATCTCACATTTATTTTATAATATATTTATATAAAATCTGTATAATTTTAATTTAAATATATAATTCATACTATATATTGTTGTGTATGTTTTTCAATTCATTGATGAAATAATCAATTTCTTTTATATAGATTTGATGTATATAAGTACATGAATACCTAAATTAACTTCAAAATACATTAAAAAATATAAAATTTATAATACAGAGTATCAATAAAAGCCTTTGAAATTCAGGCAAGCATGTACAAATTTATCTTACCTGATAACCATTTTCTTTTCACTCCAGCAAGGAAAATTCATATGTATGTCACTCCCAAAAGATTTACAGATCAAATTTGAATGACATGAATATTAACGGATCTTGTTTAAATAGTGAAAAAATGACAGCTCTACTTTAGGACTGCAAGTAGTTTTCCAGATTTTGAACACTTCTCAACAACTAGCAACAATGTGTTGTATTTAATTGAAGTGTGGAGGAAGTGTATGCAATAATAGTTGAGTTGAAGTGTGTTTCTCATGCGTCTTTCATTTACAGATCTGATCTTAACCGAATGAAAATTTACATATCCGGTAAATCTCGGAATACAATCACAGGAAATACTTGTAATATTTTGGCAGTAAAAACAGGGGAAATGGCAGAGGAAATCGCTGGCCTATGAGAATATAATTACAACTAACCAAAATATTAATTCTAGGTTTTCTGGCCGTATGTAATTGGACTCACTGACGGTGTTGAGGTGGATCGCAGTTTCCAAGGGAAGAGAAGGCACTAATATCCATCCAGGTGTCCATCCAGGGCATATATCTCTGTGTCTACGACTCTAAAAAAAGTATTGACTTGGCAGTTAGGTTGTGAAGTGTATTTTCAGGAAGAGCTAGGTGAGCATGTTTGAGCTAGACTTCGCCACATATAGAGCTTTTACTGTAAAACTTTAATCTTAATGATCATTTTAACTTAAATTTTTGAACCATAGTGCTCCGGAGACGACACTAGCCTCTTCTTGTTGTTTTGGTCAAGGGCTTGAATGTAAGGGACATGTTTAATGATGATAAAAATGGAACCTGGACAAGTGTATAAGCAGTTTTAGAAGTGAAAAATATCTACATAGTTCCGACAATCTAAAAAATTCCACTCTGAAATGTCATAAGATTGACGGCCTGCATGCAAATAACGTAATGAAGGGGATGAGCCACCGGCATTTACATAGACACCCGCTAGAAACCATAACTAAAATGGAAAGTCCCCTAGAGATATATGCAAATTCATTGCAAATACTGGGCTTGGTCCTCCATTGGAGAATACAAAAGGGGTTTTTTCCGAAACTGGGTGGTATGCCACAAACCAGTTTTCCATGGACGTTATTTTGCACAATAGGATGAAGCGGTATGAATGCTTGATGAAGGATTCGTCTGTGGCGGCGGCTATCTATATTCCCTTCTATGCGGAACTTGATATCTCGAGGCATCTCGGAACATAATATTTCAGTCAGGGATTCTTCTTCACTGATGCTCGTGGATTGGCTGCTGAGTAGGCCGGAGTGGAATATCATGAGAGGCCATCATCACTTTCTTGTGGGTGGCAGAATTACATGGGATTTCAGGAGGCGGAGTGAGGAGGAGAGTGATTGGGGTAATAAGATGTTTTTGCTTACTACGAAGAACATGACTATGCTTTTGGTGGAGGCCAGTCCTTGGAATGAGAATGATATGGCTATTCCATACCCAACTTACTTTCATTGTGCCGAGCACTCTGAGATTGTGGATTGGCAGAACAGAATGCGAAGCCTGGATCGGCGCTCTTTGTTTTCATTTGGTGGTGCACCCAGGCTAGAGATTGCCACGTCCATCTGCAGGCAAATACTGATAAATATGTCTCTATGCAGCCCTTTTAAAACCATCCATAATAATGTTAAATAATAGATATTGGAAGAACTCTACAAAGTTGTCTTTCTACTTTTCTGATTGCTATTGTGATCAATAGATATTATTTTGCACGAATTTGATTTTATAATACATTTTATTATCCTTTTCTATGTTATATTTGTTAGTCCGTGCCGTATAAGGCGGGGACTAAAGTTCCCTGGTCTCTTTTTACCAATACTTCGACTCTCGTTAACTATGAAAATCGTCCAACTTCCGCTATATCCTAAGGTTGTTAGATTTATGCCTATTAAAATGTATTTCTATCTCTAAAATTCCTCTTTTATCATTTGCTTAGCCCATTTTTCTAGGCGATCTTTTTAATTTTCTGCACACAAAATTCTGCAGATGGTGATATTGATTATATGTTCGCTTCCCGTTATGTTCAGAGTTCTCTACCAAAGTATGTATGCATTGTTTTAATTTCATAACATGTCTGAATCTCAAAATCTGTAATACCCAGCTTGAATGCAGTTTATTTTAAGATCCATTATTGAATTAATTTGCAGGTTTGGTCTTCCTGAGAAATCAATTCCAAAGGAGGCTACATATCAGATCATCAGCGATGACGGCTCTCTGCTGAATGGCGGAGGGCTTTTCAAAGCCATATTGAGCCTTGCGTGCTTTTGCTGTCTGGTACACCAATACGACCGAAATCCCCACAATTGTGTGGATCGCCAACAGAGATCAACCCATTAATGAAAGGAATTCCCGTCTCCACCTGCAAAAAGACGATGACTTGGTCCTAATTGATGCTGATGGAACTGCCATATGGAGGACTGGTACCAGAGCTCTCTCTGTCAATGCTGTTGTGCTTCTTGACATGGGCAATCTTGTTCTATGCAGCTCTTCTGGCCGAATCCTTTGGCAAAGTTTTGATTCCCCTACTGATACGCTCCTTCCAAGCCAGACTTTCACTAAGGTCACAGCTGGTCTCCAAAATGGATGATGCCACGTACAAATCTATGTATCATAGTTTCTTCTTCAACGATGACAACTATCTTGCCCTAATTATCTATCGAAGTTCCACTGTTTCCAGCAAGTATTGGCCAAGGCCTTGGATGAGTGCGGCTCAAAATGACAGAGCGACTTACAACTTCAGTAGATTGGCATTTCTTTGACAGATTTGGCAGATTCGGTTCAAGCGATGGGTTCAATTTTCATGCGTCGGACTATGGAGAGTGACCCAAGAGAAGGATGACGATGGATGTGGATGGTAATCTGAGAAGCACGCAAGGCTCAAATATTAGCTTCTCATCGTCATCTACATTGCGCCCTGGGTTTTGATTTCTCCCACGGCCTCCACCTGTCCTTGCCCCTGCCCCTTCCCCTGCCCCTGATTTATAATCTGCAGTGAAGGCATGATGACTATTTGGCTTATTGGTGAACAAAGAACCGCGTCAACGTGTAAAGTGGCAAGAAAAAATGAATGCTTGAGATGACTTTAATGGTAGTCATTCTCTCTACAACATTATCCACCGTCGGATGAAAATATTTGCTTGAACCCTTTAATAGGGAAACGCCTACGGCATAATAAATAATATGATAAAAGTTTTTAAAAAGAGGCCGCTATTTATATACAGACTTTCATTTCCGTCATATGCTGAGTACGTACGATGGACTTTTCCGTTTTTCTATTGAGCGCGCGACGGAGGAGATTTTTTGTTGAGGGCGTGATAAAATTTTCTGTGGAGGATTTCATTTCTGCCCTGGTTTCTCTCCTACTGCCCGAAATCTGCTGAATTTCATTCTGGTGTAAATTGTTCTTAAATTGTTCCCTATTCTTTTCCATCTCTGTTTCTAGCTCGCAAATCTTCCAATCTTCCTTCCATCTCTATTTCCTGTCTTAGATACTTCATTAAATGAATGTATGATGTACTTTTTGTGATTCTTGAAGAGAAAAACGCACAAACTATGTTCCGTACGAATTTATGGGCGAATTAGAATGGATTTTTTAAATTTTATTAGAATTCGCCGAATTTTGAACTTTATACATAAAGTTCGGCGAACCTTGCAACTAAGCTGAGATATGTATTACTAAATTACAACCAAGATATAGCAGTTGGGTAAAACAATCTAATAGTGAAGCTTAAAAGAGTTGCAAATGGGAATATGAATTACCATCTAGAAGACTGAAATATGTCATGTGCTGAGATATGTGAACCTTATCCCCATATAACAAAGTTGAGGCCCAAACTCGCAAGGACATTGGATCAATGAAGACACAAGCCCGCTATCACAATGGCCCAACGGAGTTATGAACCTGGGTGGGGACAACAACACCACCCCTTAACTAACAAACTAAGTAGTGAACCCCTTGACAGTAGGGTTTTGGGTGTTGATAGAAGTTGAATATATTTGTAGATTTGATCATGGCATCCATTTGGCATCATTTTCAGGGTGTTTTAACAAGGGTTAATGGTCTAAAGTAATTCATGATTGCTGAAGCTAGGGTTTCAAAACTCTATTTTGATGTTTTATGCAATTTTGAAGGTGAAAATAATTTCTAATGATATTTCTAGCTAGGGCAGCCGGATTTGGATTGGGTTTTGGGAGTCATTGGAGGTGAAATGACATTTTTATCATAGCTGGAATATATTATGAAATTTTGGCACAAGGGTTTGTATATTTTGGAAGGGTTGAACAAGGTACAGCTAGGGTTTGAAGGACAATGATTTACATCAGAACTTGACATTTGTTGTTGTTATCAACCATATGGTCATCCTTTGAGGAAACCATATCATCTACAAGTTGTTTGGCTTCCATCCTTGCTTCCAAGTATGTAAGGATTCATTGTGATTTGTAATAAGCCTCAAATTTGAAGCAATCAATTTTCTGTTGTAACTTTATCAGATTTATATCAGACCTGACTTGAGGCTAATAGAGTGGTCATTCATTGAGAAATTTGATGCTTATGTTTCATGCATTTGTTGCTCTTCCATTTCTACACATTCTCTCATCATTTGGCATTCAAAACAAACATAAAAAAACAAAACAAGAACTCAAAAATCAGAAATCAGACCTTGTATGCAGAGTGTTTGACAAAATGTCAAACATCTAAAATTGAAACAAACAAATTAGATTGAGCAAGGGTTGTTACAGTGGTAACGTAATGTCCCCAACTTTCTCCTAAGTGATATTAATTTAATTAATTAATTAAGTTATCCAAAAATAAATATAAATTCAAAAGGACAACTTAACATTAATTAATAAAATTAAAAATAAATAAGTGAATAAATTAAATATAATAGTCACATTATTTTTATTTTTTTATTGAACAATGCAGATTTGAACTCAAGACCTCTCAGATAAGAGGCTTGCAGCTTACTGCTGCACTGAGGGATCATCCCCATAAAGTCACTTTATTATAAAATCACTTTATTAAAGTAAGTGTTCTTCTAGAAGCTTTTAAGGAGGTTAAATCATAAACTTCTAGAAGACTCAGCTGAACCTTTTAAAAGAGAAGAGCTCAAGTCATTGTGCATCATTTTGAGTATTTTGCTATTGCTGGAGAATTTTCATTTTTGCTGTAACTATTTGGTTCAGCTGGTTTTGATGATGAAAGCCCTTAGAATTTAGTGGTTTGGACGAAAACCCAACACCACTTGGAGCGGTAAATAACCCCAGGGTTTTCCATTGAGTTTATTGCAGGTATTTGACATTGAGGAGCTGGAAATGGTATTTTATTTGCCGATTTACAGCTGCTAGGGTTTGATATAATTTTGGCTAGTGTTTGTGACAACTTGGGAGATTTTGTTGCCAAATTTTCTAAGTGGGTATTGACAAATTGAGGAGATATTGCAGATTTGACCTTGAGGGTTTTATGACAGCATTTTGGCATCCATATTGATGATATTTATTGCAGATTTTCACATTTCTTTGGCAACTAGGGTTTTCAGTGTTGATAAAAATTGAATATATTTACAGATTTGATCAAGGCATTCATTTGGCATCATTTATAGAGTATTTTAACAAGGGTTTATGGTCTGAAGTAATTTATGATTGCTGAAGCTAGGGTTTAAAAACCTCATTTTGATGTTTTATGCAATTTTGAAGGTGGAAATAACTTCTAATGATATTTCCAGCTAGGGCACCTGAATTTGGATTGGGTTTTGGGAGTCATTGGAGATGAAACAACATTTTTATCATAGCTGGAATATTTTATGAGATTTTTGTATGAGGGTTCGCATATTTTGGAAGGGTTGTACAAGGTACAACTAGGGTTTGAAGGACAATGATTTACATCAGAACTTTTGACAACATTTGCTGTTGTTATCAGCCATTATGGTCATTATTTGAGGCCCCTATACCATTCACAAGTTGTTGGACTTCCATCCTTGCTTCCGAGTATGTGAGGATTTCTAGTGATTTGTAAGAAACCTCAACTCTAAAGTAATCAGTTTTCTGTTTTAACTTCATCAGACTTATATCAGGCCTCATTTGAGGCTAATAAAGTGGTCTTTCATTGAGAAATTTGTTGTTTATGTTTTATACATTTTGTGCTCTTTCATTTCTACATGTTCTCTCATCATTTGGCACTCAAAAAAAACACAAAACAAAACAAGAACTCAGAAATCAGGAATCGAACCTTGCATGCGAAGTGTTTGACAAAATGTGTAATATCCCCTTTTCTAGCCCATCAATTCATGATTTGTCGTTAGCCCATTTTGCCTTGGCCTCGTGGGCTAACCAGGACTTTACAGGGATCCGAGAGAGATTGGGCCCAGGCAATTCCAGTTTCAGGCCAATTGGAGTTGATTCAGCAGGGTTTCCAGATACTTACTATTTATAGTAAGTCAACAAGGTTCAGTATTTTTCGTATTTCAATATTGGACTTGGAGTGTCTCATCGAGACCTTTCCAAAGAGCTATCACACATGGTTTTCCAAGTTTGATTGGTTATTTATTTTAATGCCTGAAGATTAAATAGTTTATTAATAAAGTGACTATTAAATTAAAGTACATATTAATGTCTATTATTAAAAGAACACTTTATTCACTTAAGTGGGAAATGATATTTTAAAAGGAAAAAGTGATTTATCCCATTTGAGTTTGGCATGGTTGTAGGCATGGTGAATTTTATGTTTTCTTTGTATTTGCGAATTCTAGTTGGAGTTCAACACTGTTGTAGTTTTGGAGGTGCAAGACCCTCCCTATTCTATATTTGCAGTTTCGGTGGGAGTAACTACTCATCTTATTCTGCCCATTGTCGAAATTTGTTGTAATTTGAGAAGCCTCTAAGAACAAGTTATAAAATTAAGTGAAGGGCTCATTCTTCAGCATGTTATTTTGGTTTAATCATTTCTTTTGGCAGAGCTCTGAAAGCTTCTTGTTCAGTTCTAGTTTCCTAAGGACGGAAACCCTTGGGATTCTTTCAGCAAGTTTGAGGACGGAAACCCTCGAGCTTGGAGGCAGTGGACGAAAACCCATTGTCAGTTGGAGATATCACCCAGGTGCCTCACTACATGCTTCCGATTCATATTTATGGTATCCAATCTTGTTGTAAGTTCTGTAACTACGATTGGATCTTTGCTGTTACTTTACTGAAGTATTAAAGTCAATTTTCATATTTCATTCCAGTCATTGCATGATATACAGTGAAATTTGTTGGTTTTTAGGAAATTGTTGCATGCAAAAAAATTTGTTTAAATTTCTATGGAATGTTTTGAAAATCTGGAGTAAATAGCCTAGCGGGATATTACAGTGTTATCAGAGCTGGTTTTCCTACCATCCTGTGAGGTTTTATGAGTGACAGAAGTGCAATAATTTGCAATAGAAATAGGTATTTGCATTTCTAAAGTGCTTTTTATCTGCAATTGGAGACCAAGCTTATTTTATTCAGAATATTACACCGACATAATATTTATGGGACTGCCCAAGTTTGTCCTTCAAAGGAGAATATTATCATTCTGTAAAGATTCGCTATTCTATCAAGTAGATTGGTGAATGTTTCAGCAAATGCGAATGGCCTGAAATGGTTAAATAATGGTGGTGTTTAATGAGGTTCGATGAAAAAAGTGCTAACTCATCATATATTGCGTGTGAGCTTAGGAGCCGCATTAAAATATTTAAAACAGAGCACTTGAAATACTATTTAATATTGGGAGTTATAAGGAAAAAACTATTTTGCTCCTAATGCGGTGAATCTTGTATATGTGTTTGTCGTGGATTGCAACTAAACTTTTGTAATGACTCTCTCATCATATTTGATTATAATATCTCCAAAACATTAAAATCCATTTCTCCCATTATTGTTGATGAGATTATTTGTGGGACCTAATTAAGAACTAGGTGCAATTTGCTAAAGTCGGTTGATTAATATGATATTTGAATATTATATATTCATGGGGCTATGAAATGAAGGCACAAGATAATGGTGGAGAAGTATATTTGCAGGCAAATATTTACACAGACTATAGTTTGGGGCAAATATATGTATTTGGAGCCTTCTTATTGGCCGATCATACTTCCTCTATTACTCACGACAAGAAGGCTTCCTCAATCTTGCGGATTGGAAAAAACACTCAAAGAATCATTTGTAGTAGTCCTTTCACATTCTAGGCATCTTAATGCACTGTCTGTGTTTTCTCTCTACTGGCATAGGCGTGTGAGAAAAAAACTTGCAAAACGGTGAAGGTGCAGAGTTATTGGCTTCCATATATTAATCAAATATTTCAATTTGGCTTATGTTTGGCGCATAAAATTTATTTGTGGAGACTCATTCCCATGACGGAATAAGCATTTGCAAAGTTTGGTTGCTGCGAAAGAATATGTTTACTTAAGTGCATGAATATCTGGGAGCTTTTTGTAAAAGTGGAATGGTCATCTCTTGAAGGCACTGGTAGTAGCATTCTCAAACAGAAGCTTCAAGGAGGATATGAGAATTAGCCAGAGGAAGGGCCATATTATTATTGGTAATACACAGACAGCTCTATAGAAGGTTCAGGCTGCATATCTCGTGATTATCAAATCATCGGGTCATGACAAAATCACATTGTCTTGTTCATGTGGGCCATTGCGGATGAAGTATTAGCTGTCGTGGAAGTTCTTTTGTGAAGACTAGGTTCTCATATGAAAATTGAGAGATGAGGATGGGAGAATTGTCACATGCCTTTGCTACAAGAGACGTCCACTATAGATATGACTGATTAATGTTTGCTCTGTGCTACTATTGATGAACGTTAATTACCAGGTGCACAGTATTGTATTCATAATTTGTGTTCTTAATATCAGATTATATCTCTGCATGGTTAGGAAACCATATTTTGTTTATGAATCGATAGTATAGCAGCTGGGAAGGAAGATATAATATTTGGTGAACCATATAGGTGGAATGTGGCTCATGAAGGGACGATGATATTGCAGACTGGAAGCCGTGAATGCATTTGTGGGTAACCTGAGAAACAAACAAATATATAATTCAGTGTTCTGAAGTCCTGAAAGTATTGTTATTGGAACAGAATTAATTTCTTGACATTGTATTAGATTCAATTGTCTATACATGTTTCTTGTGTCTCATGGGTGTGACGGCAATGAGATCCCAACAACTCATATCTGACTTTGGGGAGGTAAGTAATAAATAGCAAGCTGGAAATTCTTTGTTAATGTAAATGCAAACTGAACTTCTATCAAATCTAAATTGAAGTAAAATTACTCAAGTATTTGTCTCTGTTATAGAACTATATATATGCTGTTAAGTCTGAGATATAATATTTAATTTATTAAATGCTAATCGATGATCCTTCACACTTATCAATTTCTGTATGTTGCTTCATCAATTTATGTCTGCAACCCCATATATATATGTTTGCGGTGACTAGAAGAGTCATGTCTATGATAGACGTGACTCCTCAGGGAGTCACACCTATCATAGGCGTGACTGTTCATAACAGTCCACGCATATGATATGGTGTGCTCGGTTTACTTTAATCACCGATAATGCTAGTTTATTATTTGTAAAACATCACCCGTCGTTTCATGAAATAAGTCGACGGTGCATGGTGTATGTTTAAACAAAATCGATGATATTTGATCATATAATATATAACACTTTAATAATAATTAATAATGATATCAATATAATTATATTGATATTATTATTATTATTTATTTATATATTCTTTTATTATATTATATCTGATATAATCAATCTTTTATATATAAATTAATATTAATAATAATGATTTCAATATTATTATATTGATATTCTATCTAATCGAAGCTATAATAATTAACACTCCCTCTTAGCTCAGGAGGATAGATATATCACAATAATATCTGACTTATAATAGGTTACTCAACTTATAAGTATTCTCATATTACTTGTCATGTGATATGAAATATCACATATCTCATGATGCAAAGTATCTCACATGAATTATCACATATCTCGTGATAAATAGTATTACATATCACATACCTCGTGATATGAATTATCACATATCTCGTGATAAATAGTATCACCTATCTCGTGATACTAAAGGATATAATATGCTCGAGAACATTACAATCTCCTTATATATCCTAGTTATGGTATGTGCACTGACATTACGTCACATAATGTCTACCATAACTGTTGATATCAAGTCACATGATATCAGTCCACTAAACAATATAAGATCGTCACCTTACAATGTTAAATACAAGTGTTAGTTATCTAAAAAGTTGTCACCTTTTAGAAACATACACAAGAAGGGTAGGCCCATAAAGTCATAGTCACACATATGACAAAAGAAGTTTACACATTACACATCTTTAATATATATGAGTACAAATCAAAATTTACATTTCAATCATACCAAGCTTCTTTCTGAAGTGATCAACTTTCACCTTGAGAAGTGGTTTGGTGAGGATGTTTGTTGTTTGATCTCCTGTACTGATATACTCCAACTGGATTGCGTTCCTTTCTACCATATCTCTCACATAGCAATAAGGAATTTCAATATGCTTAGATCTATCATGAAATACTAGATTCACTGACAACTTGATACAACTTTGATTGTCACAGTGGATGATAGTTGGATTCAGAGGTTTACTGAATAATCCCACAAGCAGTTTCCTGAGCCAAATTGCTTCTCTAGCAGCCATAGATGCTGCAATATATTCAGCTTTTGTAGAACTCTGAGCTACTAAGGATTGTTTTCTGCTAATCCACGATATCATACCTGATCCTAAGCTAAAACATCCGGAGGTGCTCTTCCGATCAGTTACGCTTCCTGCCCAATCTGAATCTATGAATCCATGGAGATCTAAGTCAACCTTCTCATACTTTAGGCCATAATTAATAGTACCTTGAAGATATCTCATTATATGCTTCACAACCCCAATATGTATCTCCTTGGGCTCACACATAAACTGACTCAAGGCATTTACAGCATAGTAGATATCAAGTCTAGTATTAACCAAATACATCAAGGATCCAATCATCTGCCTGTAGAGTGAGGGATCTATTGACTGAGAATCTGCTACTGCTTCCTCTAGTTTGTGAAGGTTTGTTTCCATGGGAGTTGACATAGGTCTGCAATTCATCATACCAAATCTCTTTAATATATCAATAGTGTACTTCCCTTGATTCAGAACAATACTATCTGATTTCGGCCAAACTTCAAGTCCAAAGAAATAGTGTAAGAGACCTAGATCCTTCATCTCAAATTCTAAGGCGAGATCTTTCTTACATTGTTTAATAAGGTGATCTTCTCCTGTAATCAATAGATCATCAAAATATAATATTAATATTAATATATCACCTTTGCTTTGTTTGAAGTAGAGATTTGGATCTGCATCATTCTTAGAGAACCCTAATCCTAAGAGATATTTGTCAATCCTTTCATACCAGGCCATGGGACCCTGTTTAAGCTCATATAGAGCTTTCTTTAATTTACACACGTGATTTTGCATTGTGAATTTCAAACCCTTTAGGTTGTTCTAAGTAAACTTCTTCAATGGTTCCATTTAAGAAGGCAGTTTTTACATCCATCTGATGCACTTTCCATCCCTTGGCTGCTGCAATGGCAAGGACTGCTCTAACTGAGGTGTATTGTGCAACTGGTGCAAATGTTTCTTCATAGTCGATTCCCTCTTTCTGTGAAAAACCTCTGGCTACAAATCTTGCTTTGTATTTCTCTATACTACCATCTGCAACATGCTTGATTTTGAAGAGCCACTTAGAAGAAACAACTGATTTCTCTTTGGGCCTAGGTACTATCTTCCACACATCATTCTTCAGAATGGATTGATATTCCTCTGTCATGGCACCCTTCCATACTTGGTGTTAAAGAGCTTGAGTAACATTAGTAGGTTCGGATTTTATGAGTTCACTCATCAAGGCCACATAACTAGAGAATCTCTTAGGTCTTTTACTCTCTCTAAAAGTCCCTGATGGAGCTGCATAAGTCTTTGCTTCTTCCATTGTTTTGGTAGCCCAAAGTGGTCTTCTTTTAGGATTCTCCAAAGATGTGATTTGATCTTCTTTTGTATCTTCCTCAGGATACTCTCTCTGAATCTCAGGGGTGGGATAAGTTTAAATTTCAGACTCAATTGAGTTTCTAGCCCTTTTAAAGGTTGTCTTCCTCAAAAATCACATCTCTGCTTAGTTCAATCTATCTCTGACCAGGCACGTATATTCTATAGGCTTTTGAAGTTTCACTATAGCCTACGAAAATACCTTTTCTCCCAGAAGGTTCTAGTTTAGTCCTTTTCTCTTTGGGTACATGAATGTAGACAGGACACCTAAATATTCTTAAGTGACTAATGTCTGGTTTCATACCAGTGAAGGCTTCTTTAGGAGTTTTGTCATCAATATGGGAGTGAGGACATCTGTTCTGAATGTAGACAGCAGTACTAAAGGCTTCAGCCCAAAGTGAAGTTTCTATATTTTGATCAAGTAGCATAGCCTTGGCAGCTTCTACAATGGTTCTGTTTTTCCTTTCAGCAACTCCGTTTTGTTGAGGGTTGAAAGGTACAGTGAACTCCCTCTTAATCCCTGCACTTTTACAGAATTCTTTAAAGACATGTGATGTATATTCTTTTCCATTATCTGTCCTTAGGATTTTTACTTTTCTCCCAAAAGAATTTTCTGTAAAGGATTTGAATTCTTTGAATCTTTTAAGGATCTCCTGTAATTCTTTACATTTAAGAAAGTAGATCCATGTTTTTCTGAACAAGTCATCAACAAAGATTACATAGTAGAGAAACCCTCCTAGTGAAGGTACAAACATGGGTCCACATAAATCTGAGTGGACTAATTCTAAGACATTATTTGTTTTGCTAGTACTATTTTGAAAAGACCCCTTAGTGTTCTTCCCTAAGGCACACCCCTTGCATACCCCTGAATTGTATTATATGAGTTTGGGTACACCTGTGACTAGTCTTTCCATAGAAGATAGGGCACAAAAATTTAGGTGTCCTAATCTTCTATGCCATATTTCATTAGAGTCGGCAACTTCATGAATTAGGGCTAGATTCGGTTCATTACATAACTCATACAAATAACCTTGTTTATGTCCTATGGTTTTAGATTTTTTAATGGTAGAATTCTTTGGCCATGCCAACACTTTACTATCCATGAAGGTTACTCTCTATCCATTATCCGCAAGTGCGGATATGGAGACCAAGTTTCTTTTTATGCCTGGGACAAATAGTACTCCAGTGAGTTGGATTGAGATGCCAGATTTTAATTTGATAGTGCGGGTTCCAACACCTTTGACTGGATGTGCAGAGTCATCTCCAATTGTTACTTCCTTATCAGTCTCTTCTACCATGGAGTCTAGTAGTTCTCTGAACCCTCTGATGTGCATTGATGAACCACTATCTATAACCCAGGAGTTGGATTTATTTGATACTTGATTTGAAAGTGCTAAGTAGAATACATATTTCTCAGGTTCATGCTCCTTTTTGGATTTTCTTACGTTGGCATATGATGCTTGTTGCTTGGTTCTGTTAGGACATCTGACTGCATAGTGCCCATATTGGTCGCATCTAAAACATTGGACATGAGAAACATCTTTCTTGGATGAGCCTTTCTCAGGATGGCTTTTCCTCTTCTTAAAGAATTTTTTCTTTCCTTTCTTGTGGGAGTTTGCATTTAAGACATGAACATCTTTGTCTATGTTCTTCTGATTGAATCATTTCTTTGTTTGTCTCGATTCCTCTTGTAGGCAGTCTGATCTTAATCAATCAAATTTTGGAAATTTAGACCTTGCACTAATGCCTTGAACAAATGTTTCCCAAGAATTTGGTAGACCATCTAGGGCGTTAAGTGTTAGCTCCTTACTTTCAATTTGGTATCCAAGAGTTGATAATTGATCCCTTAAAGTCAATATCCTCATAAAGTATGCATTGATAGATTCTCCTTTGTTCATACTTATATGATCAATTTCTCTCTTAAGGGCCAGGGTTCTCCTGGAGTTATTTATTTCATATGTACTTTCAAGTGCTTTAAACATATGGTATGCAGTTTCATATTTCATCAAAATTTGTACGATATGATCTCTAACTCCATCAACTATGATTTTCATGGCTTTTTCATTTCCTTCAGTCCATGCTGTTTTCTCAGAATCATTCTCTGGTTCTGGTTTATTCTCTTTCACAAATGACTCAACTTTGTTTTCCTTTAATATCATCATAATTCTGAATTTCCATGATGAAAAATTATTTCCTCCTTCTAGCCTGTCTTCAAATCGAATTACAGTAGCCATAGAGGAATGTACTTCAGATTAAATTTGAATTTCTCAAATTCAGTTGCTGCTAGGAACCTTCCTAACTTGGCTTTGATACCATGTAAATGCAAACTGAATTTCTATCAAATCTAAAGTGAAGTAAATTACTCAAGTATTTGTCTCTGTTATATAACTATATATATGTTGTTAAGTCTGAGATTTAATATTTAATTTATTAAATGCTAATTGATGATCCTTCACACTTATCAATTTCTGTATGTTGCTTCACCGATTTATGTCTACAACCCCATATATATATGTTTGCGGTGACTGGAAGAGTCACGTCTATGATAGACGTGACTGTTCATAACAGTCCATGCATATGATATGGTGTGCTCAGTTTACTTTAATCACTGATAATGCTAGTTTATTATTTGTAAAACATCACCCGTCATTTCATGAAATAAGTCGACGGTGCATGGTGTATGTTTAAACAAAATCGACGACATTCAATCATATAACATATAACACTTTAATAATAATTAATAATGATATCAATATAATTATATTGATATTATTATTATTATTTATTTAAATATTCTTTTATTATATTATGTCTTATATAATCAATCTTTCATATATATATATATATATATATTGTTGATGTTTATAACTTTGATAAGATAAAATGATCTTAATATTATGAGAAAATAAATAAATAATATATTAATATATATATAATAATGGGCATTACTACTATATATATATTAATATACATATTTAACATTATCTCTTTATAATATTGAATTAAATAAACATCATTGAATTGATAATATTGAGATAATATTATTCCACATTATATATGCATATTGATATATATAATAATAGTGATATTATTATATATACAATGTATATTTAATATAGTTGATAAAATAAATATTAATCTCATAAACAAAATCAGTATAAAACCGATTGGTATTCGTTAGTATTAACATTGTCTCTAATGCCGACTTGTATCAGCCTTACACCTTATACTTGTAACTAATCGGTCCCCTTTGCTGTGTTATTGGGTGTCTTAATAGATATATCATTGGGTACTGCGGATGACTAAAAGGTAATATCATTGGTTATTGTCATCGCAGTTTCATTAGTTATGATTTGGCACTGATGATTAATGTGAAAAGACATGTTGATGAACAGACATGTCCCCACGTGTGGAGACATGTCTCTTCATCAACATACCTTCACATATATAGATGTTTTGTGATTGGATGATGAGACATATACAAATAAAATAATACAAGTCTCTCTCCAATCTGCAGAATATTAACTTTAATATAATTAAATATATCTGTTACTATATCATTAATAAATACATATATATATTGTGATTATATATATTACACATATTGAGGTTATATAAGAAAATTTCAAAAACCTTATATTCTTGATCCTAATTTTAACATATATTAATATTAATAATAATGATATCAATATTATTATATTGATATTATTATTATTATTATATATAAGTTATTATTGATATTCTATCTGATCGAAGCTATAAAAATTAACAGTTAAGACCAGCCTAAGCTCATTGAAGAGGTCAGATTACTTAGTACGTATTTGGCTGTTGAGCACTAGTGAACACCTGAGATGGTTGCATGATGATAAATTAGTTGGGCTGTACTTAGGATCACTAAGATGTATGTAAGCTGAACTCAGAATTTTCTATGGGGGTATTGCTTTCAGTTGTTACTCGTCATAATCATATAGCTGTATAATTCATAGTGCATAGAAAATACATATATGAGGGGTGTGTGTTCAAGCATTTTATTTAAGTATGCAAAAAATTGCCAATAATTTTTAGTAAATTTGATGGAGAGTAAGAGATCGGAGTTATAATTTGTTGCAGATTCTGACTTAATTCAATTGAGTTTGATGATATTCATTACTTGTTATGAATGCAAAATATACATGTGCATATTATATGAAAACCATGCATCCAAACATTGAAATGTCATACCAGATAGAACATGCCAAACTGTTTGACAAAATGCCAATGCCATGTATGTGAAATTTATGATGTAATTTTGGGTGAGAACTGGTGAGGGTAGCTTCTTATAGTGGATCCTTTCTCTTGAGGATCTTACAGTGGTCATTCTGAGGTCAGAAAATTAAAAAAAAAATTGGTACAAACAGGGCAGCATAAAACAGATTTGGCCAGGGTTATCACAGTTGGAATTGTTTCTTAACTTGAACAGCAGGATAAGTCATGATGGAGGGATTGTTTAGCAACACACAAGCATGGAAAGACCTTGAACAAATGCAACAAAAAATCCAACATGAATTAAAGCGTTTAAGTGACACACTTTCCAAGAAATTTGAACCCCCTAAGGTTTCATCACCATCTAAAGGTGCAAGTAAAAGGTATCATGCCATAGCAACAAATGATGCAATTATGAGCAGACACCAAAAGTATTGCATTCTTCCTAAGAAGATACATGACCATCTTTCCTTTGCACAATTTATGGGTGTTCCGTAAGAGGATGATGATGGTTTGGAATCTACAAATTCAAATCAGCCGCTTAAGATAAAAGGAAATACAAAGGAGGTATGCAGAAAACTTCATGGAGAGTTTGATAAACATGCAGATTCGGATCACAAAAACAAAATGATAGCATTGGGGAGTGACTCACATGAGGCTCCATCATCTTTGAGAGGAGATTTACAAGATGACACAGAAGGAGAGATAAACATGACTTCCCTTGATGAAGAGCATGAGATTGGTATGGATCATGAAGGTATGAATTCCTTGGGTGATCGCAATGCATCTTCTAGTATGATAGTTGATTCCCATTATGACATACCAGCAACCTTAGCTTGGCATTCAGATCACTCCAACAAATAGTTTGAGGCATATGAAGATATTGACAACACTCTTAAAAAGGAAGAACACATTGCTTCAGAATTCCAGGATACTTCTAATGGGAAACATGCATCAAGGAAGGAAGAGTTGTTTGAGGATGTTAAATACACAGCACGAAGATATGAGACAACTCTTACACATGGAGAAAAATCAGAACAAGGCATTAAGAATACTCAAGAGTATGAGGTGCAAATTGAAAATTCAGGTTGCTCCTAGTCTGATTTTGTAGTAGCAATTAAGGAAAGGTACGAGGAAAATGACTCCATTCACTGTTATGATGATAATCCTTTGATCAAGCATGATGTTGATTGGATGAAGCATAGTAATGTAGATCTCAAGCTGATTGATATTACTCTTTAAGATGAGTGTTGATTGGACATTTGAAAATCCACTCTTCGAATTGGATGATGGAACACTTCTTGAAGTTGATCAGGAGTCCCAACTCTTGATCTGGGAGGAGAGTACTTCTCAGATTGGTGTTAATTAAAACCAGGAGGTGGCTGCCTTGTCACATTTGACAGATGGACATGATGCTAATTACAAATCAACCTTGGATAGAGACTTGGCTATCAGTATGACTAAGCAGTACATAAGAAGAGAAGACAGTGCTGATGATTATTCCTTGATTCGTTCTCCTCTTCACGCAGCTGGGACTCAACCACATTGTCGTGATGATTTATCCAGTACCTTTAGTAGTTCTATCGTCACAGAAGTTCAGTATGATGATAACACTTGGGTAGAGTATATTAAGTATGGGGTTGATGATCCTAGTATGCTGATTGTGCTTGTTGGTGTGAATTTTTCACACAATGATTTGCATTGTGTGACTCCTGGTACATAGAGAAAGTTATGGAATCCTAGTGCTATTCAGGATTCCCATAGGAGTCGGTTAGTGCATCACATCAAAATTACATTGTGTGGGATGCATTTTGTTTTCCATTCAGCCCACCTACTGAGGACTTGCTATTCTGATTGATGCATAAGTGTGGGGAGGAGGAAGCCATGTCCTACAGGGTTGTCAGTTTGCTTCTCCAATACAGTCTGATAACCTACAACTGATTGAATATCTTAAAGGAAAGAATGGATAATTGAAAGACAGTGATTGATAGTCACCGAGCTACTAAAGTATATGTAAGACAATTAAATCAGTTAATATATTGTCATTGATGTTAACTAGTTTTGACTATACTTATCATGATAGTTACAAACATCTAAAGAAGGAAAATGGTAAATGAATGAGATATCTACATGAAGATGAGATGGATAAGAAAGATATCGATATGGTATACATTGGATAACTTATTGATGAGACTATGGCATTATGTTGATGACCTTATTGTATTACATGATTCTATTATGTATTGAAGATCAGAACTGAACAAGTTTATGTGGTCGGTAAATGAAGATTTATGTATACACCAAGCAAGTGTAGTGTATACCGAGTATAGTATTAACCGAGCAGGTAATCACCAACGCATTCTGGTATTGACCAAGTGAAAGAAATAAATGGAGTTTATAACAGCCGACTAAAATGATGAGTTGGACAATTGCTTATGATTCTGAGGTAGAAGATAATGTTTGTTATGATGATCAAACGGCTAACAAAATTCGAAGATGATCGAATGAAGGAGAATGAAATGTGTTAATGACACAACTACCGAGGAAGGTTAAAGCGGCAAAATGAACGGTGAAGATTAAAAGGCAAAATCTATGGATAAGAAGAAAACGGTTTATGATATCTATATAAAGAGACATGAGATTCATTATTGAGTCTGGGATTCTTGATGCTGCAAGAGAATTCGCGTGAAAAGGATTGTTTTCATGCAACACTGATCAAAATGGTTGAAGACAGAACCGAGCAGAACTGCAAACAACACCGAGCGTCAGAGAGAGCATATACCAAGCAAAACAGAGTTGGAGGAAATGAAGATGTTGAATTGATTATTGATCAGAGGTATTTTGAGCTTAGCATAGATCTGAAAATTCGCAAATCAAAGTTGTATTTGAATCAGATCATTACTGTATCAGTTTAACCATTGCTATAGATAAATCTCTTAACCTACTGAGACTTAACAGTCTTTTGTATTTCAATATGTCATTCAATGAATGTTGATTGTTTTCTTGTTGACCCCATAGTGAATGTTTGGTCAAAATGGAACTGTTAGTGATAAATCCTCTAACCAGGTCACACCTCACAGTGTTTTTTGTAACCTTTAACAAGGTTGGCTCCTAACCGAGCTCACTTCAAAAGAGTGAATTATTTTGGGTTACCGGTCCCAGGTGGTTTTTCCCCTAACAAGGTTTCCACGTTAAAAATTTGTGTTAAATGTGTATGATGTGTTGAATTGTTATTTTACTTTACACATTTCTATAACTGGATAGATCGGTGAACACAGTACTTAATTTACTGGTAATCAGTAGATGAAGAGAAAGGCACAATTGATATCTTACCGAGTTGATTATTTGATTGAAAAGTTTTAATATATACATCTAGGAGATTTGGGACTGTAGGATAACTAAACTTAACTGATTCCCCCCCCCTCTCATTTATCTAACACAGTCACCGATTTGGGATACATGTTAGAGAGGCAGTGTTGTGGCAATTTGACATTTTGGACATTCCACCTATAATTGGTATGGAGTGACAGGATATCACAAATAGTTGGAAAGGTGGATGGCCCTTTTGTTTTTGGGACCCAGGAGGAACATTCTCATGGATATTATGTTTCTAGGAGTTGGTAGGCATAATGTTGAGGCTCCCACCATCATTTGACATTAGAAGTGTATGTGGTTTCAATTGGAGTGAGGTTCTCAATTGGATTGAGGATGTTCTCATACATTATAGCAGCACATGGCAGGTTGACTAACTGATTATGCACGTGGGGTGATTTGGGACCCTGGCATTCAATTGATTGGTGCATTGGTTGATGATGAGTTGCTTCTCAACTCTGGGCTTGGCAATGTTTATACCTATGTAGCACAACAGATTGGCACAACATCATTCTTGAGGCGGATATGGGATCTAGGCATTTGGTTTTAGCAAGTAGCTGCAGATTTCTTGAGGACAAGCAATCTTTGGGAAGGGAGGATTGTAATGTCCCCTTTTCTAGCCCATCAATTCATGATTTGTCGTTAGCCCATTTTGCCTTGGTCCCGTGGGCTAACCAGGACTTTACAAGGATCAAAGAGAGATTTGGCCTAGGCAATTCCAATTTCAAGCCAATCGGAGTTGATTCAACAGGGTTTTCAAATACTTACTATTTTTAGTAAGTCAGCAGGGTTTAGTATTTTCGGCATTTCGGTATTGGACTTGGAGCGTCTCATCGAGACCTTTCCAATGAGCTATCACACATGGTTTTTCGAGTTCAATTGGTTATTTATTTTAATGCTTGAAGGTTAAATAGTTTGCTAATAGAGTGACTATTAAACTAAAGTACATATTAATGTCACTTTATTATTAAAAGAACTCTTTATTCACTTAAGTGGGAAATGATATTTTAAAAGGAAAAAGTGATTTATCCCATATTCGTTGGTTAGTTGAGAAGCCTCTAAGAAGTTATTAAATTAAGCGAAGGGCTCATTCTTCAACATGATTGTTTGGTTTAATCATTTCTTTTGGCAGAGCTCTAAAAGCTTCTTGTTCAATTCCAGTATCCTAAGGACGAAAACCCTTGGGATTTTCTTTCAACAGGTTTGAGGACAGAAACCCTCAAGCTTTAAGGCAGTGGATGGAAACCCATTGTCAGTTGAAGATATCACGCAGGTGTCTCACTACGTGCTTCAGATTCATATTTCTAGTATCCAATCTTGTTGTAAATTTTGTAACTACGATTGGATCTTTGTTGTTACTAAACTGAAGAATTAAAGTCAATATTCATATTCCATTTCAATCATTACATGATATACAATGAAATCTGTTGGTTTTTAAGAAATCATTGCATTCAAAAATGTTTGTTTAAATTTCTATGAAATGTTTTGAAAATTTAGAGTAAATACCCTAGCGGGATATTACAAAATGTCAAACATCTAAAAATTTAAAAAAAAATCAGACTGCGCAGGGGTTCTAACATTCTCAAGGCCAATCTCCAACTGGGAACTCAATTTTATCCTCTCAAACCTAATCTTGAACAACTAAATTTCAAATAGATGAACAAGCACCCAAATAAAAACTCAAGTGATGCTAAGAGCCACTCCCTTGGTGTAACATTTTGTGCATTTTTCTTAGGCACTGATTCCTATGCTATTAGAGGAGCTTATTGTAATGTCACCAAGAATTTGACAAAAAGATTAATTACATTAATTGTTCTAAAGTTGTCCAAATGAATAAAATGCTAAAAGGATGACTTTATTTTAATTAATTAATTAAAATGACTTAAATAAAATTGTTAAATTTACAGATCAGATTTTGATTTTAGTTCTATTTCCTAGATATATAATGTAATATTTTTCACTTGGGATAATATGATATATATCTTTGCTGCAACTTGTAATGATACTTGTAGATTTTCTGTACTTTCCAAGTTACACATTCAATGAGTATATATATAATGTAAAGGGACATGTATTCCAAAGAGATGTATCTCTACATGAACTATGTTCATGTCTATACGTAATGTCTCTTGATAACTATTAATATATAACATTGACTAATTTGATCATGATCGAATAACATCTTAACAAGGGTTGGCACATATATAATTAGCGATGGTATTTATACCAACTGTGTGCGGTGGCAATGGTTGACGGCAATGATAAACACAGTCACTAATGACTGTGTTCATCACGGTCATTAGTAATATGTGCAAAACTCATGCGGTATAAAAACAAGTTAGACTGATATACATTGGTATTAATAAAGGCGAACAATCATATTAATATTAACCGATACAAATCGGTAATATAAATGTGAATAATATTATTTAAGTTGATTCAATTTGATGTTAATTCAATTAGATCATTAATATTATAAGAAAGGTATAATATTCAAAATATGTATATAGATGAATGTATATATATAATAATAATACTTATTATATATATATATATATATATATATATATATATATATATATATATATATATATATATATATATATATATATATATATATTGATATATATACATAGATATAATTGATCTATTCTTATAACATTAATGTCCACAATATTTTATTTGATCGAAGCTATAAACATCAACACTCCCTCTTAGCTAGGGAAGATAAAATGCACATCACAATAAGTTCATAAATTGTGAAAGTTTGTTCCCAGGTGGATTGCCTCCATTGGCGATTATAGCCACAGTTCTCAGGTGGATTGCCTCCATCGGCGATTTTATCCACAAGCTCTCGTGTGGATTGCCTCCATCGACAATTCTATCCACAAACTCACGAGCTTTAGTGTGGATTGCCTCAAGCGGTGATTCTATCCACAAGCTCTCGTGTGGATTGACTCCATCGGCGATTCTATTTACAAACTCACGAGCTTCAATGTGGATTGCCTCCATCGGTGATTCTATCCACAAGCTCTCGTATGAATTGCCTCCATCAGCGATTCTATTCACAAACTCACGAGCTTCAGTGTGGATTGCCTCCATCAACGATTCTATCCACAAACTAAGATCTGTTTAAATCATCACAAAATATCTATCACTATAGAAAGTTATTGTAAGATCGTCACCTTCCAATAACTTTAACAAATACAAGTGATAATCATTTGGAAGTCGTCACTTCCTTATGATTTACACAGGGCCCATTTAGTTATAAAATAACATTAATATAATAATCAATAATCATTTCAAGTTTACCTCAGAAGTGTTCTTATCTTTATTAGTGAACTCCCTCTCAATCATAAGGTATCTTGAATTTCTTTTAGAATACATATTTCTCTGAACATATATTTGAATTATTGACTTCAGCAAGGGAGGCTTGCATTCTAAGTGTGTCAGGACACTTTCTTGCAGTGTGACCATATTTGTTGCATCTAAAACATTGCATTGTAGAGAAGTCTCTAGGTTTCTTGAACGGTTGTTGATCATATGACTTCTTGCCCTTTTTCCTTTTTGAACTAGTGACGAGAACCTAAACATCTTCATTTTTGTATTCCACGATTCCTCTGGATGTTAGGTTATACTCTTCTTGAATGCAGTCTGCTTTTAGTCGATCAAATTTGGGGAGTTTGGCGCGAGCACTTACTCCTTGTCTAAAGTTTTCCCATGAGATAGGGAGCCCATTTAGAGTTATCATAGTTAACTCCTTATTATCATAAATGTGACCAATTGAAGACACTTGATTCCTTAATTCTATTATCCTCATAAAATATGAGGTGATAGCCTCTCCTTTATTCATTTTAATATTAGAGAGTTGATTTTTAAGGGTTAGAATTCTGCTGATGTTGTTGATCTCAAACATGTTTTTCCAGGGCTTTGAACATGTCATATGCAGAGTCTAATTTTGTGATGACAAGTAGTAGATGATTTTTCACTCCATCCACTAATAATTCCATTGCTCTAGTATTGTCTTTTTCCCATTTTCTCTACTCATCATTTCCATTAGGTTTAAGAGGATTTTCTATTATTGTCTTTAGCTTATTCTTCCTAAATACCAACATCATTCAAAGTTTCCATGATTCGAAGTCGGAAGCACCTTCAAGTCTATCTTCGAGTCTCATTCCAATTGCCATTATGTAGGTACGAGATTTCCAAAAAATCTGATCTTGATCTTCCTTCAATATAATCGCATCTTCCTTCAAGCGATTAGGCTTCAACGAAGGAACCATGCTCTGATACCATGTTAAATTTACAGATCAGATTTTAATTTTAGTTTTCTTTCCTTGATATTTAATGTAATGTTTTTCACTTGGGATAATATGATATATATCTTTGCTGCAACTTGTAATGATACTTGTAGATTTTCTGTACTTTCCAAGTTACACATTCAATGAGTATATATATAATGTAAAGGGACATGTATTTCGAAGAGATGTATCTCTACATGAACTATGTTCATGTCTATACGTAATGTCTCTTGATAACTATTAATATATAACATTGACTAATTTGATCATGATCGAATAACATCTTAACAAGGGTTGCAACATATATAATTAGGGATGGTATTTATACCAACTGTGTGCGGTGGCAATGGTTGACGGCAGTGATAAACACAGTCACTAATGACTTTGTTCATCACAGTCGATAACATTATTGGCTGTTATAAACACAGTCACTAATGACTGTGTTCATCACGGTCATTAGTAATATGTGCGACCATGCGGTATAAAAACAAATTAGACCGATATACATTGGTATTAATAGAGGTGAAAAATCATATTAATATTAACCGATACAAATCGGTAATATTAATGTGAATAATATTATTTAAGTTGATTCAATTTGATGTTAATTTAATCAGATCATTACTATTATAAGAAAGGTATAATATTCAGAATATGTATATAGATGAACGTATATATATAATAATAATACTTATTATTTATATATATATATATATATATTGATATATATACATTGATATAATTGATCTATTCTTATAACATTAATGTCCACTATATTTTATCTGATCGAAGCTATAAACATCAACAAAAATAAATATTATTAAAAGTCACTTTAATTAATAAAGTTCTCCAACTTATTTAGAAGCTACATCATGAGATGGAGAAAGCAAATTCTAGAATATTCATCAAATTGTTATAAAAGGAGAGGTTTGCAATGTATTTGACGTGTTCAAATGTTTATTGAATTTAATATGCAATTCATTTCCTTCAAAGGAGTGAATCTTCTGAGGACAAAAACCCTTGGAATATAGAGAGTTGGACGGAAACCTAAATTCTCTATTGGGAGGTGGAGCTAATGGAGGTTTCACAATTGGGATTATTTGCAAATTTTGTGAAGTCTTCATCCAAAGACAATTTGTAAGGTTTTGGATTTAATTTAGAAATAATGATAGTTACATCGATTTCTTATTTGAGGAATAAAGTTGTATTTTGAATGATATAGGCTTAGTCAATTCAAGAGAAATATAATTTCACAATTTGGGCTTTTGAGGAATGAATATAAATGTCTACTATGATATTCGGCCTATATAATTCTTATATGCCTTTGGCTTAAATATTGCCAGTGATACCCTTGTATCACGCTAATCATATTGGAGGTAATATATTCAATGGACTTTTCCACCTATCAGAGGCAACAAAGTATTGACGAGAATATTAAAGGTTGGTGTGAACTTTGTATGGTGTGGCTCCTAGGTATTTGGCACAGGACTTTATATTGCGATGAGAAGCTTAATATAACATATTCATACTTTATGCGCTATGATTGAGCTTGGTTCCATATAATCTTATTGGTCCAAGTGATGTAATTAATAATTACAAGCATATGGTAGGCTTGATATATCAAAATTAATACTTTAGTGTCACAAGCCATAATCAATGTATGTACAAATTAAATATTTTCTAATGTGTATGTATAATTGATGCAAATGTCATCTTAAATAGGTGCCATCAATATTAATCGATATACAATTAATATAATTGTTAGAAATAATGATATAATGTATTATTAGACTAATTAAATAAATCAATCAATAATCTATATGTATTAAAATAATGATAATTATTTAATTAATAATTAAATGTGTCTCTTATATTGTCTCCTATTAATATTAAGTGTATTAATAAATGATTAGATTCCCTATATTAATTATTGATATAGTTTCCTAATTAATAAATAATTAATATTAAAGTCTCCTACATTGTAAATAAGGGGAAAGTTATAATTTACAAATATCACCAATAAAAATTTATAATTAATACTAATACCACCAATAAAGAGTTCTATAATAATTAAATGCAAATTATTAATACTACTACTATAGTCCAAATGACGTGACTGGTCATCTTTACATATATTGAGTGGGCAAAGACATTATATCACAGAGGGGGAAAGGAAGAAACATTAAGAAATAATATGGAAAACTTGGGAGAAAATAATATAGGAGAAAAGATAGGAGAAAATAAAGGAGGAAATGTAGGAAGAACTCAAGGGAAGAAAATAAATATATATATTCCGACTAGAAAAGATGAATAGTCATGGAATGAAAGATAAAATAATGTTATAATATAAAATGGATATCTTCAAAAGACTAAGAAATATACATTATATCAAGGAGGGAATACTATATATAAGAAATGAACCAAAGAAACTTATATACTTCAATTAGTGATGAAATGATATGGAGGACATAGATTTATATACATAGATATTAAAATGATACAATTATATATGTTGTATAATAAATATATTTAAAGTAAAGTATTATATACATATATATTGAATATGTTTAAACAATTATTACTAATCGGAATTATATATGTATATTACTATTGATAATCAGAATTATATAAACGATTTATATAGGCTAAAAAGAATGAAATTATATATGGGTTGTGTTATATATATTTATTTATATTTTGTAATATAAATTATTAATATATACTAGGTCAATTCCTTAATAACTCACTAATCACTATTAAGGGGATAGGGAGTGTGTGCAAGAAGAGGCGGGTAAATCAGTCACATGATGGAAAGATCCCAAGATAGGTAGAACCTTGAGGGAATCCATTTGTAGACTATGCATGCGTCCTAGCACAATAAATCTACCATCTTTCTTAAGATCCGTGGTTAGGAGTGAAGTAAGGAATTAGAGCTTAAGCATATATTTTGAATTAGAGATTATTCTTAATATAATATAATTTATATGCATAATGACATATGATAATTACTGGGAATTGGCATCCTCCTAGTATGAAACATAATGATTTTTCATTCTTAAACATAAACCAAACCCTAATAAGGGATTTTAGAACAAATCAAGTAAGGGTCCAAAAAGGGATCATTACAAGTGGTATCAAAGCATATTCCTGCCATCCTATGGAAATTTAGTTCATGCAAACCCATCAACAAACAAGAGGAAGTGATGTCGTCGCAGAACAAGTGACCATTGAACTTAGAAATATTGTGGAACAATACAAACAAAGAGATATTTAAAAATATGTTTTATGTATTCAAATAGAAATGTTAAACTGATATATCCAGTATAGATCAGACGAAGTCAACTCTTTCATCCTACTAAAGCATCTTGTAAGTGAGAAGGTTGTGGAAGGTAGAGGCGGAGTAATTTCGGGCACGTGATAGGTATCCCAATACTAGGGTTAGGCCTTGAGGGAAACTCCTTGTAGCCTGTTTCGTGCGACTTAGGCCCTGTAACTCTTCCAATCTTGATGGCCTTAGAGGGAGAGAGAAGGATTCCTCCATGATCCATACAAGAGATATGTTGGCATTCATACAAAATATGTTGCTTTACTTGTTTCATTGTTGGAATACATTCCTTTAATCAATTTTGCATAATGATGGATTATATATATAATTTGATGCTTAATAAAAAGAACCCCTAATCTAATCAATTTTTTCCTAATTTTCATCAATTGATGATATAGGACACTAGTAATAAAAAGGGGGTCATTACATCTAGCATTAATAGTTTCCTAATAAATAAGAATGAATCTAGCAATGTGTATTGTGTGTATACTTTGTGTCTTCATGCATCAGTGTGTATGCTTCGTGTATACTTTGTGTCTTCGCATATTCATGCATATGTTTCAAGTATGATTCTATTTAGTTTATCTAGAATGATAGAATTACTTGAATTTGAAGCATGCTATCAAAAGTGGTTTTTGGCAAACTCAATCAAGCACCATTATGAGATAACCTAAAAATATTTTTCCTAAAAGATGAGAAAAAACATGTCTTGGGTTCAGTTGCCCATTTTTATTAAACATAAATAGAATAGTTGCTTGAGGACAAGCAAATTTGGGAGGGGCGGAATGTCACGAGCCATTACCAATGTATGTAGAAATATATTATTTTCTAATGTGGATGCATAATTGATGCAAATGTCATCTTAAATAGGTGCCATCAATATTAATCGATATACAATTAATATAATTGTTAGAAATAATGATATAATGTATTATTAGACTAATTAAAAAAATCAATCAATAATCTATATGTATTAAAATAATGATAATTATTTAATTAATAATTAAATGAGTCTCTTATATTGTCTCCTATTAATATTAAGTGTATTAATAAATGATTAGATTCCCTATATTAATTATTGATATAGTTTCCTAATTAATAAATAATTAATATTAAAGTCTCCTACATTGTAAATAAGGGGAAAGTTATAATTTACAAATATCACCGATGAAAAATTATAATTAATACTAATACCACCAATAAAGAGTTTTATAATAATTAAATGCAAATTATTAATACTAATACTATAATCCAAATGACGTGACTAGTCATCTTTATATATATATATATATTGAGTGGGCAAAGACATTATATCACGGGGGGAAAAGGAAGAAACGTTAAGAAATAATATGGAAAACTCGGGAGAAAATAATATAGGAGAAAATGAAGGAGAAAAGATAGGAGAAAATGAAGGAGGAAATCTAGGAAGAGGTCAAGGGAAGAAAATAAATATATATATTCCGATCAAAAAAGATGAATAGTCATGGAATGAAAGATAAAACAATATTATAATATAAAATGGATATCTTCAAAAGACTAAGAAATATATATTATATCAAGGAGGGAATACTATATATAAGAAATGAACCAGAGAAACTTAAATACTTCGATTAGTGATGAAATGATATGGAGGACATAGATTTATATACATAGATATTAAAATGATACAATTATATATGTTGTATAATAAATATATTTAAAGTAAAGTATTCTATACATATATATTGAATATGTTTAATTATTAATAATTGGAATTCTATATGTATATTATTATTGATAATCAGAATTATATATACAATTTATATATGTTAATAAGAATGAAATTATATATGGGTTGTGTTATATATTTATTTATTTATATTTTGTAATATAAATTACTAATAAATACTTGGTCAATTCCTTACTAACCCACTAATCACTATTAAGGGGATAGCAAGTGTGTGTAGGAAGAGGCAGGCAAATTGGTCACATGATGGAAAGATCCCAAGATAGGTAGAACCTTGAGGTAATCCATTTGTAGACTATGCATGCGTCCTAGCACAATAAATCTACCATATTTCTTAAGATCTGTGGTTAGGAGTGAAGTAAGAAATTAGAGCTTAAGCATATATTTTGAATTAGAGATTATTCTTAATATAATATAATTTATATGCATAATGACATATGATAATTACTGGGAATTGGCATCCTCCTAGTATGAAACATTACGAGTTGTCATTCCTAAACATAAACCAAACCCTAATAAAGGATTTTAGAACAAATCAAGTAAGAGTCCAAAAAGGGATTATTACATTGAGGCAACGTGCGATATATATTATTTCTGCAGGAGCCATCATCGGAACAAATACACCATTTGTGATTGCTGTGAATATTCATCTGGGTCTGCTAATAAATTTGATATTGAAGGTATTGTTGTCTTGGCGTGAGTTCCAAAGGTGGTTCCTGATTAATACAAAAGCACACAACCATTCAAATTGATTCGCAGATGTGCCTATATCATTAGCTATTTGGTATGATTCAATTATGAAGATTGGATTAGCAAGTCTATTATTGTCAAGCTCTTGCACCTCCATGGAACATTCTACCTGTCGTTAGTAATACCGAAGCAGCTCATCTTCATTCTCACTGTCATAGGTGAATAGGACATCTAGATTTCATTGATCTGAGTTTGAAGCTGCTATAGGATTATATTCATTCCCTCAGACTCGGTGTTGTTAATGACGAGCCTTCCATATACCTTATGCTAACGCACAAGTATAATTGCTATAATTTTGTTATGTGCTCACTCATCAAGTAGAAACAGAAAGCTTGTCTATGAAGGAATTTCATATTCCACAATTAAGGTCAAATCTTGAAACAAATGCTTTGTCAAAAGTCTGACTGTATACTAATTCAACTATACTGTTATTTTGGGTTTGTATGAATCTTTTATCAGACAACGCATAAATATATATTGTCAACAAGGTTAGCATATCTTTGATCTGAATCTATAGTGCAAATTATGTTCTAGATGTAGAAGGATTCTTAAAATATGGTTATGTCATCTATGTTTGTTTATGGCAAGCTGGAAGTGTTATGTCCTAAAGAAAGCAGCAATCAAACAAGTTTAAATTAGAAACTCAGCATCATGGTTCTCATTCCAACTGTTTGACAAAAATATAAAAGTGGTAAGGTGAAAATTTGGTTCAGATCACTAGGGGATTTTACACTTATATTCCTATTGCAACATAAAGATATGATTATGCAGATATAACATCTCTAATAGAGCAGACGTTTATATGTAAGGATTTTCGTGGCTATGCTCTCATTACTAGGTGAGTGTCGAGACTTGTAAGGATAGTATAGTCAAGCTTAAGGACATTAAACAATAAGGACATTATAATCAAGCTTAAGGACATTATAAAGACCATTATGCTCTATAGTCATTACTGTTTATAATGTCCTTAAGCTTGATTAAGAATGTCCTTGATCAAGTCTTAACACTCACCAAGAATGTCCTTAATCAAATTTTGACACTCACCAAGAATGTCTTTGATCAAGCTTCAACATGCACTAAGAATGTCCTTGATCAATCCTCAACACTCACCAAGAATGTTTTAATCAAGTTTCAACACTCACCAAGAATGTCTTTGATCAAGCTCCAACCTCACGAAGAATGTCTTTGATCAAGCTCTAAAACTCACCAAGAATGTCCTTGACCAAGCCTCGACACTCACCAAGAATGTCTTTGATCAAGCTTCAACACTCACCAAGATGTCTTTGATCAAACCTTGACACTCAGCAAGAATATCTTAATCAAGTTTCGACACTCACAAAAATTACCTTCATCGAGCTGGGTTTTACGTTCACTAAGAACGCCCTCCACCAAGCATGGCTTGGATTATTCTCAACATTCTAAAAATGCTCTCAATTTGATCTAGTCTGATATTCTCCAATTTGGAAGAGGGAATGAACCCTCTCTCAATCTATTATTGCTTCTCTAAGAAATGGATAATTCAATCTTTAGAAGAATCTTAAACTTGTGTGTATATACTTCACTTTACAAATCTTCCTTCTATCAAATGATAATAGGTCATTTGTAATTTCTTCATGCAAGTCTACCTCATATATATCTTTCCTACAAATCTATGTTGTCCTTATGTTTCCTTCCATATGATATTTATTTTCTCTTTAAAGTTTGCCGGTGTACATGTATGATATATCTTCAATTTACTAAAACCTTTACCAAAATGTCTGCTTGTAAAACACTACATTTATTTCATACTTGTTATTGAATGACCTCAATATATAGTCCATTTACGTATATCAGCTCCACTTTACAAGTCAGCTCTTTAAATCCATTGGTGCTTGTGTAATATGGCACATATTTCTCTTACCATACTTTTTCAATCAATTTGAATTTATATCTTCTTGCCTCTATTGGGAGAGGCATCCTTTCATGATGGATGTATTCTTTCCAACCGAAGCATTCCTTTGAACCTCACTAATTGCTGCATTATTAGAATTATAAATCACTGCTAATTAAATCCATTGGTGCTTGTGTAATATGGCACATATTTCTCTTACCATACTTTTTCAATCAATTTGAATTTATATCTTCTTGCTTCTATTGGGAGAGGCATCCTTTCATGATGGATGTATTCTTTCCAACCGAAGCATTCCTTTGAACCTCACTAATTGCTGCATTATTAGACTTATAAATCACTGCTAATTACAATACCCTCTTTTTCTGCTTCATGCTTATTAATCATAATCACTTCTTGAGTCACTGGTTTAGTTTATCCATCAATCTAATGTGTTCGTGCTTTTTGGGAATGACTCCCTGCTGTTCGATTTTATCTATTACTCATCTCTATGATGCACCCCTAAATTAATTTTTTGATAAATCCATGCTATTTAGCTTTTACCCTGCAGGATGGCAGGATCATGCTCTGATACCACTATAATGTCCCGTCTTTTGGATAGCTTAGAATTGGGACAGTTACTTTAATTCTTCACACTTACTCTATCCAATTCTTGCACTTCAACAACTAGTAGCAAATGTGCTCTAACAACTAGTAGCAATCTCTATTATATTATTATGAAGCCCGCTACAAAATATGATAATATTATTTATGATTTTATTGATCATCAACGACAAAAGATTGCACTTTAGATTCAAACTTCATAGCTAGCCTTATATGATTGCTTGATGACTTGACTGCAAATGGCGATGTTTGTAAATCTAAATACAATGAAAGATCTTCTAAATATAGATAAAACTGATCCTAATAATATAATGACGCACAATCTTATGATGTTGTTGGGTTTATGCTGTATACTCCTAGGTGTTGGCTTGAAATGGTGAATCTCACTATGAATAAGGTGATTGAATGTACTGATGTCCGAATACGCAAGGAAACATCTCAGTCTGTGAATTATTGCATATTGCATATATCTAAGTCGGCGTGATCAGATTTATAGACTCACGTCACTAGCATAGAGGCCTTCATGGGACACTTGTTAAATATTGATTCGGTGCACCCAATGAAAGTATTGGCATGAATGTGTGGGTTGTCATGAGGACAAAGTCCAATTTGCAACATTGAGCCTTTGTCCAATCGCTCCAATGATCGTCTCAGCATTAGAGTATGTGCAAGGTAGCAATTGTTGCAATGCAGATAGACTTCTTTGATGATTGATTAATGGTATCACTAGATCGGTAATGCATACCAAGTTCCAACCTTACCAGGCTGCTCGCTATTCCAGAATTGCAAACCACACCCATGCTACAAATAAATGTATGCGGCTATATTATATCAAAGATATCAATACATTGAAATATCCCCCTAGGATATTAGTTCCAAATTTTTGCCACAAAGATTTAAACAATAATTCACATGCAATTGATTTCAATTTATCCAACATGCTATACTGAAATCTATAAAATATCCAACTGAATTAGAGATTCTAAAATGAGATGTGAATATTGCATTTAAACCTTCAGCAAAACAATAACAAAATATCCAATCATAAACACACAACTTACAGTCAGATTTGATAACAAGAAATATGGATTTAAAGCACAAGTGAGACACCTGAGTGATATCTCCAACAGACAATGGGTTTATGTCCACTGCCTCCAAGCTTGAGGGTTTCCATCCTCAAACCTACTAAAAGCCACAGCTTCCTGGAATTCTCCAAGAGAAACCAAACATAAAAAACCAAGCATGATCAAAATGAGCCTCTCACTATTCTTTTAAAACACAACCCTGACTCTTCATTTTCCTTTTGCCTATCTCTTCATATTCCTTTTTCTATCTCTTTAATGAATCCTTTTTAAAAAATTAAAATAAGTCATTTTAATACTTTATGAAGTTGTCATTTAATTTTGTAATGTCCCCAAAAAAAGGGACATTACAGTCCTCCCTTCCCGAAGATCGCTTGCCCTCAAGCAATTTGCACCTGCATGTCAAAACCAAATTTCCAGGATCCCATATCAACCTCGTAAATGTTCCTCCACTAATCCACTGCACTACTTTGATATAATCATCACCATGCTTGGAGTTGTGAAGCAACACAACAAGATCCCACTGAAGTAATGCACTGAATATGCCAATGTCAGGATCACAAATCACTCCACATGCATAATCAGCCAAGTCAACCTGCTATGTGCTACTACCATGAATGAGAACATCCTCAATCCAACTCAGAACCTCTCCAGCTAAAGCCATACATACCTCTAATGCCACATGATAATGGGAGCTCATCATTATACCAACCTCTATCAGGGAGGAGACAATACAAATCTCTCTAGCTCCTCCAACCAGCTATTGTAGGTAAACATCACTCAACAAAACCAACCTTGAATACAGCCAACCCAGTATACTTCTGCAGTCAACAACTAAAACCATAGCATCAACAATTAACTTCCAAGTGAAGAATAATTGAGTTGTATCCAAAGAATGTCCCCCAATGTAAGAACCCCAACAGGTTCTAACTCTGACAAACACTGAATTGTTTTACTTTTTAGATGTTTGACATTTTGTCAAACACTTTGCATGCAAGCTCTAACTTGTCTTTTATTTTTAGGTTGTTTTTGCTTGCTTGGAATGGTTTCAAATGAAGTTTAAATGCTTGCAAATGATTACTAAGATATCTAGGCAAAGAACTACAATGCAAATGCAATCCTTTTTGTCTTTTTGAATGCATACATATGATTTCTACATGTAAAATGTGCACCTACAACAATTAGACATTATCACAAACAGTTGGCATGCAAACTAAATATGAGAGAGACAACTCTTGACATTCAAACACCTTGAGACAAATAAACTAAACTGATATGCCAAAGCATTAAATGTTGATGATTTTATTTAATGTAAACATTCACAATGCATTGACAAACATTTATTGAAGTTCTGAAAATATATGAATATATGCAACTAATGAAAGCCTGGCATCCACATATGGCCTGGAAATTGAATGATTTCACCAATGAAATGCTACAAACCCTCTATTGCTGAAAAACAATCAGTTCTGATATGGATTGGAATAGAAATCCCAAATGCAAGCCCTTGAAATAAAGGACAGCCTCTAATTTATGAATGTCATCTCTTAGTGACCTATTACTGCCTAGAATTTCCAAACGCAGACCTCTATATGACTGCGATCTGCATTAAAAACAACCCTATGCCCTTGCAAAAAGTTATTGAGATGAATTGGTTGCTAATTCTTCAATCACTGCAAACAATGTAAACAATCATGGCCTCTGAGTGAAGCCAACGCCTGGCATAATTAGTCGGGTGTTTCACCAATTCACTGTGTTGTTAAACTTGGAAGAATTTACAATTCTTTAAGCCTGAGACAAAAATCCTTGTCTCCGACTTTGAACCAAATCGACAAAAGGAAATGCACAATAGAATGAATAGATTTTCTCTTGCCTTGGCATTTTATAATTCTCCAAGAGAAATAGATATGTATCTTCACAAATACACTTCTCATAACTTAAAAATATTTAGCTTTTATTGCACTTTCTTTTGATGTATTTGAAATATAACATTTAATTATATCTCTCCATTTGGTGCACAATGAAATAATATAAAGTATATTTTAATAATCACTTATGTCTCCCTTAAAATTGGCACTTTACATTATTCCTCATATGCACTTATAATTTGACTTTATGATCACTAAATAACCCCATTTTTATAATAAAGTCAAATAACATTTAATGATGTGCACTTTAATGTGTCAATTGGCCCCACTTAAATAAAAACTTTATATTATAACTTCAACAATTAATTAATAATAAATGATTCTTTATTAATAACTAATACCTTGGGCTTGAGCCAATAACTCATTCCATTTTGTCAATCAATGAACTTTGCCAATACCAAGTCCAAGTGCACTACTAAAAATAGCAACATGGGCATAACTGACTTACTAAAAATAGTAAGTCCCCTAAGCTGACCCAACTAACGAATGAGTTAATCACTGAGCATACCATGACCCCGGTGCCCTTGCCAGATATAGCAACTCCTCAATAATGACTTACTATAAATAGTAAGTGTCTGAATAATTGCTCTAGTCAATGATACTGAATCTCAACACTGTCACCAAGCTGTTCAGGCGCCCTGCTAAAGATAGAAACCCCAACTTCCCGAAAATAGATACTTACTATAAATAGTAAGTGTGCCAATTTGACTCAAACAAAAAGCAATCCTAAACATCTCTGACCACTGGAGTGGGAAAATAGCCTCTAGCTCTGTCAACTGGACCCTCTGAACGACTCTATTAGCCTATGAGGGTTAGGAAATAGGCTAATCCTCTGAAAGTTGACATTCATGAAAAAGGGGACATTACAGTCTACCCTTCCTAAAATTGTTTGTCCCCAAACAATCTCAAAAACAAAAAACACACCAATCCACCCAGATCCCAAGAGTAGAACTGTGTAATGTCCCTGCGATCACCAACTAGCTCCCGTAACATTATCACCAATTTAACTGGCAAAACATGCCAAACTGAAGCGAATTCGACTGTAGATGTCATAGGAGCGAACACCTCATAGGGAAGCAACTCAAAACGCTGACAAAGCTTGCTTCCCAAAACTGCGCAAGGTGAGTTGTCATACCGACTGTCCAACACCTGCGCAACTGAGTTGTGCATCATAAAGTTATCATGCACATGAGGGTCAAAAGTAAAACCATTTGTACTCGGCACCATGTACACATCCCAAAACTCCACTGCGAGCTCTATCTGAAATCTTGATGCACAGGAAGGATCCCAAACTATGAATAGAATCTTGCCCAGAAGGACATCCTCAGACTTCTTTTGCTCAACTCTGAACTCCACTTCACCATATCCAAAGTGGTGAAGCCAATCAATGAGACCCGCCCAAACTGTTGTGCTAACCCTGTTATCACTCAGGTCTGAAAGCATACTGAACTCACATTCATCTGTATTGTGGAGATAAGAACATCTGAAGGTGTCTATAACAAGACCACTATCTCCATCCTCTGTTGGGCTCCCATGGATGTGCTGACTCCGCAAGAAATCCAACTTGCAGCCACTAATCCCATCTACTACAGATGGAAAATACCCATCCCATAAAGGATGGTCCAACCTCGGAACCAATCCACACTAATGCATTGTCAAATCCTCTGTGTGTGGACTAGACAGGTAGTGATGAGTATTCCTCCCTATGCAATCATGATAAAAATCTCCCACCTCAGTCAAGCGTTGATTGTCATAGTACTGAATATAACCTCTGTCATTGGATTCATCCCTAACAACACCTATAGTGGATGTAACCACAAGAGAACCTGGTTCAACATGTAGTTCTCCGCTACTCTCGACAGATGTGTTCATTCCATCTGAGACTACTGTATTTGTATCTGTATAGATGTAGTCACATCCTCAACACATCCATCACCACAATCCATGGATATAAGATCATCACCAACTACCACGGGAGACGACTGAACTATAACTGTAGTTGAAGACTGTGCCAAACTCAACTCCACAGTAAGCTCCTCAATCCGTGACTGAGACTCATGAAGGGCCAACTGCGCTCTCTCTCATGAATCCATAGTTACTCCCAGCTCATGAGTGAGCTCATCTACCTCCTTCCCCCTCAGCGCATCATAGTAAATGTAATCCCGCTCAAGAAGATAGTCTGTGTCAGCCAATAACTATAAATAGTTTTGTTTCATTATTCTGATAGCTTCTCAAAGTGTATGAAACTTTGTAAGGGAAAGTGTACCGTCATACTTCTCATCTATCGCAAGAGCACCCCAACCATAGGTTGCCAACATCTGATGAGAAACATCGAAATGCTCGATGGTTGTGGCAATCTGATTGTCATTCACCTTTAATTGCCCAACCAAATGATGTCTTTGAAAAACATGACTCTCATGCAAACTCTGTTTCACAAACAACACTGTGATATGAAATTGTATCGGCGTCGCTCACCTCATGACAAATAGCATCATGTGTGCTATCATCTCCGCACGCATCTAGAACCAAAGTACTACTACTAGGCACCTCAGAAATTGCCTCATCTGATGAAGTGGAAGTTGTTGCTACAACAAGATCCTCACACACTCCCACCTCACATGTAACTATAAGTCCCTGTAAGTAGTGATCCTAGGATCTATCACCAACCAAAGAATTCTCAAGTTGTTTTGTAAAGTCTGATATGAAAAATCAGACTCACTGTAGCATGAGTCTTCCTGATAAATAACATCAGTAGTACCCAAATCACGAGTACCAACATCATCCACCTGTAAAACCTTTGCTAACTCATGTTGTTGCAAACTCAACTCACCGCTGTCTAGAAATCAGAACTGTTATAATACAAATATTTTTCAGGCAATCCTCATATATGACACTCCCATCATGCAAGTCAAGACTCAAGGTGACACCCACAACATCCTTTGTTCCTATCCTGACATCAACACTATCATTAGGCTCAAACAAGGAACTGCTGTCATAAAATTCAGTACCTATATCATTGTTATCTTCATTGCTACCAATTGATGTAGGGCTGTCATCAATGGTGGATATCATATCATTAGCTTGCTCATGATCACAAGCTCCTATCTCATGGGAATGATGGGACTCAATGTAGTTGTCCTCAAACAAGTCAATAATAATATCATCCCTCTATGAAAAGCCTCCTTCATCATGCGTATAAAAAATACTAATGGTTGCTCCACTGAGTAAAGGCTCAACTTCCACATCCACCTTCTTTCTCATTGTTTCTTTTGCATGGATAGTATCATTCAGATTACAACTTTCTTTTTTCTTCTTCACAAACAAGGGATTTAGAGTCTCAGGATGTTGTAGAAGCCTTGATAAATTTTTATTGTAATCCTGAAAGGCATGCATGAGCTTGGGCATAAGAACCTGTATGGATTTTGTTGATCTTGTTTTTCCCATTATTTACACAAACCCTTTGTCTGAATGCAATTGGCCTCCCCCACAAGATGGCGAGAAACCATTCTGATACAATTGTAAGAACCCCAAAAGGTTCTAACTCTGACAAACACCGAATTGCTTTACTTTTCAGATGTTTGACATTTTGTCAAACACTTTGCATGCAAGCTCTAACTTGTCTTTTATTATCAAATTGTTTTGCTTGCTTGGAATGGTTTCAAATGAAGTTTAAATGCTTGCAAATGATTACTAAGATATCTAAGCAAAGAACTAAAATGCAAATGCAATCCTTTATGTCTTTTTGAATGCATACCTATGATTTCTACATGTAAAATGTGCACCTACAACAGTAATACAAATAGTTGGCATGCAAACTAGATATGAGAGAGACAACTCTTGACATTCAAACTCTTTGAGACAAATAAACTAAACTGATAGTCCAAAGCATTAAATGCTGATGCTTTTATGTAATGTAAACATTTACAATGCATTGGCAAACATTTATTGAAGCTCTGAAAATATATAAATATATGCAACTAATGAAAACCTGGCATCCACATATGGCCTGGAAACAAAATGATTTCACTAATGAAATGTTGCAAACCCTCTATTGTTGAAAAATGATCAATTCCTGAATGAATTGGAATTGAAATCCCAAACACAGGGCATTGAAATAAATGACAGCCTCTAATTTATGAATGCCATCTCTCTTAGTGACCTACGGCTGCCTAGAATTTCCAAACACGTGTTAGTATATTTCAGATTCTAGCAAGGAATATATCAACCTATAGAGATCTAACAAAATTAAGCAAAAGATATAAAATAGTAATCACAAAGAAGGAAAGAAAGTACCCGGAAATGATGCCTTCAAAGCTTTCCAATGGATGTGCCAATTAGCCCACCTAGGGCTTCTTTCAACTCTGCTTCAAGGTGTCACCGATCTGTCCAGATCTGATCAACAAAGTGTTCTTGAATCACTATCGATCTGCACTTAGTTAATGATGTATATACACAGTGCATAAGCTGTTAATGACAGCACTTGGTGGCTGATGCAAATCGTAGCCTATGCAATAAACAAGTCTGCCACCAAAGCTCGCATCATACATCTGATTTATTATATTGCAGCTTCTATATACATAGCTGATCTATGTATATGTCTTTTATCTTGTTCCAGCACAACTCACTCAATGCATTCGCTCCAGCACTTTGCCAAATTCGCATATAAGGAATTCGATCCTTGAGTTGAGAGAATCATGTTATGTTTTTGATGATCTCTCCTCTAGGATCGATAACATATATATATGATGTTTTTAGGAGATAAACTCCACCACACAAGGTGGCCAACTTGGGCCCTCCCAAGTGAAATAATAAATAACCTTTTATTTATTATTTACTTAAATTGCCACTTATATATATATATATATATATGTAATTAATATCGATAAGCAATAAATAATAAATATCACCTATATTTATTATTATTATTTATATCAATTTACAATAATAAATATGTATCCTATATTTATTATTATTGCCTTTAATTGTTCAAGATGGTTGATCTATATGCCGTAAAGGCCATAGTATCAACAACGCGGACCTCTACATGGCTGAGATCTGCATTAAAAACAATCCTATGCCTTTGCAATATGTTATTTAGATTAATTGGCTGCTAATTCTTCAATCACTGCAAACAATGCAAACAATCCCGGCCTCTGAGTGAAGCCAACGCCTGGCACAATTAGCCGAGTGTTTCACCAATTCACTATGTTGTTAACTTGGAAGAATTTACAATTCTTCAAGCCTGAGACTCAAACACTTGTCTCCAACTTTCAACCAAATCGACAAAAGCAAATGCACAATAGAATGAATGGATTTTCTCTTGCCTTGGCTTTTTATAATTCTCCAAGAGAAATAGATATGTATCTTCACAAATACACTTATCATAACATAAAAATATTTAGCTTTTGTTGCACTTGCTTTTGATGTATTTGAAATATAATATTTAATTATATTTCCCTCCATTTGGTGCACAATGAAATAATATAAAGTATATTTTAATAATCACTTATGTCTCCCTTAAAATTGGCACTTTACATTATTCCTCATATGCACTTATAATTTGTCTTTATGATTACTAAATAACCCCATTTTTATAATAAAGTCAAATAGCATTTAATGATGTGCACTTTAATGTGTCAATTGGCCTCCACTTAAATAAAAACTTTATATTATAACTTTAACAATTAATTATTAATAAATGATTCTTTATTAATAATTAATACCTTGGGCTTGAGCTAATAACTCATTCCATTTTGTCAACTGATGAACTCTACCAATACCAAGTCCAATTGCATTGCTATAAATAGCAACATGGGCATAATTGACTTACTAAAAATAGTATGTCCCCCAAACTGAGCCAATTGATGAATGAGTCAATCACTGAGTATACCACGACCCCAGTGCCCCTGTCGGATATAGGAATTCCTCAATGATGACTTACCATAAATAATAAGTCTCTAAATAACTGCTCCAATCAATGATGTTGAATCTCAACACCGTCACCAAATTGTTTAGGTACCCTTCTAAAGATAGAAACCCTGACTTCCCCAAAATAGATAATTACTATTAATAGTAAGTGTGTCAATCTGACTCAAATGAAAAGCAATCTTGAACATCTCTGACCACTAGAGTGGGAAAATAGTCTCTAGCTCTACCAACAAGACACTTTGAACAACTTCATTAGCCTATACGGGTCAAGAAATAAGCTAATCCTCTAAAATTTGGCGTTCACGAAAAAGGGGACATTACACCCAACTAGCAGCACTGAAGTCTTTGAATACATAGGAGTAGCTGAAAATCCATCACCTATGTGTTAGTATGTTCAGACCTGCTTCATATAAGGAATTCGATCTGCTCCTAAGTGAATTGTATCTGCTCTAAGTGAGAATTACTTCTGCTATAAAGAAGTGCAAACTGCATAGGACATGTTATGTCTTTGATATCCGTTTGCAATTCATAATCACTTCTTATTTATACCATCACCAAAAGACATAACCATTCAAGCTAGTACAGCCAACCTAGTCATCAATGAGAATAATTAATTTCATAGCTGTCTAGACTATTAATTCAAGTCGTTTTCCCTCCAATATTAAATGTGCATTCAAGTCGTCCTCTTTTAGAACTCAATTAATTCTTTAATAATTGTTTATGTCATGTATGTTGAATGTAATAATAAATAACATTATTTATTATTTCATTCAAAATACATGTCATTGATTTCCGAGTAGACCACATATATCAACACTCCCCCTTGGTCTCGAGGGAGAATCAATAAAACACTCAAATATAAAATGCGCATAAGGATATCAATAACGGGTCATTACCCGGAGCCAAGCTCTATTATCTCACACGGATCAACATCCGGAATTCCACATAAGGACATCAATAACGGGTTATTTCCTGGAGCCAAGCTCTATTATTTCACACGAATCAACATCTGGAGTTCCACATAACGGGTCATTGCCCGGAGCCAAGCTCTATTATGGATTGCCTCAATCCGGCGAATCTATCCACGCTATGGATTGCCTCAATCCGGCGAATTTATTCATGCTATGGATTGCCTCAATTTGGCGCATCTATCCATGCAACAATAGTTGATTGCCTCAATCCGGCGAATCTATCCACGCTATGGATTGCCTCAATTCGGCACATCTATCCATGCAACAATAGTGGATTGCCTCAATCCGGCGAATCTATCCACGCTATGGATTGCCTCAATTCGGCGCATCTATCCATGCAACAATAGTGGATTGCCTCAATTCGGCGAATCTATCCACGCTATGGATTGCCTCAATTCGGCGCATCTATCCATGCAACAATAGTGGATTGCCTCAATCCAGCGAATCTATCCACGCTATGCAAGGTTAAACAATATTGCACAATATAAATCATAATAAACATCATATTTCCAAAATATAAATCATTGAAGGTAGGCCCATATATAAATTCCTCTTATGGTTCTGATTCTGTAGTGAAGACCTGACAATTGTTTTGAGACAATTTTCTATGTATGCTTAAGACATTTATGATCATTTCTTTCTTGATTGAAAAAAAAAAAAAAAATTCTCCCCTTGAATCATAAAACACCTATATTTTCATGAATCTCTATATTCCTTGATAATGCAAGAAATATGGATTTGATGAGGTTTACTTCCATGACCTTCCTATTGAATATTTGTTGTGAATTTCTTCATGATACTGTCCTAGAAAACAACTAATTTGTCTTGCGACCCTCAGGATTTGAGAATGATTGTAACTTTCTTGAGTTTCTGATGTAGGGTCTGATTTGTATGATATGATATTGTTCTATCAAGATCTGATAAATGGCGTCCGCAAGATTACATCAAGATTCATACCATTGTCCATTAACAGCTGCTTAAGGACTTTTGGGAGTATTTAATTCGAAGATTTCCAACAATGACAAATTCACTTCTAAGTTTTACACAGAGATTTCTTTATAGAAATGTTATTAATTTATTGTTGCAGGTATAACCATAAATTAAAGCACAACTTATTGCAGAAGCCTAACCAATTACACAGTTCCAATAAATCAATGGCATCTCTCAATAAGATTAATTGCTACAATCTGCAATGTTACTCAACTATGCAAACAGAGTTAAATACAAGATTTGCTTAGTGTACCTGGAAATTGTTGATGACTGTGAATCACCCAACTGATGGTTCCACACGGCTGTATTGGCATTGGAATACTCAACTCCCCACAACAGACAAATTTGCCTGATGAAAGATTATCTCCTACGTCTGTTTCTTTCTTCACTCAAGATGTATATCGTTCCTTCTGTGGGATATGTGAAGACAATCCTTGGTCTCCTTTGTCTAATAATATCGTGCTCAGAATAAATTAAGAGCAGAAAAATTCCTTCCTTGTAGCGCCCGACAATTTATGTGCATCATGGTGTGGTCAATACATCAACTCCTTATTTGTCTTATCCACCAAACCGATCTTGTATCGAAACCAATATTTATCCACCGTATACTCGAAACTTCTTCAATTTGTTGCCTCCCGACACCTGCAAGTCGAGTTCGCTTATGAGTATTGTGTACATAATTTTTGTCTTCGCCTATCAATATCCTTGATGCCGAACGTTTTGTCCACCTGCAAGCCTGTAACAATTTCGCTCTAATTGCAATTCGGATCTGCATGCAAATATCTATCAAATTTGCTCCCAAAGACCACAAATTCGCACCCCCACAATGATGAATGTTGCTGCCCTAGTCCAGGAGGAATTCGCTGCTAGGTATCGATCTACCACCCTCAAAATCTGTTCGCAACCTTGGTATGCGATTGCCCTCCTTAAATTCGATCTGCACAAAAATAAAAAATCGCCCAAAACAGAGAGCAAATTCGCACTATAGCAGAGCAGATTTGGCTTGATGAAATGCCAATGAATGGCAAGGAGTTTGCTCTAATTTGCTCCCTCTCATGGACTTTGTCTCCCATAAATCATTAAGTCTGGAAATTTCGCACCATTCTTTCAAGCTCAGACCTGCACTGAATACAAACAAGAATCGCTTTGATTTGCCTTCAAACTAGGATGGATAGGTCTGGAATTACGCTCTCAAATCTGGCCTAAAACTCGGATGTATAGGTCTGGAATTTTTGCTTTCAAGAAGACAAATTCACACTTCCCAAATGGTGAATAAGCTGCTCCAGGTCTGAAAACTCCAATCCCAGAAGTTCGCTCTGATACCATGTTAGTATGTTCAGACTTGCTTCATATAAGGAATTCGATCTGCTCCTAAGTGAATTGTATCTGCTCTAAGTGAGAATTACTTCTGCTATAAAGAAGTGCAAACTGCATAGGACATGTTATGTCTTTGATATCCTTTTGCAATTCATAATCACTTCTTATTTATACCATCACCAAAAGACATAACCATTCAAGCTAGTACAGCCGACCTAGTCATCAATGAGAATAATTAATTTCATAGCTGTCTAGACTTTTAATTCAAGTCGTTTTCCCTCCAATATTAAATGTGCATTCAAGTCATCCTCTTTTAGGACTCAATTAATTCTTTAATAATTATTTATGTCATGTATGTTGAATCTAATAATAAATAACATTATTTATTATTTCATTCAAAATACATGTCATTGATTTCCGAGTAGACCACATATATCAACACTATGACCAATTCACATGTACCATCAATCCTCAACCAAGAACTGCTCAACCGCTGAACAAAAGAATCCATCCATCTCATCTGTTGATCATGATCCAAACTTAGTTGATAGGAAAGTGGGCAGCAGTACTAGCTCTAGAAATTAATCCACTACTCCAATCCTATGACCATACCTCATCCCTAGAAACTGTACCTAGGTCCCAAATCCTGCAATCAAATCCATTCTCATCACTGGAATCAAAAAGATCTTCCTCATCAATCTCGAAGAGTGGATTGTCAAATGTCCAATCAACACTCATCTTGAAGAGTGAGTTATCAATCAACTTGAGATCTACATTTTCACTATGCTTCATCCAATCAGTTTGCTCTGGAAAATAATTGGCCTCATGTTGGATCCTCAATTCCTGAGTGTCAACATCATGCTTGATCAAAGGATTACCATCATAACAGTGAATATCCTCATGCATTCCCTTAACTGTTGCTTCAGAAATAGCTGATTCAAAAGATGCTTTATCGACCTTATGGTCGTCAACCAATAGATATGATGTCATAAGCGTGGAGACTCCTTCAAATTCCCATGTAGCTGATCCATGATTGTGTCTTCTTCAACTTTGTGGTCCTTATGAATACCAATGGCTTCATCCCTCCTAGGCTTCCCATACAACTGAATTTTGTCTTTCTTTTTAGGATCTTTTATAGGCTGAAACAAATCTTCTTTCCTTTCTTCCACATAATCCTAAACTCTAGATGCATCCACCATATTATTTTGCCCAAACCGAAAATCATCTAAGGAACTCATACCTTCGTGTGGCTGACCAATCATTGTTGTTTTTGAAGATTCCATGACAGCATACTAATAACCCTTCTTGTTATCATTAAGACTTGTGTATTTCACACCCATGGATGCATGGAATGATTCTCCTTTGTCCATACCATCCTTATGTTCATTAATAGTTACTTCAAGTGCTACCCCTTTCTCTATCTTATCCACTATTATGAATGGCTTCAAATTTTGCACACATTGTTTGACAACATTGTTAACCAAATTACGAGCATTATAAGTAACATGTTCTTGTTTCAAAATAGCTAATAGGGTAGAGAAGAGTTGAGAATTATCATCAGTCTCCTCAATAATCAAAGACATAATGGACTGCGTAGAAGATAAAACATTTCGCTTTTGATCCTTTTTAATAGCAATCAAAAACTGATGGAACATACCAAGAATTATGTCTTCACAACCAAGATCTAACATAATCACACAAGCTCCGATTTTTGCAACTGATTCTAAAATTGACTTTCTTACCAAAGGATGGATTATGGATATCACCCAATCCTTGAGAACTTTCTACAATCAAGTGAAATATCTCCTTCAAAACTTCTTTGCTATAAGGATCATGTGGCGTTGTTATCCTCAGAACATTAACAATACATAGAGTAACTGCAAGTCTTACCTCTTCATCAGAATGTCTCAACAACAGTGGCTTAACCAAACGAATCACAACAAGAATCACAGTCACTTGTTTTTCCTTAGAACCTAGTTGTTCTATCGTGGATACACGATTCTCTATTGCTTCCAAATTGTGAAATAATCCAACTTTGATTGAGGCAAACATGTAAGTTTCCTTTCTATATGGTAGAGCTTTCCTTCAAGAATTTGTTGTCCTTGGCGATAAAGTTTGGTAGCTGCCTAAACATGTTTGTGATAAATTTGTTCCTTGCGAAGATATTCTTAATTTAACGCCAGTTTTGATGACTGGAACCTTCTTAATTTGTTGGAATGGATTTGAACAATAAATTGACAATAGCAGTAGTCTGGGAGTCTCTATCTTTTGTTCCCCTGCACAGTGCTGAAGTGTAGAGTAGTGTTTGAAAATGGTCTCACAGCTCAAGATAAATGAACAACAGCAATTACTAGTTGATCAATAAACTCTGCAATTGACAAGCCTCATGCACAGAAGGAAAACCGAGACATCTTTAGATTGAACCCCAAGCAATATTTATGCTTGTAGCAGTAAGTTAATACTTAATGTCATGCCCAGTTCTGAAATACTCTGTAAATCTGCTTAAGATTTCCCTTCATATGAACTGCTGAAAAGCTCCAGTTAATTTGACAAACTGAGCAATGTAATCCAGAAACATATAATTCTCCAATCTGTAGGTGAATGGCACCCAGAAATACCAATCCACAATCACTAAGAATGATGCAGCGACCAAAGTCGGGTGGTTCCACAATTGACTTCTATGTGATCTGAAACTCTTCGATTTGCACCCAAAAAAATTCCAAGAGTATTTACTGTTTGTAGCACTTTTTCAATACATAGTCCACCTGAAAATTACGTTATGGTAAGAGCCAACCAAGTTTCCTTGAGATGAGAAAATGCCAAGATGGAGTGGGTGAAATATGAGGAGGGCTGGTGCTGTGTCAAAAACCCTGATATTGAGAATGCTTCCACTTATTGGCCATAGGAAACTTACACGTTAAGGAGGACAATCTTTCCATTAACATACTTTCTCCATTACATCTTGCAAATATATATCAGAGTCTTGGAAGAGTATAATGGAAAGAAGCTCAAAGTCTTGGAAGAGTATAATGAAAGCTATGATTATTTCAATACACAGCTCATTCTACTGACTCAATAACAATTCCTGCTGCTGAATAAAGTCGACAAAGACAAGGCATGATATTGTTTTGAAGTTCCTGGCTAAGTAACGCCAAATTCTGAAGACTCAATAACCAGTCTTTTTACTTTTAAAGTCTAGAGCCAAGTGTCGATATCCTTTGGTTTTTTTTTCTTTGTTAGCCATTATTCTTTACATTGATTATGCAGTCCCAAATCTGTCTTCTCAGATAAAGTATTGATTCAGAGACCTCTTTGTGTTGCCCAGCTAATGTCGTGACTTCTTTCCTTGTTGTGAGAACCCTAGGACAGTGCTAAACTCTGCCTCCCATACACATCAAGCTTTGTTTAACATAACACTTGACAGACCTCATCATTAGCTGACTGCGTACATGCCCAGATCATGTCGTGGTCTGTGCCTTTCCCAAAGGGCTCCACAAAATAGATGGTGTCCCTCGCAAGGAGTAGCAAAGACAAGCTACGCATATAATGGAATTGGATATAGATGAATGTGAACCTGCAAAGAATGATAGTTGTCCGTAGATAGAAGCTTGCACAGATAATTTCCTGTGCTGGAGCAATAATATATTCACGGGACCATAATATACCAGTAAATATTGAGAAGCTCGAGTTATTAATCCCCACGACAATAAGTATCAAAGATGGAATATATATATGTAAATGAATACCGTCTCCTAAGTTTTCTCACGACAAATATTCTTCCACCACAATTGTATTCAAACCATATTAAGCCTTTTTCCACGGGGTCAACTTAAGCCTTAACACGACAATAATTAATTTCTGCTTCCAGAAACATTACAACTCTTGCACTGTACTCACAACCATTTTATTAAAAGGTAACACTTCTTTTGAATTTTCTAATTCCAAGAACCATAAGAAGACAATGCCAGAATTGACTCTAACCTCCAGAAGCTCCCGTTAACTCACAAACACAGTAAATAGTAAAAAGGCTTGATAACTTTGGTTACACTGAACTTCACAACAAATTACTTTCCATTCACGGCAACATCACTCAATCAATGATGGCACGGCAGATATTATTTGTAATATCCTCCAGTAATTTGTAATATTATTGCCGTAATTTTCATCCGCCATGACTTCTCAATCTATTTACACACAGTAACTTAGGAGGATATGTTAAATGAACAATTTCATCTTCTATTATAAATTGATAACTAGAGTCATTTATGATTTCAAAATACTAGATTTACATTTGCCCAAATATCTGCAATACTGAGTAATGATGTCTATTGTAATCAGAGTAGCCAGAAACTCCTGTGTCCCTCCTTGGGCACACGTATCCCTGTATCCAATTTGGATACGTATCCAATTCAGCCTGAAAACATGTAAAATACTGTACCCATGTGTGCCCAAAAAACCTTAATTTTCCAACCATGCTGAATGCTATATGATTTGTTTTTTTTTTCAAAATTTGATGTAAATCTTCCCAAATTAAATTTTAAAAAAATTCATTCATGCAATGTTTTTAAATTTTTTTGGTATAAACAAAACCTACACCAAATGAGAAAGACAAATGAAATGTTTTTCTATTTCAGCCACCCATTTTTTTGGGTTATCTTCCAATGCAACTCTATTATTTTTGCATATTGTAAAGTGTTAAATTAACTTATAATTATTCATGTAGCATTTGTGTCTATATTGCTTTTGAAGTAATGAAAATCTCCTCTAATAACTTAGAAACTTGTGTTATATTTATGTGTATGTGTTTTTTTATCAATGTCATATCCATCCCTATCCATATTGGGGCCCTTAAAAGATGGTTGTATCCGTATCCATATCCGATACCGTATCCGTATTTGTATCTGTATCCATGTCCGTGCAACTTTAATTGTAATAATTGTCAATCCCCAACATGCTGAATTGTTAATGGATTTTCATTTTCAAACCTTTTTCGAATAACAAAATTGATAATGTTTATAAACCCACTAATAGAGATTAGAAAATTTACACAAAAAATAATTCAACAAGCTAAATTAGTAAAGTTACTTTTCAGTGGTTGGAGTGGATGGATGTACCATGGTTGAACAAAATAATTATTCACAATTGACTGCAAGGATAGGAAAACATGTGTGGGAAATGGGAAACTACCATTACACAATGACCATGCCCAAATCATATAAAAATTTATGGGGTAATAATAACACTATAATTCAAGACATTTGCTGGCTTCTCTATAAGCATAGTCTAAAGCTTAAAAAATATTTGACAACATATCTATCTTCCAATATGAGAAATAAGAATAAGCCATGCATTTCAGCTATGAAGACTCAGCAGGCAACACTATTACTGTTTGGTATGGTTTTTGCAGTGTCAAGAAAGCAGAATTATACTAATTAATAGTGTCCTAAATTGTAAGCATGTACAACTTTGGTCCTTAGCTAGGCCCCATTTTATTGTCTAAGGCTTCCATGCATCATTGGCATTTTTGCTATGCATTTAATTAATGAATATTTTAATAAAAGTCCTTTGTTAACTTGATTTATATATGGGTCATGAAGACTCAACAGGCAACACTATTTGGTATGGTTTTTGCAGTGTCAAGAAAGCAGAATTATACTAATTAATAGTGTCCTAAATTGTAAGCATGTACAACTTTGGTCCTTAGCTAGGCCCCATTTTATTGTCCAAGGCTTCCATGCATCATTGGCATTTTTGCTATGCATTTAATTAATGAATATTTTAATAAAAGTCCTTTGTTAACTTGATTTATATATGGGTCCTTAATTTTAGGTGTGCTCCCTTTAATTATTTTATTCATTTATCACCTTTGGCATACATGGGCCCTATTTCATTATGGGTGGCCTATTGTATTTATTCTGATTTCAAACCTCAATTCCGTGAGCATTTTGTGTATCCCCTATCCTAATTGACCCCCGGTTCAAATTTAAGCCCTAATAGGTTGGTACAGGGCACTCCATAAGGCCCGGGGCAAAATATGTCGCCCCATGCCTTGGGAGGTGCCCTATACCCCACAAAATGGGCCCAAATTTGAATTGGAGAACATTTGTTTGATTTTAGCAGGATGTTCAAAACCCCATTGACCTCCTTTGAGTTTCGAGCCCCAAAATGGCTAGGTGAGGTATAAAAGCAAAGCTGCCTCCCTCATATTGGTAACAAAAAAAAAAGGAAAATCTCTAAGTACACTTGGAGCAAGAAATTCAATATCAAAGTACTCAAGCAATATCAATTCAAGGAGCAATCAAAGGCAATTCAAATTCATTCAAGCATCAAGCATGGAAGACAAGGAGTAATGTCTAGATCCAAGCATTAGGAAAGGCATTCATGTTCTTCCTATCCTAGCTCCAAGGTCAAGACAACATTTGCAACACTTTCAACCATCTTCATGACCGATTGGACACTTGTGAAGTTATAAACATCTTATCAAACCTCTGCTACGAACAACACGCTTCCCTTTTTATGCATTTCAATTCAATTTTAAGGTTAATTCCTATACAGGGGTTTGACCATGGCAAACCCCTTTTCCCCAACATTTTCCCTGTTTTTTGCGTGTAGGTGACAAGTGACGCAATTGCAAAAAAGGCTACAAGATCTGACAAAGAGATACATGTGGCAAAAGTTTCATCAGAATTTATTGGGTCCAAGGCAACTCCCAGGGCCTTAGGCGAGTCCAGTCACCCCGTACCCTCTAGGTCGCCTTGTACCAGCCATTTTGGACTAGAATTTGGATCACAGGTCAATCGCTATTTCGGATTTCTAGATCTGGTATCAGAATTAGGTTTACAATCTGCATACTCCTATTTTCCATTCTTGCCCTACATTCTTACATTTCTCCCTTACGTAGTCATTTTCAACTCTACAGCGAAGGAATCCTTGCATCCTTCCTCAAGCCTCTTCGAGCCTAGTGGATCAGCTTTCCTTCCAATGTGATGATAGCACTTAGGTGTGAGCTTCCTAGTTTGACCATCCATCCTAGCGAATGCCCATCACACCTATTTTCTTTCATTAGAATTACAAATCCTTAGGAAATGTATATGTAAATGCCATAACATAAAATAGTTATAATAATGAAATCAAACGGCAATCAAATTGCAAGGATCATAACTATATAGGATCCTAAATATACTAAATTCCAAAATTGTCATTGCACTGCATCTTTCCACTGAGACAACACTCAAGTGCATATTAAAAAACAAAGAGAGAAATTGTGCACAAGAGATGAACAACGTGCCTACATACAATAGAAACTATAAAAAAACAAAATATACAAATTTGAGTGTGGTGCTTGACTAGGCTTAGCTCTTGCAAGTGCAGATGATGGACTTACTAACCCTTGATCAGCAATTGACAAACTAGCACCTACTGTGAAATACTTGGGAATCATTTGAGAAACTCCATTATTTCCCATTCTCTTGCCTTGCAAACCCATATTCCCAACTTGTTATGCTTCCAATAAAAAAATTTGGTGCTCAAAATGTCATTTCTACAGGATATAGTGCAAAGAATTTAAAATAAAATAAAATAAAAATTCCTTGGAACTTTTATAGAATGCAACTAGCAGTCGTAAAGCCAGATTTCTATAATCCTTGTCAGTCTTGCCATGACACGGATGCAAGATTGTGGAAGCACTAACAAAGACGTGAGAGAGGATACTATTTGAATTCATCTGTTAGAGTATATTATTATTTTACTTTCTCTTTTAAAAATAGATTAATCTTTCCTTTTTTAAATAAAATAAGAATATTGACATCAAAATATTTAAGATAAAATAATAATATTCATTCTATTTCTTAACTGTGGTAGTGTTAATATTAAAATATAATATTATTTACTTAATATTAATTTTTATTTCATTATTGTAATAATAATCAAATAAAGGAAAAGTCAACTCCCATTTAGTTTGGGGTCTATTTTGACAGAATGTCAAAATTCAACTACATATTACAAATAGCACACTCATGCTAAATTGGTTCATGATCCAATTCTAATACAAGCTCTACAGATTATTAATTTCCCTAGATTTATTTAAAGCTATTTCATTCTCATGCAATATGTTTATACATAATTCATAAAACAATGTAATAATTCAAATATCAAAACCCAAAATACCTAATCTTATATGCATACTTGCAACCGAACCACATGAGACTATGTGAGTGTGTGAGTTGATTCCATCATAACAAGTTCCCTCTCTGACTAGAACCTTTTCCCTAATGATACAGTCTGTCCAACTTAAAAGAATGTTAATGACTCCTGTCACACTTGCAGAATTAGTTGTTGATATAATCATTCTTCAATAATACTTAGCATAGTCAAATTGTCTACCTAATTGTTCTCATTTAAACAGCTAATACAATAATCCAATAATTAAGGTAGGCTACCTAAACAGGATGTGACACAAAAGATGACTGCAACCTGTCAAATCAAAAACCTAAGTCATAGCAACAACATGGACATTAGAAGAATGGGTAGAGAACTAAATTTATTTCAATAAGCACAGAACTTTAAAGAAATATGCAGAAGTCCAAAACAATCCAGTTACCAAAGCAATTGAACACTAAAACAAACAGTTTTAAATATAATCTATCTCTTGTGATTCAGTTGTAGGTAATGATGTGCCACTTAAGGTGAATTGAAAATTCCAGATAATGCCTTAAGACTCAGAAAAGAAGGAAAGAGACCAAATTTCACAACAGTAAAACTCAAAACTACCATAGGACAGTTGTTATAATTACCTTGTTAGTGTCAAGTTATTCACAGACCGCCACATGCCTCGTCCTACATCTTTTGAAGCTTGATCTCTAGCACTTCTTCCTCGCCACAGCTCTTTTACAATATAGACAACCTCCTCAACATCAACCTTCACCAAGAAACCAAAAATAAAATACAAAATTAGTGGAAACAAAAAAAATAAATTCTAGCTGTTATAGATAGAAACAATTTCATCTACCAGATGCTACATGAATTTATCATGTGATACAACCATAGAAGGAAACTTTTCCATTCAATAAATGTACACTAGTAAGGCATTATTCAAAATTAATCTCTGTCCTCTTCATAAGTTTTCCAACTGTTGTATTCTTTCTGTTTTCATATTTCCAAGATGTCAAATGCCAAGTCACATGAAATGGATTTTAAACTCGACGTCAACAAAACTAACATATCAAATTATTGGAGGTCTCTAAAATTAAAAAGTTGTGAACTTCTTTAAATAATAAACACATTATAACAGGTCCTTATCCCAAAAAGGTTCACGAATGGCTTCTAAAACTTAGTAATGATGGATTAGTCAGCTCACAAATTATATTTTTAAAATGAGATAAGAATAATTCTTTCAGGATTATATCTTGTGATAAGCTTAAACAAATAACATTACTTCATAGGAATCATCTTGGGATGAACTTTACACAAATAACAGCATTTCACAGGGCATGCATAATTTAGAGTCTAGGAAATAAACTTATATTTCGAGAGGGACAACCTTGGAAACTTCCTTGGATGCCCCTAAAATGTAGAATAGGCAGAGTTTATTGCCCGAGAACAATGTTCCCCTCTATATTAGGTTCTAAAATAACCCTACTTGAACACAGAGCATGTATGAATACCACTTCAAGTTCTGCCAAGGTCCTACCCCAGGCCTATGGACCTGGCCCAAATACATTTAGGTTAAGTTTCACCACTCACTTGCCTTTGTCCTATGGATTTTGTTAGATCTTGCTAGACTCTTGCCTTAAGCCTATGGATTTAGCCCAAGTATGTTTGAATGTACCTGAGCCAATTCTTGTAATGCCCTCAACTAGGAGGCTGACAATTCCCAATATTTAACACTCATTACTATGTAACCAAATTAACTCAATTTAAGAAAACGATATATAATTCATAATACATTTAGTAATTATCATATTCAAGCCTTGATTCCTTACATCTCTCCTAAACTCAACCCCAAGGAGAGCGTGGATTTACTTGTCGTAGGGCACTTGACACCAATACATTCTCTAGTTTTACTCCACCTCCCACTACACAACACCAACTATCAACTCCCGGGCCATTGCAGGGTATTAAGGAATAGACTATAAACATTCTAATTTCTTTGTATTACAAATATATATTCGTAGAATATATATTCATATAAATCTAATTATTATTATTATTTATATATATATATATAAAATAAGACTAACATATATTTATGATTTCATTCTTATTAACATATATTAATTATTTATATATATGAGATAATTCTTATATTTTAAATATATGAAATTACTCAAATTATATAATCCCAAATATATACTCTTGGTCTATATAATTTAGACTATCAATAATAACATATATAGAATTCTGATTATTAATAATAATATATACTTATATATTCACTATATATATGTATCTACCTTTTAATATATATTATGATCACCTCCCTATTATATATATATATAGAGAGAGAGAGAGAGAGAGATTCTAATTTACTATAAATATATTTAATATACAACATAATTCTGATCTTATTAAACTGATAATAATGCTACAGTATATATATTGGACCACATATTGGTCCCTTAATCTTGATGGCTTCCAAATATAATATTATGTAAAACAATATTGAATCAAAGATAAATTACAGCATACCCTTGCTGTACACAATGTTTTCCAGTAAACAAACAGGGACTCATTCCTTTCTGAATATTTTTCTCACATATAATCTATAAACTGATTCTTCGATGCCTGAATAAGTGCTGATGATTGTCTTCTAATACCGTAAATCTCAGTGATAAGACATGATGCCAACAGTCATGTCTCATTAGTATCTCCTTTCGAACGCACCTCTTTATTATTAATCATTGTATTCACGGATCTTAACAATTAGTCTTCTTACTAATCATTACCAATCACTGCTAACATATCCCTTGTCTTCATTGATATTATTTTCTGTCAACTCTTCCAATCGTTGTCCCTTAATATGGAGTGATCATCAATCATTTGTCTTTTCTTAACTCAATAACGGTGGTTGTTTATTGATAGTCTTTGTCACAGCAATTATTCTGCCATCCCATAAGAGACAGATGATTAGATATTGATATGATGTTGATTATTGAAATATTTGTTTTGATAGAATTATTTATTATGATTGATCAATATTTATATTATTAATCAGTGTTACAGGACTCTACGAGTCCGGGCAGGACTCTGCAAGTCCCGAGCTGAGCCTGGCTTCCAAAGTTTTTTTAACTCTGGACCCGGACTCAGCCGAGTCTGGCAGAGTCCTGACTAGACTCGCCGAACTCGCAGAGTCCCAACGGTCAGACTCTGCCACGGCCAGCAACATAAAAAGTGCAAAAAAAACAATTTTTTAATTATTTTAACTTGCTTTTTGGGGTTTCTATGCTTTGTCTAAGACCTAAAAAGGTCATTCCATCACATGCAAACACAAACAAGAGAGAAAAAAGTCTTGAGAGAAGAATATTGAAGTTTTAGAAATAGATTATCAAATCGGTTGGCAGTCATATATCGATTGCTGATTGTTTGTGCAAGTTTGCAGCTTGCATTCACACATTGAGAAGAGCTAAAAGAAGCATTTGGAGGGGGCTTCTACAAATTTGAGTTGCATTTCCATTTTTTAACAATTTGAAGAGGTAAGTTACATTTTTTGTATTGTTTTCTGAATTTTTTACATTTATGAATCATATTTTGGTTTCCATTTTGTTTACATTTGTTTTAGTCTTTAGATTTGTTCCATTTTATGTTGATGAAAAACTTGAAAAGTAAGAAGCCCTAGTGTTTGGTTTTCTTTATTGTAGATGCTTATTTTTATTTATTTATGATATATTGCAGCAACAACATAATGTCTTAGGCTGAGGGTAGTTCATCTAAGCCTCCATTTAACCCAGATGCAAACCCTGTTAATGTAGCAAGGGATAAGGCTTGGAAACATGCCATCCCCGGCCCAAAAAAAGGAATCGTTATATGTTGGCATTGTGGTGTTAAATATAGTGGGGGAGGTATTAACAGATTGAAATATCATCTTGCATATATATCAGGGCATGATGCTAAACCAAGCCAAAAAGCAACCCAAGAGGTTATACGTGAAATGCAAGCTCATTTAGAAGCCCGTGAAGAGAAATAAGAATTAAGAAAGAAACAACAAGAAGAAATGGCAAACTTAGGTGAAGAGAGCTCTTCAAGTCTTCGTTCTCCATTACCTCCATCTAGTAGTGGTGCTATGAATGTGACCATTGGGCCTCGGATTCATAAGAAAAAATCCACACTACATACCATTTTTGTTCCACGCACGACTCCAGATGCCCAACCATCGCTTGAGAGCATGGGTTGGAATAAGGAGAAGCACGAGGCTACGAAAATGACACTTGGAGATTTTTTTTTCTACAACCTTCCATTTAATGCAGCAAGGTACTTGTTATTAATATATTATTTTAATTTTTGTCTTATTTTTCTTGCTTTCATGACTCAAGAATATGTCACATTGATTATATTAATTTTTTAAGTTGAAAGTAAAACTTAATAGTATACTAATAAGGTTTATTTAATTAGTTTTAGGTCTCCTTATTGGCAAATTGCGATAGATGTTACTGTTTGTGGTCGGGGTTCAAAGCCCCTAATGATGGGAAGCTAAAAGGTCCTATTTTGACCCAAAAGGTGGCTGATGTAAGAGTTTCAATTGAGGAGTAGCATGAGATATGGAGGAGGAAGGGTTGCACCATCATGACTGATGGTTGGACTGATACACGAAATAATACACTGCAGAATTTTCTAGTCTCCTCGTCAAGTAATTGTCGACAACAGGAATTGTACTTACTAATAGTAAACTATTGATTTAGTGATTAAGTTTTTAAATTATGATTGTACTAAATTGTTTTTCTTTTCTCAAGTGCCACAGTGTTTTTGAAATCAATTGATGCTTCAAGGAAAACAAAAAATGCAAAGTATCTTTGTGAGGTATTGGAGGAAGTGTTGCAGGAGGTGGGTGAGGAGAATGTGGTACAACTAGTCATGGATAATGTAGCAAATTATGTTGTTGCGGATAAACTTCTTATGGAGAGGCACCGCCACTTGTTTTGGACCCCTTATGTTGCTCATTGCATTGACCTCATGTTAGAGGATCTTGGTAAACTTCCCTGGATAAAAACATGTGTAGAGCAAGGAAGGAGTATTTGTAAATTCATATATAATCATACTTGGGTCCTCCACCATATGAGGAAGTACACAAATAAAAGAGTTACTTCATCCAGGGGTCACCAGATTTGCAAAAAAATTTATCACGTTGCAATCCTTACTTCAATCCAAGGCCGGTTTGAAACGCTTGTTTGTGAGGAGCGGACGGAATCATCATATGCGAAGACCACTGCAGGGATTGAGACGACTAATCGGAATTTTGATGAGACTGGTTTTTGGCAACTGGCCAAGGAGATTGTGCAAGTAATTTTCCTTTTTATCCTCATTTCCATTTCATTTCATCATTTTTGCTTACACATTGTTCATTTTTAAAAATAAATCTTAAAACTTAAAGCTTAATGTTTCAACTTTCACAATGATTGCAATTCATAGAGCCTCTTGTTGTTCTCCTACGAATTGTTGATGGAGAGAAGCCCTCAACCTCAATGGGATACATTTATGAGGGCATGGATAGGGTGAAAGAGACCATTAGATCTTTTTTTGTAGGGAATTGGGATAAATATAGTCACATATGGGATGTTATTGATCGGCGATGCTGGGAGGTCCCGAAAGAGGTGGGCCACTGCCAAGAACAACCTCTATGAGGCTTAACTGATCTGGAGAAACCTGAGGAGGGACCAAGTTGGTGCTTGGTACCTCAATCCGGGGGATCCCAGCGAAGGAGGTGATAAGCCAACCAGAAAGGGGCTGCCCAAGAGCTTGGTGGTGAAGTGAGTGGTCCTGAAGCCTGGTGGCTTCCTTGGATGTAAAGAGCCAGGCACCTCTAATCTATAAATCAGAAGAAGGTGGAGAGATCATGAGATTCCCTAAAAAGATAGTAGAACCTCCCCCTATTCTCATAATAGATGGGGCAGCAAAAAATGAAGTGCTCCTCGGTCTTGGGCTCTCTAATGCTGCAGAGCTGGCAGACCCTATTCTCCCTATCTAAATCATGATTTGTCTCAATGTGAAGCCGGTGAGAACCCACCCTTTAAGGAACCAAGGGGGATCCCGAGGGAATGGGACCAATGGTGAGATATGTATGGAGGACGAACAATGATCATGTCCTCGATCTTAAGCAAGTGTGCTACATAGAATGCCATCTTTGGGAGAAGACCCCCGTGGGAGTTGACCCAAGTAGTGTAAATGAGTTGTCTGTAAATGTCAGTTATGATGCACCTGTTCAGCTCCTGTCTTGGGGCAATAGTAAAAAACCAAGCATATCTTGAATGAACCTCTCATTCTTCTTTTATAGCCTACTGCTAAGACTCTTGGTTTTACCTCTGCTTTGCCTCTTGATTTTCCTTTTCTTGTGTCTTTTTGTAATATCCCACACTAGGATATTGCCTCAATTTTGATTTTGGTTGTCAATTTTGAATGTTTGACATTTTGTCAAACACTTTGCAGGCAAGCTCTGATACCACTGTAAGAACCCATGCTGGTTCTAACTCTAACAAACATCAATTTGCTTTATTTTTTCAGATGTTTGACATTTTGTCAAACACTTAGCATGCAACCTCAACCTCACTGTCTTTTATTTTCAGATTGTATTTGCTTGCTTGAAATGGTTTTAAATGAAGTTTAAATGCTAGCAAATAATTTTTAAGATAAACAGGCAAAGAACTAAAATGCAAATGCAATCTTGTTTGCACATTTGAATGCATACATATGATTTCTACATTTAAAATGTGCACCTACAGCCAATGGACATTTTAGCAAACACTTGGCATGTTAACTCCAAACTTCCTTTAATTGAAAGAGATGCAAGTAATAACAATGTAAATACTTGCATCTATAAAGAATAAAAACCTGGAACGAACTGCAGGTCTGAAAACTATTATGACAGCAAATTCTGGAACTACAAACAGCAATCAAAGCCCCATAAATATTCTCCAACAAGTATGTAATCTACACTTGACAAACTTTAACCATTGCTTGATATAAACCCCACGTGCCAAGAGGAAATTACTGTAGCAGCTACTGTTCAAAGTACTGCAACGTCATTGTTCATGGGTACTGTAGCAGCTTTTAAATAGTTAAATCTGATATAGAATGGCTGCCAAGAATGAATCTCCAGGTCTGTTGTAGATGTACCTTCCAATCCTTCAAACCCTAGATGAAATACTTCATTTTTAAGTACAAATAGAATTCCTGAATGAAGCTCACTTGAATGCCAAATTCATTGGATATTTCACCAACTCAAATGGCTGCAATAACATGGAAGAATTATCAATCCTTCAAGCAAATGCTAAAACCCTTGGAAACTCCAAAGTCTTCACAAGAACACAAGCAAAATTTCATCAATCACATAATGAAAAAGAACTCATGTGAGTCTTTTATAACTTTTGTGGGAGAACTCACACAGTTTTCCAGCCAATGTAGGATAAATATAGTTTTTCCCCTTTAATAATTCATTCACTCAAATACTTTAATTAATACCTTGGCTTAAGCTTCCATGAATTAATTGATTAAATGGCCCCTTCCAATGATGACTCAACCCTCAACTTAAGTGAAATTATAACTTTGTAATAAGGAATTTAATGATTTAATAATAATTTGGCCACTAAAATAATAATAACTCCCAAAATACTTATCCTTTAAATGCGTCGTCTGAAATATGAGTCACCTATTATTTCCCCACGTGTCCAAATGCAATTTTCAAAAATAAAAGGGGTCCTCTCGAACAACATCAGGCTTACTATAAATAGTAAATGTAGCAAAAGTATAACAAAATGAAGTCCAAATGATGCCAAACCAAAGCATATTGAATCTTGAAGTAAATGCCCGCTTAAAGAGACCCTTTGTCCATCCTCATTAGCCTACGAGGGTCACGTGATAGGCTAATCCATCCATAGTCATGGTCACGCTAAAAATGGGACATTACACTTTTGATTTCCCCTCTTTTAATTTAATTTGAACTTAAGGAAATAAAAATAAAGTGACTTTATTAAACTTTCACTTAACAGAAGTCACTTTATTAAATTAATTTAATAATATCGCCCTTATGATTTACTTTTCAGGGATAATATTAAATAATTAAATTAATTACTCTTATGACCTTATTAAATATTTAATTTCGAAGCTCACATAGAAGGGGACATTACACTATTTGGTCTCTATTATTTAGCCAGTCTATGGTTTGGACTAGGAATCTTGCTTTTTCATGGCAAGATCCTTGCTGGTTATCTTGATGCTTTTAGTACTGAATTGAATAAGTTTTGGCTTGTCCTTAATAAAGAGATTTTGTGTTTAAGTTGGAAGAAGAGGAATGAAGACATCTTCCAGGACAAACGAAGGTATCTTATATGATGCAGGAGCATCTTGGGTCTTTGAGCAATCTTGCATCAACCAAAAACATTTCCTGATTTCTGTACTTGTTTGCTGTTTTTTTCTTTATAATTATTGTATTTGTTGGTTTCATGGTGTGCGAAGCTTACATTATGTTGAGGACCTATTTGGGAACCTTCTCCTATGAGCATATAAAGTTTGGATGGATTGTTTCAAAGTTACAGTTGTTTTCCTTGCCGTCAAAACCGCGTTTTCCTACAGTTTTGGTGCTGATTGTTCATAGTGGCAATCTTGATCCATAAGGAATCAGCCTTTGCGCTCTTAACGACTTTTAGAGGACCTAAAGTATTATCATTTCCCAAGAGCGCAAGCCCTAATTCATTATGAGTAAAAAGTTATGCCCATTTTGCTCGGGGACCTATTTTCTATCAGTTTTCGGGTGAAACGTGTAGTGTTTCTTCTTGCGATGTTCCGTGTGATCAAATGGGGTCTTGCGCCCTTAAAGGCATGTTTTTGGGTCATGTAAGGACCTAAATCCAAAGGCGAGTCAATTTATATTCATTCTAGCATTAGTTTTGGTTTAAAATCTTGAGACTGGACCTATAATGTAATTAAATGCCTTACTGGTTGACTTGTGGCTTAGCTAGCTATATAAAGAGTCTAGATTGATGTAGTAGCAAAATGAAGAGGGAGATCTAGAGAGGATTATCAAGATACATCATTGGAGAAAAAGATAGGATGCAAGCTGTGATTCTGATTTCATAATTCTCATTGTATAAGGCCAAAACCCGAAAGGCCTCACAGTCGGGCATGTTGAAAGAAATAATATAATTCTCTGTTGTTGCTGCCAATTGATTGTCTCATATCCATTGTGATTTCATTACTTTCATGTGATATTATATTGCTTCCGTTGTGTAATTCTGAGCAGGGCTTCTTTGTGGATCCAAGTGGAGTCAATTCTGTTGATTCTGCTTATATCTACCCTACCCCTGCATCAAGTGGTATCAGAGCGAGTTCTTTCTTGTGGATTGGATCGTGGAGAACCTTATTGGATTGGTTGTAGGGTGGCAGATTTGAGATCTGACCTATAACTTACAGAAGGTTACGATCTTGCTGGAACCTTATTGTCAAGATGGTTCGTGGTAGAGGAAATGATAATGCTATCATGGATATGTTGAGGCAGATTGCAACTAGGCTTGAAGCTGTGGAGACAGCCCAGAGAAGAGGAGCACATCTTGAAAATGTTAGTGATGAAGAAGAAGCAGCACCTAATGCTGAACCTGAAGTTGAACAAGATGAGGAAAGACTTTTGAGAGTTTTGTCTAAGGCTAACTCCAAACCTGCAGTTGAAGTTGCTTTCTATGATGGAAGACTTGAGACCGATGCACTTTTGGATTGGATCTCTGAGATGGATAAATACTTTGAGCATGAAGGTACTCCTGATGATAAGAAGGTTAAGATAGCAGTCACAAAGTTGAAAGGGCATGCATCTCTTTGGTGGGATCATTTGCAAACTGAGAGACAAAAGAGAGGAAAAGAAAAGATCAAGACATGGATGAAGATGCTTGGAAAGATGAAGAAGAAGTTTCTTTCAGCTGACTACCAAGTTAGTTTGATGAGAAAGATGCAAAATCTGAGACAAAAGGACATGAGTGTGAAAGAATATACTGAGGAATTTTACAAGTTGGATATCAAATCTGGACATGTGGATGATGAAGTTGAGAAGGTGGCTAGATATCTTAATGGCTTGAGGACATCTATTCAAGATGAGATCAGCTATGTGAAAATAGATAGTGTGGAAGAAGCATACCAATTTGCTTTGAAGGCAGAAGAGAGATTGACAAAGAGACATGAACAAAGACAAAGAGGAAGAGGTGGCAGATTTCAGAGAAGTAGAGGCAGATCTTATGGAGAAAGTAGCGGATCTGATAATGTAGTGCAAGATAAAGGATGGGAAGATGACCCTGTTGGTAAAAGAGGTAACTACTCTAGAGGTAGCTATATTGGTTACTCTAGGAATAACAATAATGGGAAAAGAGAAGACAAATCTTGGTTTAAAGGTACTTGTTACAAATGTGGTGAAGGACATAGAGCTTTTGAATGTACTAACTCTGGAAAGAAAACTGGAGGTAATGGTAGAAGTAATTTGGCTTGTGAAGAAATTGAGGAAATGTCTAATGAACCTGAACATAGTGAGAACTTGATGCTAAGAAGGATATTGTGGAATGAAGAAGCTAATGAGGAACCTGTTTTGAGGAAAAGTTTGTTCAGAAGCAGATGTAAGATCGCTGATAAATGTTGCAAGGTAATCATTGATAGTGGAAGTTCTGATAATTTGGCATCCGAAAAACTGGTTAACAAGTTGCAGTTGCAGAGATTGAAACATCCCAAGCCTTACCATATTGCTTGGATCCAGAAGGAGCATAAACTACTTGTAAGTGAACAATGCCTTGTTAAGTTCAAAATTGGGAATTATCATGATGAAGTCTTGTGTGATATTATGCCTATGGATTGTTGTCATATTCTTTTGGGTAGACCTTGGCAGTATGATAGGAAAGCTTTGCATGATGGTAGATTGAATCAATATACTATTTGAATGGATGGAAAGAAACAAGTATTGTTGCCTTTGGTAGAGAAGTTTGATGAAAGTCATTGTACCACAGTCAGAGAATGCTTGTTTGATGGTAAAAAATTTACAAGAGAAATGGAAGAACAGAATATTTGCTTTTCATTGAACCATAAGAGTGGACAGTCAAATAAGGTTGCTGATGCCTTGAGCCAAAGAAGAAGTTTGTTGACAGAGATGAGAGTTGAGGTACTTGGTTTTGATGATTTGAAGTGTTTGTATGAGACTGACATTGATTTTGCAGAACCTTGGAAAGCTTGTAAGGAACACACAGTGACTGATAAGTGGACTGATTATTTCATTCAAGAAGACATGTTGTTTAAAGGAGTTCAGTTGTGCATACCTAGAAGATCTATGAGAGAGAACATAATGAAGGAGAAACATAGTGGTGGACTTTCTGGACATTTTGGGATTGATAAGACTGTGAATTTGATTTCAAAAAGATACTTTTGGCCACAGATTTACAAAGATGTACAAAGAATGGTTAGAGGTTGCAGAATTTGTCAAGTAGCAAAAGGAACTAGTCAGAATGTGGGATTGTATACACCTTTGCCTGTACCTGATAGAGCTTGGGAAGATGTGAGTATGGACTTTGTTCTTGGATTGCCTAGAACTCAGAGAGGTAATGATTCTATTTTGGTAGTGTTTGACAGATTTTCAAAGATGGCTCATTTCATACCTTGTAAGAAGAGATCTGATGCATTTCATGTAGCTGAATTATTCTTCAAGGAAGTGGTAAGATTGCATGAATTTCATAAATCTATTGTTTCAGAAAGAGATACTAAGTTTACTGGTTACTTTTGGAGAACACTTTGGAAAAAGATGAATATAGAATTGAAGTTTAGTTCTAAATTTCACCCTCACATAGATGGACAGACTGAAGTTGTGAACAAAAGTTTGGGAAACTTGTTGAGATGTTTAGTTGGCGATAAGCTTGCTAATCGGGATTTAGTTTTGGCACAAGCAGAGTTTGCATATAATAATTCTGTGAATAGAAGCACTAAAAGGACACCATTTGAGATTGTTACTGTATTTAATCCTAAGGGAACCACAGAGCTGAGAGATTTACCTACTAAAACAAGAAGTGTTGAAGCTGATCATTTTGCAGTATACATGAGAACTTTACATGATGAAGTCAAAAGGAATTTGGAGGACAGTAATCTGAAATATAAACAGAGAGCAAACAAGAGAAGGAGACATAAATCTTTTGAAGTTGGAGATGAGGTTATGATTCATTTGAAAAAGAATAGATTTCCAGTTGATACCTACAACAAGCTGAAAATGAAGAAGTTTGGACCTTGTAAGATTCTGAAGAAGTTTGACAGTGGAAATGCTTATGAAGGGGAATTACCAGAGGGCATGGATATATCACCTATATTCAATATTGTTGATATATTTGAGTACTTTGAATCAAATGATGAGATAGAAGATGATCTGGATTATCCTAAGAAGAACAGAGACAGCATTGAGAAGATCTTGAATAGCAGAGTGAGCAAGAGTACAAGAGGAAAAGACTACATGGAATATCTAGTTCAGTGGAAGAACAAGCCAATTGAAGATAGTTCATGGATTACACAAGCTGAGTTGGATCTTTATGATTCAGGTCAGAATATGAGGAGTTTCTAATGTGGACATCAGTTCTTTATTTACCCTAGGTGTCTGATGCAGGAGCATCTTGGGTCTTTGAGCAATCTTGCATCAACCAAAAACATTTCTTGATTTTTGTACCTGTTTGCTGTTGTTTTCTTTATAATTGTTGTATTTATTGGTTTCATGGTGTGCGAAGCTTACATTATGCTGAGGACCTATTTGGGAACCTTCTCATATGAGCACATAAAGTTTGGATGGATTGTTTCAAAGTTACAGCTGTTTCCTTGCCGTCGGAACCGCGTTTTCCTGTAGTTTTGGTGCTGATTGTTCATAGTAGCGATCTTGATCCATAAGGAATCAGCCTTTGCGCTCTTAAAGACTTTTAGAGGACCTAAAGTACTATCATTTCCCAAGAGCGCAAGCCCTAATTCATTATGAGTAAAAAGTTATGCCCATTTTGCTCGGGGACCTATTTTCTGTCAATTTTCGGATGAAACGTGTAGTGTTTCTTCTTGCGATGTTCCGTGTGATCAAATGGGGTCTTGCGCCCTTAAAGGCATGTTCTTGGGTCATGTAAGGACCTAAATCCAAAGGCGCATCAATTTATATTCATTCTAGCATTAGTTTTGGTTTAAAATCTTGAGACTGGACCTATAATGTAATTAACTGCCCGACTGGCCGACTTGTGGCTTAGCTGGCTATATAAGGAGTCTAGATTGATGTAGTAGGAAAATGAAAAGGGAGATCTAGAGAGGATTATCAAGATACATCATTGGAGAAAAAGATAGGATGCAAGTTGTGATTCTGATTTCATAATTCTCATTGTATAAGGCCGAAACCCAAAAGGCCTCACAGTCGGGCATGTTGAAAAAATTTATATAATTCTCTGTTGTTGCTGCCAGTTGATTGTCTCATATCCATTGTGATTTCATCACTTTCATGTGGTATTATATTGCTTCCATTGTGTAATTCTGAGCAGGGCTTGTTTGTGGATCCAAGTGGAGTCAATTCTGCTGATTCTGCTTGTATCTACCCTGCCCCTACGTCATTATAGATTTCCATTGTGAACTCACCTATCTCATTGTTATGTTTCAGATATCAGCAGCATTAGAAACTCCCAATGACCAGTTCATGATATCGCTAAAAGAAGGCCAAAAATAGTTTATAAAGCAGAGATAAAATCAGCTCACTTTGTTCCACAAGGAACAATCTGAATTGGAGCTCCTCAAGAAAAAAAAAATTCCATAAGAACTGGAGCTCTTGAAGAAAATCATGGAGGAAAAGAAGATTGCAAAACCTGCAAAAATGAAGGTAAAAACATGGAATAGACCAGCTACAAGCCTATGTTCAAACTGTGGACCCTAATCTGGATGTCCCTTAACTTGGCACGTATGACTATGACAAAGCAGAATATAGCAACAGTGTCATAGGCTCATGGGATTAATAGTTAATCAGTAACTTAAAATATTATGTATATCAGTTGTATATACAAGTACTTCATCTTACTATGTTTTGCGAGGTGATCTTTGTTGATGCAATTGGATTTGCTGCTCCTCATAATATACTGTGTTTTGATAAACTATATTTAATATTAAAAAAATATAAAGTTTGATTCACTTGTGATTTAAAATATTTACGTACAACCAAACTGTTGTGCCCTATCAGTTGTATATACAAGTACCTCATCTTACTATGTTTTGCGAGGTGAGCTTTGTTGATGCAATTGGATCTGCTGCTCCTCATAATATATTCTCTGTTTTGATAAACTATATTTAATATAAAAAAAATATAAAGTTTGATTCACTTGCGGTTTTAAATATTTACTTACAACCAAACTGTTGTGCCCTGTATTATCTGCACAGTACAGATATTATGGATTAGGTGATCCATAACCTTATCTAATTCAGTTGTAAATCAGCATACCTCTGCTTAGCACACAGTATTGTTTTTCCTAGAATAAGATTGTCCCTGGAAATATACACAGAATATGCTCTGTGAATAACAATCGTAATGATGCTTCATTATGTAAGAAATGATTGCTAGTAAACTCACATTTATACTAAGAAATTTAATTTATACATCAACTGGCATCCTATTCTTATGTTTTATTGCACAAAATATCCCTTCTCAAAAGCTTATACAACATTCTGAATTGAGTTATTGCAATCATCTCTCCACTTTGTATACCAACATAAATCTGAATATATTTACAATTGGCATAAAAAAAATCGGCCATCACATATTACTAGATTATCTTGATGACAGGTAATACACATAACAGCAATCGACCATCAAGATAAAATGATCATTTTGCCTTTTCTTATTTTCTGCTCAAAGGCAACCACATCCACACTTCCTTCTCATGCATTAAACAAATTTACACCACACCAGAATCTCTCTATCAGAACTTTGCAACTCCACGTCCACAACAGTAAAGTAATAATACTGCAGATTCTCTTAATTCAAGACACTAAACTATGAACATACCTCAACCTGCATGGCTGTACCATATAAAATTTCTTCACGTTCAATTAAGCGTTGATGAAGCAAGCAATAATGGTCCACATCAAAGTTCACAACAGGCTCAGTCTGAATATAGAAGCCAGCGAGCTGTGTTAAAACATGAGAAGCCATCACTTGGCCAAAAATAGCAGGAATAGTTCCCAAGACCGGTATGATACGAACTCTGAAACCTGGTACAATCTGATGTCAGGATCCCAATCACACGTCAAAATATCAATGCCTGTTAGATGTGACAAGTTTGCACAATCCAGTACTTAAAAGTACAGAAAATATTTATCAAGGGTAATGCTCAATTAAATAGTAAAAAACTTATCCATAAATAGTGCAATAAATAACTAGTCTGTAAGAAATTAAACAAGGAAGAAAGAAAGTAATTATATCAATGGTCATAAATAACCAAAGTAGGTTAATGAGCTCAAAAGTACAGCAGATTATAACACTAATCAGCAGTGCTAAAACAACTTCAAAAGCCAAAAGTAAAAATCTATAACAAAGTCTATTTTAACATTAAATTTTCATAGTAGAAATTAAAAAGATAAATCATTGGCTTTCCACTGCAAAAAAAGAACAAGGTACTTCAAAAAGACTCCAGCATGATCTAGAATATAATAGACAGGTTACAGACATCAGATAACTATTTAGCCAACACAAAAAATCTTGAAAATTTTGTGACTGGTAGGTACCTGATATTCTGATGGATTCTCTTCTTCACCATTTGGCCCTTTGAATGGAAGCAACTTAACTTTAGGTTTCTCCAAAGAAAAGACCACACTTATGCCCCCATCAATTCCATGTTCCCGTCTCAATCGATGTCTCACCTATTAAAGGATTTTAGTTCAGAAAGAATAGAAAGATGCTGAAACAACTAAAAACAGGAAATCTAACTTGGAACAATAATTAACGGAAGTCCATTAATTTATGATCAATTTCTTTTTACAAAACCATAGAGGTCGTTAATTGTAATTCTACAAATGTCTTATTATTTTTGTGACACTTGCAGAGTGTTCAGGGAAGGGGGAATATTAGTGAAAATTCAATGAAGAGACTATTCTAATTCAACTGATTTTAAATTTCTCTCAGAGAAAAGGGATACCAAATTTGTGCACCAATTAACAAAATTCTGAACTTGCAGTTGAAGCAAAGGATCTCAAATTAGTAATTACCAAGCATACACTTCAAAGGTAGAACCAAAGGTACACCACAAGATTCACCGAATTTTATTAAAAGTATCTACATCCACCAGTTTTTAAAGAAACCCTAAAAATCATTCAAAATTGCCATTACAAAGGTTAAAGCCAAGAAACGCATAAGAGCACATACTGTCATATATAAATTGACTGCCTATGAAACAAAGGAAAGAGGGTGTCAGCTGAATGAGTCCCCCCAACTAGCCAACTGCAAGCTCACAGAGACGATCTCAAACAACAACAATTTGACCACCTCTAACCAGACCACTCAGTAATACTATAATTAATATTATTAACATTCCCGTGGATGCCTGCGTCTTAATATGACCTTATTTTGATTGCTAAATCAGTTCATTGGTTGCAAGAGTACTGATATGCCCTTGAACACTTTTGTAGAGCTATAGGGATGCAAATCAACACTAGCAAGACCTAAACCAAAATTTTCTCCAATAGCACAAGGCAGAACCAACATAAGTTCTTCTTGGAAGGCAACACTCTTGTAAAATACAAGTACCTTGGGTTGGCTTCAACAAGCAGCTTAGTTGGGAGAGCTGCAGGACAAAGAGAACTTTGGGAGCTTGGAAAGCTTTACTTACTCTCCAAAATAGATGCAGAGAAGCATGGGATTGGAAAGTCATTCAGATTCCTTTGGAGATTTTAGTGCTTCAATGATGCTCTATGGGTGTAAATTATGGGCTAGCAGCACCTCAAACTCAAACTGGAAATAAATTCAGAAAGTTCAAAAGTGCTTGATCACAAGCAAGTTAAAAATAAAAGGCTCAATTCCTTATCAGATCATGCTCTATGAAATGAATTGAACAAATGAACGTTAGTAGATGGCCTGAGGTTGTTTTCATTGACACCATGACCTAAAGGAAAAAGAGATGGATAAATCAAAATAGCAAATGGATGAGTCAATGGAATATTTATTTGAATGCTTGTAGTCATTGAACAATGTCTATTGTAATGTTCAATAATATTCCTTATCAAACAATGTATTAATTGTTTGTATTAAGTTGTTTGTCACTCTCACATAGTTGTAAGTGTCGGTTGCTTGACAACTATGTTCCTTTTGGCAACTATTGGGTCCTTTAAATGTGTTGCATATCATCGAAGAAAGAAGTACGGTGTAGTCAAATGAATTGTAATCCTTGGCCGACCATCTCAGGTCTTCTTCTCTATAATAATTTTCTAAGCAAATAAAGACATATTTTACTCTTGCGTCTGGTATATACTATCATCCTTACTATTACTTCATGTATTTAATTTATCAAACTTAGCACTAAACATTTGGGATTGTTGCCTTAAAACAAATCGGGTCAGAATTGTGTGATTCATGCCCTTAGATCCCAATAAAAGCGAGAAGAGGCCGCAAGGTAGTCAATGTTAGCAATTTAAGTTGTCATTAGTGTAAATCACAAACACCATTCCCACCGGTAAAGGTTCACCGGTCACTCACATTACTTTAAAGACACCGGTAAACTGAAAACAGAGTGTATGCACCGGTAGATTAAGCAAAGGGGATACACCGGAAGACCGATCCAAGTACACAGTACCGGTCTTATATTGTATACAAGGATGAACCAGGTATAAGAGTATACCGGTCTACTGCATAAAGATCCGCACCGGATTCTGCGGAGCAGTTTGAGTTAAAACCGGATTATACGGAACATACACCGCTCAGAAGTGGAGTTAGCTTTTTAACAGGAGTTATCTTTATTTCTACGAATGTTTTAAAGGTAAACTCCAGATCATAATGCATAGCTTTTTGCTAGTTGCATGATTTATTGTTGAGTTTATAGCCTGGTGGTTCTATGAGTTAAGGGTTTCATTCCGACGAACTCTTTTATAAATACATGTCATAGGACGCAAGAAAAGTGTTGTTGAGAGTTGTTGAGTAAACAAAGCAATGAAGAGACATTTGCATAGAGATCACAGTCACCAGAGGTGAAAGGCAAAGAGATAGAAAAGATTCAACAACCAGGCAATCCGGGGAAGAGATCAACAAGTATGATCTAATCAAACAATCAGTGTCATATGAGATCATTGCTTTTATAAGGTATGAAAGCAAATTGAAATCCCTCTATCAGGGTGGACCTAATCGGTTCTTTGTAAAATCCTCTAACAGGGTAACATCTTTGTTGATGTTGAAAGACCTCTAACCAAGCAACTCTTAACAGGGTTAAGATCTTAACCGATCTTGTATAAAATCCCTTAACCGAGTAGCACCTTCACCAGTGCTTTGTAAGCTCCTAACAGGGCGCCTTCATTCTGCAGTAGTGAAGTTGTGAGCTCTGTCTCACTGTGGTTTTTTCCTTCTCACTGAGGGTTTCCACGTATACATCTTGTGTTGATCTGTGTATTTCTATTTATGCTTGTTGATGATTGTTTACATTCTCCTTATCTTAGAAGAAGAATTAAACAAGTGTTGAATTGTAATAGAAATAACTTTTATTGATTCACCCCCCCTCTCAGTAACCAATTAGTAATAACAATTGGTATCAAAGCCTTGTTCTCATATATAAAGTTTAACCACTTGAGAGAAAGATCATGGAGGGTTACAGGTATCAGAAACAGCTAGAGGAAGCCAACGACATCATTACCTCTCTGGAGAATAGGCTGAGGAGATCACTTGCAAAAAGAAAGGAGTTGGCTCTGCAATTGAATGAGAGCAATAAGACCATTGATGAATTCTTTGGGCAGAGTGGATCTAATGAAGCTGAGGAGGCAGTCTCTAAGCTCATGGAAAGGAACCAAATCCTAACCGGTCAGATCTCCAATCTCAAAAGGGACCAAGAAGAGAATGCCCTAAGGATGACTGAACTGATCGATAAAAAGAGGAAAGCTGAAGATGAAAGAAACAGCCAAGTCATTAACAGCCTCTGAGAAAGCAAGGAACCGAGCAGAGGAAGCTATAGCGGCGAATGAACTTATCATTTTGCAATTCCAAGAAGACATGCAAATTGTCACCCAAGAAAACGCCAACATGCAAAAGGGATGGCATGATAGGGATGAAGCATACAAAAGACTGGCACTAGAGCTGTATCAACTGAAAGAACAGATGAAAGAACTTGAAGAAAGAAATGAAACCCTAAGAAGATACAATGAGAGCTTGGTCAAGTTTGATGAGCAACTTAAAGCTCAAAGAAAGCATAAAGATAACACTGGTCTTGGATTCACCGGTGAAGTCACCAAAGAGACTGGTGAGTCTTCTGGAGCCAAGATAAGCAAGACAGAAAAGAAGAAGCTGCCGGCACAAAAAGGTAAGAAGACCTTCAACACCCCTTGCACTCATTATGGGAAACCGGGTCATAGAACAAATGACTGCAAGAATGCACCAGTAAAGCCAAACAACAGCTACTGCAAGAACTGTTGCAAGTATGGCCACAAGACCAATGAATGTTGGTCCAGCCCCACAACTGTGTCTAGTGGAAGCAGGGGAAGCTTCAAGGGCTACTGCTATGCATGCAATAAGTTTGGACACAAGGCTGAAGAATGTAGATCAAAGACAATGGCATTCAAATCCCGAAGACCGGTATTCACCAAGAGAAACAAGAACTGAAGCACAACCAATTGTGCAAACTATGGGATACACAGTCATAGTGACTCATGGTGCAAATCACCTAACACAAGAAGGGTGAACCCATGGAAGGCAACCGGGATAGTCTGTTATCACTACAACAAAGTTGGACACTTAGCCAAAAATTGCAAGAACCGGTCATCTATCAAAAGGAAAGAATTGGTCAAACCGGTAGAGATGATCTCATCTTCAAATGAGAAGATCAATAAGGAAGAGAAGACTGAAAAAATAGTCAGACAGATTTGGTTCAAAAAGGAATCAAAGAGCTCCGTTGAGGAGAAAACAGAGGAAAGATCATCATCTGCTAATGGTGATATCTCTTCAGCAAACTGAGCCGTGAAGACCTAGAGGGAACCGGTAGACCATCTACCATTCCCGGTAGGACTGGTAAGAATCGGACTCACTCAGTCTACAAGGATAACCGGACAGGTAAGCAGTAATCAACCGGGGTTTGCCAAACCGAAAAAGCCGGATCACCGGTTGGCAAAAACGGAAAGAAAAGTTAGGTAAGGCATTTAATATTGTAGTCGTTATACAAATAGTTACTGTTTGGTAATTACCGTTATGAGCTAACCCTATAAAAGAAAGGAGAATTACTCATTAGTTTTACTTTGCTTTCTTTGTGATTAACGAATTCTTGTGCTAAGTAAAATTCTCGCGCTTTGATCATTGTGAGCTACTGTCTGTAATATCGATCAAGCAACCTTCTGTGGTAACCGATTATCAAGAAATGGCCTCATCATCCTCTACAGTGAAGTTGATCAAGGGAAATCAAGTGGACCAACTTGCATATGATATTGCGGCGATCCAAAATCGAGCAACCGATATGGCTAGAGCTTCGTCAACAGTACCAGATGGCATCTTTATGACAGAAGATGTGACTGCGTTTATCCATGCCAAGCAGGAAGAACTTGGTGAAACATACATTCAGGGCGAGTATCTCTCTTTGTGTGAGGACAGAAGACTACAAGACCGATATGCGAAGCTGGTGTCGTCCGGTCTTATCAACGGAGTCACCTATCCGACTATCTTTCGACCAGACTAGATCCGACTGGTCCTCAGTCGAGTGCACAATCCAGGGTTTTGGCTCCAAAAGGGTGCAGTTACAGAAATAACCAAGGAGGACTTGCATCGCGTGACTGGATACAGTCAGGAAGGAGAAGCTTTAACCCTGCGAACGATCTCTAATGCAATCGTCACAAAGCTGACGAAGTCCAAATCCGATGGTCGCCTCATGACAGTGAACGACATCAAAGACAAAGGGGTTCAGTTTGCATCCGTGATGATAGGTTATAAAATCTATCAGTCTAGTAATCTCAACAGTATACCGGGAGGAGCCATACATGTCGCCCACCGGATAATGTATGATAACGCCAACTATGATATCTGCGGAATGCTCTTAGGGCAGATATTTGAAAATATGAAGAAGCTCGGCATTGTCAAAAAGAAATCTATGAAGTACGGGACCTTACTGGTATGTCTCTATTTCTACTACCAAAGTTTCTTCCCAGGAATTGGCAAGGTTACATGGAAAACTGACAAACTGGTCATGCACCAAATAGCTGAATTGGCCAACCAACTAGGAAACCAGTTAAGTAATGACCGAATATTTTGAAGCCTTTCAACTAAGGATGCACGCAAGGGAGCGGGTGTCGTCAACAATTGTTGACTCATACAAGGATGATGTGTGTTTTCTGGTTTCCACCGATCACTGTATCATTCAAGCAGTGGAACTGAGAACAGAGTATGCTCCTGAGCTGGGGTATGAGATCATTACCAAAATTGCTAAGGCATATGCTGATGCCCTAAATGAAGCAAATCTAGATCTCACTGCCCATCGGTTCGGTACATTCGCAGAGATCCAGGAGAATCTGAAAAAGAGGGCACCGATTAAAAATGTTTACACCAAAAGGGCACCCACACCAAAGAAGAAACCGGTGACAGAGCAGCCCAAGGCTCAAAGGAAGAAAGCTCAACCGGTACCCAATACCCAAGAGGAAGAACAAGAGACAAAGATCGAGGAAACAGTTCCTCTAGTCAGAAAGAGGAAATCAGGTAAACCGGTAAAGGAGGATCCACCAAGAAGAGCCAAGCCCACAATTGATGAATATGTGGCATCATTGAAAGAAACCGAGGGAATTGGTTCAGTGAGCAGAAGATATCAATTTGCAAATGAAGAAGATAGAAGCAGTAGTGCATTGCATTCATAAGTATAATCTGCATCCTACCAAACTTCACAAGATTGTACCGGAGGATCTCCTACAAATTCTTGAAGCTAGATGGAAAGCTTCAATGGAAAGAGAAAAGGAGTTGAGGATACGAGCTCTGCTAGAGGTTCAAAACCACCTCACTCTAGAAGAAGCCACTGAACAAGCTAAACTGCATCAGCAAGATTTCCTGACAAAGAGAAGGATAAGTCGGATGTTGATAGGAGAAGCTAACAAGGTTCATAAGGAAGGAGTAGCCATATGGACAAAACTTCTTCAGACCCAGTAGCAAGCAGAAGAAGCTCGACAAAGAGCAATAGTTCAGCCGGTCGCTGACACCGGTAAAGGAAAAGGAGTGCTTGGAGCTGAGGCACCGGTAATTGTAGATATCACTGATGAACAAGGCAATGACTCTCCAGCTCGTCCAACCATTCTAACTTCTCCAAGAAAAGGTAACACACACACAATGAGTGTTAATGATATTGTTGACGAAGTAATGGACTTTGGACAAGTAGATAATGTTGCCAAATGGTATAGTCTGCTAGGAGAAGATGATAAGCAGTCAGTCATAGTAGCCATAGTAGAAACTTTTATGGACTACAATAGAACTCCAAGGGACTATAGGTCCAAGTTCCCACCAGAACTCAATTCTAGGCTTCAGACAAAATGGAGAACCGGTCTAGGCACAAACACGAGGATCAATAGGGAAACATTGTTAAAGGTCAGACATGGTCTCAATGAAGAAAGAATAAAGCTTCTACTAGAGGAAGCAGCGATGAACTTGGATACCAAGTATAGAGTTGCCCAGATTCTAAACGGATATGAGAATCAAGTCTATAAAGAGACTCTGGACTTCTGGCAACAGTATGACTTCAGTGCACTTGAAAAATTAGGTCCTCGGGATCAAACTGAACAAGTGCCGGCACCACTAGTTCAATTCACTAATCGTGAAGAACCTACAACTGGTAATGTAAATGTTCAAATAGAGGACTTCACATCTGGTGAACAAATAAATGTTGAACAAGAACTAGGAAGTGATATACCTGTGGGAGAACTCCATATAGCTGAAGAGCAACGTACAGAAGAAGTCCCACCGGAAGAACAACTTCAACAAGAACAAGATGTAGAAGTTAATGTGCAACCGGAAGAAGAAGCTCAGATCGAGGCAGAAGCACTTGCCAAGGAAGATCTACCTGAAGAAGAGGTGCCACCAGAAGATAAAACTCAACAGGGAGATGAAGAAAATAAGGAACAGGAACAAGAAATTCCAGTACAAACTGAGCAAGCTCAACCGGAACAAGAGCCCAAGCAAAAGGAGCAAGCAGATATTCCAAGCTCCTCCTCATCAAAGAGAAAGTTGTCATTTGCTGAGGACAAGGAAGCCAAAAGAAGAAAAGCCAGTGATACAGTAGTTGAAATCAGCAAGATGTCAACAAGGCAGCTAAGAGAGTTGACCAAAAGGAAACAGGACATGGTCCTGACCACTATAAAGAACATTTTGTGCAACTTCGTACCGGATGCTGATATAGATGAAGATGAACCGGTCATCGATTAGCTAAAAGTCTTGGCACAAGCCATCGGTGATGATCTCATAAATTCAGAAACTGTGGCAATAGACCACTATGAGAAGAAAAGAGTAGAGATTATCCACAAACAGGTTGAAGAAATTAAGGTAATTGTGTCGACCAACCTCAGAGTGCTTCAACAGCAACTTCAAGTGGCAGGCAGTTTGATGACTCGAACTTCAAACTTTGAAGTATTTCTGTAAGATCTGACAGAGAAGTCTGCAAAGACCTTTGAAGAAATAAGAGCTTTGTCATCTCAATTTGACATCAAGAATAAATCTGCAACAAATTTTAGCAGAGAAATGACAAGTCTTGCTCTAATCCTAAGAAAGACTGCAAAAGAGGAGAATAAGAGAATCCAAGAAATTATTGGATTTCAGTTATTTATGGCCCCAATATTTGATTCCATGCAGCAAACCGCGACTTCTAAAGAGGTTTTGATCAATGAACTGGATTACAAAACTGTGGAAGATATGGAGAACATCATTGTTTCTCTTAAAGCAGCCCAAAAGAACATTGAACATGTAACCGGTCAATGGGCACCATTTCTTCACTCTGCCAAGACGATCTACAAGGATATCTTCACCAAGCTACAAATGTGAAATCCTAAGAATAATTCTTTGTCCTATGGAGGCAAAAAGGGGAAGAAGAAGCAGAAGAAAGCAGATGAAACAGAACGGGAAATGGGAAGCAGAAAAGCACTCAGACAGCGGAAAGGTCAAAAAAGGAACAGGACCAAAACAGCTACAGCCACTCAACTGGAGCACATAGACAGGGGAAGTGTGATACAGAGAAAAGAAAAGTCTACAGAACCAAAGGTATAAATTGTCACAAGTAAGTGAGTATGGTTTTGTGTATGGTTTTGCCACCAATGAAAAAGGGGAAGATTGTTAGCAATTTAAGTTGTCATTAGTGTAAATCACAAACACCATTCCCACCAATAAAAGTTCACCGGTCACTCACATTACTTTAAAGACACCGGTAGACTGAAAATAGAGTGTATGCACCGGTAGATTAAGCAAAGGGGATACACCGGAAGACCGATCCAAGTACACAGTACCGGTCTTATATTGTATACAAGGATGAACAGAGTATAAGAGTATACCAATCTACTGCATAAAGATCCGCACCGGATTCTGCGGAGCAGTTTGAGTTAAAATTGGATTATACGAAACATCCACCGCTCAAAAGTGGAGTTAGCTTTTTAACAGGAGTTATCTTTATTTCTACAGATGTTTTAAAGGTAAACTCCAGATCAGAATGCATAGATTTTTGCTAGTTGCATGATTTATTATTGAGTTTATAGCCTGGTGGTTCTATGAGTTAAGGGTTTCATTCCGACGAACTCTTTTATAAATACATGTCATAGGACGCAAGAAAAGTGTTGTTGAGAGTTGTTGAGTAAACAAAGCAGTGAAGAGACATCTACGTAGATATCACAGTCACCAGAGGTGAAAGGCAAAGAGATAGAAAAGATTCAACAGCCAAGCAAACTGGGGAAGAGATCAACACGTATGATCTAATCAGACAATCAGTGTCATATGAGATCATTGCTTTTATAAGGTGTGAAAGCAAATTGAAATCCCTCTATCAGGGTGGACCTAATCGGTTCTTTGTAAAATCCTCTAACAGGGTAACATCTTTGTTGATGTTGAAAGACCTCTAACCAGGCAACTCTTAACAGGGTTAAGATCTTAACCGATCTTGTATAAAATCCCTTAACCGGGTAGCACCTTCACCAGTGTTTTGTAAGCTCCTAATAGGGCGCCTTCATTCTGCAGTAGTGAAGTTGTGAGCTCTGTCTCACTGTGGTTTTTTCCTTCTCACCGAGGGTTTCCACGTATACATCTTGTGTTGATATGTGTATTTCTATTTATGCTTGTTGATGATTGTTTACATTCTGTTTATCTTAGAAGAATAATTAAACAAGTGTTGAATTGTAATAGAAATAGCTTTTACTGATTCACCCCCCCCTCAGTAACTAGTTAGTAATAATAGTCAAGACCAAGCGATCAGGCAATCTTTAAGGATTGTAGAACAAAGAAACGAAGAAAAAGATTACGAGAAACATTTGAGGAAAATTCAGTTGGACGATTCCCAAATTGGAGCCCTTAGGGAGTATTAAGTAAAAGCCAAAGCATTAGTTGAAGATGTAGTTGGGAGGAAAGAAAACCATCAGGGGACGAAGGCACACATTGTATGTGGAGTAAGTGGGACGAGATTGCCAAGCACTTACCACTCCCAAACAAAACATATCTCGACCTTGATGACCAGGTAGATAACCCGTCCATACAGTCAACATCAAACAAGGAGTACAAAGAAGGAAATCCTGAATTGGCAGACATATTCCACTATGTTGAGAATCCATCCATCTCAGAGGAACCTAGAGTTGGGGGATCCAAACCTAAGACCCCCTTGACGAAGGGAGTAGAGGAACAAGTCAAAGCTTGAAAGTGCATGGAGTGTTGGGAACACTAAATGTGAATGTGAGAGGATGCAAGTGTGGCCGAGAGTGCAAGGAAAGTATAGAAACATAGCAGTTGTAAGAGATCACTGAGTTCTGGCACATAGGGGAGTATAAGCAAGCGATATGGTGATTCTAACAACTCAGAATCTAAATCAGAAGAAACTGTCAAAGTTCACAAGGAATAGGTCAAAGGATCCTACGAGGCACTACAAGACATGTAAGACCATCTAGATAGCAAGCGGTTAGGAGGACAAAGACTATTGATTGAGAGGTTCCAACAATGCTACAAGGTATAGCTATTGACTGGTTCACAAAACTTGATGCTTTATCCAGTCTCTTGGAATGGGTTGAAGAAAGTGTTTGAGGCCAACTTTAAACTGCTACAGAATGACACTAAGATTGCCACCAAAATTTATAATACCAAAAAAGAGAAGAATGAGAATGTAGGAGCTTACAATCCTAGGCTCAACAAATTGTTCAAGATGGGGAATTAGCCAGTCAACAAGTTGAAGAAGAGGTGTGGTCCATTGAGGGGTTCATTCCCTTGTTGCACAATAAGATGAAAGCGTCCTCATACAGCAAGTTGGGTACTTCACCATGGTTCATTGAGGGTTTCATACCCTGTTGCACAATAAAATGAAAGCGTCCTCATACAGCAAGTTGGGTACCTCACCATACAACAGTCATCTCCCATACAATGTTTGGCACAATCTTCTCCCATATAATGTTTGGCACAGTCTTCTCCCATACAGCGGTCTTCCATATGGTTTTCTCTTGTACGACAATCTCCCATACGGAATTCCTACATCAGTAGCATGCGACCTTCAACCTACATTGTATGGAAAATAAATATCCCCTTAAGTACATCCTACCACATGGTAGTTCGACAACATCGTATGGCCTTGGCATTGCTTTTACATCTATAACATGTACAGAAATACACATTACGGCTTCAATTTTGAGTAAAACATGAACATCGTATCAACTTCCAATCCATAGGGCCTCTCCCCTTCTTATCTAGCGAACAACAGATTCTCAAAGGCATCGCATCGTATGACCACACTATCATTGCATAGTACTGCAAAGAGGATTCATCTTGAAATATCAAACTTTAAGATATTGCATACATTCACTGAACACTCCAAAATCTTTGTTTTCAAGTTTCATTAGTATTGCTTTTGGCATCTAAAAAATCGAGAAAATGATGTGCACCATGGAATTTTGTGTGGTTTTGAAGGTCTTAATTTGGGCTTGGCCACAAGGGCTCTACCCCTCAACCCCACCCTATATCGTGAGAGGGAGCACACACTAGGCATTGCCCTTTGACCCTGCTTAGACCCCCATTTGATTTCTCAAGTACACTACAACTTTGAGTTTGCAACTTTGCACAATACAAGTCATTGTCTACACTTTAGTCATTAATCTTCCAAAATATTATTTGATGTTTACTTGTCTAGAAAATGACTTTTCTTTTGGGGGTGATGATGCAATCAGTGTACAATGTCATTATTATGTTCGATAATATTCATTATCCAACAATGCATTAATAATTCATATTAAGTTGTTTATCACTCTTTGGTAGTCATAAGTGTTGATTGGGCTCCTTTTGGCAAATGTTGGGTCCTTTAAATAAGTTATGCATCATCAAGGAAAGGAGTATGGTGTAGTCAAATGAACTACAATCCTTGGCCGACCATCTCTGATCTTCTTCTCTATAATAATTTATGAGCGAATAAAGACATTTTACTCTTGTTTCTGGTATGTACTGTCATACTCACTATTATTTCATATATTTATTTTATCAAATATAGCAATAAACAATGCTTGCCCCACGAATAACAAAGAGATAAAATATTTTATTGTAGACAAGTTCTGCAAACATATATAGGGTAAAATGTTGAGCAGAAATAAGAATTTATTATCTTGAAGAGTTCAACCCCATGTGTGATCATTACAAAAAGCATATATAGCAGCCAATATTTCACAAAAAGACAAGATTCTCATTTCTCAACTAAGAACCAACTTTCATCAACTTCAATGTGAAATAGGGAGGTGGAAATGACCTAAAGAAGTGTGTGAACAAAAGGTGTGTATTTTTTGCAACAACAAGACAGTGGAATCAAAAAAATACTTCATTATAAATGTGATGTCTTGAAGGACATTATAGACAAGCATGCCAATATGGTGACAGATGCTTTGTGGCATAATCTATTCAGCAAGGAAACTATCGAGAAGATAGGGATGCTTGTCATCTCCTTGAGTAGGAAAAGGATTGAAACACAAAAGACTAAAATAACAAAGTTGATTGTACCATATGCTATTTGTAGCCTCCTAGATGTTAAAAGACCTATCCATCTATCTATCTATTTCTGCCAACGTCCATGTCCTTGTAGAAGCCCTGCATGGATGTGTCAAACATCAACTCAATAGTGTACTTTGCACCCGCCTTGAATTTGAAGTGATAAATACTTTATTAAATTTAAAGCTTTATTAATATCAACTTTGTTATTACAAATTAACTCTATTCATATTTATATTACATTTATTATTTTATAAATTTGTAATTTATTTATTTTTATATTTTTTATTACAATTTGAAATTTTAAGAATTTTTAAAAATATTAACATTTAAGTATATTTAAATTTTTTTAATTTATTTAGTATCATAATTTTTTAATGTAAGTTTATTCACAATTTTTTCCCAAAGTTTATCAATTAACAAATTTCTTCAAAATTTTATATTTGCCAATTCAAACTCCAGTGATTTTGGAAATCTTGTCTCTCTTCCAAGGCCCATCTTTTGTGTCAATGTCGTGATCCAAGTTAAGGTCTTTCGCTTGTGCAGTCATGTTTTGCTTGGTGTGCATGACAAGTGTGTCATCATGCATTGCATGTAACACATTGTACATGTTGGGTCGTTGTGCATTACATTTTATTGCTTCCATATAGATGAAAAAAATTGTTGGTCCTTAAATGGTCTACTAATGTCCTAGTGTAAAAGTTGGGGACTATATTTTCAATGTAATAAAATTTTCCTCCAATTGTGATTGGCTCTAAGAACTATTAAAATTAAAAACCATGACCAAACACAACACTATAGGCTTTCTTGCCTGTGAGATGAAAAAGTTTGCAAAAAGTGTTCCATTCAAACAAAAACTTTATTTTTCCCCAACTATTGTGCCATACCAACCAACTCCAACCAATTGGGAAATTAGAAGAGAAATAGGTTTCGACAGATCCTTTCGAAGAACATTCACAGCAGAACTATCATCCACAAATGTGTTTGTTAGATTTCTACCCAACATCTCCATGTGTACTATTGTTGGTCATTTGCCTATAATCATCATTAAGATCAGACATTTTATTTTTGCTCTCAATATCAATTGTTCTAAGTTAGGCATCTTTGCATGAGGAATGAGAGAAAAATGGCAATCTAGTCTTAATCATATCACAAGTAGGTACAGTTCATATTTTTTCTGCAATTCATGCTTGTATGCTTAAGAAAAAACCGACATCACACCTATTCATAAATGAATATATACAACGCACTGCCATAGCCAACAATTAAACTAATGCAGCAAAATAAAATGAAAATAAGTCCAAGGAGTTGAGTTCATTTGGTTAAAATGTTGGGTTCTCATTGTGGAAAGCCAAGTTCACATCCCTAAAGAGGCACCTAATGTGGAATTCTAAGTTGTGACTCCTCTTTGTCTATTTTAGGCTTCTTGTGCCAATGTAATTTCTAAGGAGGATTCTATTATATTGGCCTCTAGGATAGATTGCTATGTAGATATATAATGTTAAGAACCAAAAGAAGCTTAGCATTGATCTTATTAGTTCTTATAAGGAGATAAGTATTAGTCTCATTATGTCTTCTAAGATGGATATCTAAGTTGTTATCTAATGTTTAACACTTGAAAGAAGCGAAGTATTAGTCTCGTTAGTTCTCATAAAGAGCTTAGTACTGGTCACTAGTGCTCATAGAGAAATAAGTATTAATCTCATTTGTAATCAATTGCTTTGTAATGCCCCCTCCCTAATTTGCCCTAAAATCACAATTGCACCAGATTAGGATTAGGGTTTACTATATAAAGGATTTCTTTAATTATGTGATCCATAACTTGAAATCCTATAACACAATTAGGGTGCATTTATAGTCATAATGTCATAGTTAGATTTCTTTTATTTAGAAATAATATATATGAGGGATGTAGATCAAATCAATAGATTGCTAGAATTAACTTTAGGATGACCCAACCATAGAGATGATAAGGTAGGGTGACTTGATGAGGTGCCTCAGAAACCTCCTACCCTAGGCCCAAGAGCGAATTTATCATCCCCCTTGGCCTCGTGGCCTGTGCCATACATGAGGTGGCATACCTAGTGTGGGGTCCTATCACCATTCTCCTCCATCTCACCACTTCTAACTTGCTTCCAATGGTTGAACACCTATTTACTATGGTAGGGATTGTATGAAGCATTCACAATAGGGTGCCCTGAAAGTCTATCCTTCTTAAGTCCAAAGGCAGTCCACCTTGTCCCCCTTTGGCCCCATGGGGACTCCCCAATCACAACCATGAGGTGGCATGCTTAGAAAGTGGCCTCATCACCATTCTCCCAACTGTAACTACCTCATTTTCCTTACCATAACAGGGGAGGTTGATTACAGCAGTCAGAAAATATAAATATACATAACATCTTATACATACTTTCTATATTAAGCCATTGGACCAGCAATATACCTACTATTGTTAAGTCATATAATTATAAAGTTCTTATTACTTTGGAGTTATGCAGATGTATATAATTTTGTATGTATATCTATATGTGAATTGTCACATACTACAATTATATTCTTGAATCATAATGCAATATAGATAAAATCAGTGTTATGAAGATGAATCATAATGCAATATAGATAAAATCAGTGTTATGAAGATTATCTATACATACATCTGTATATGCTTCTATGAATAGCATCATAACTCCGGGCTACATATGTAATTCAAATAAAAACAGTCATAAACAGATTTCTTCTATAAGACATTGCCACACAATCTTCATGCCTAGATCGCAGATCTGAATTATAATCTATTCTTAATCCTTTTGTCTTTTCTTCCTTCTGATGACTGAATGAATGAGTGTGGATATGATAGGGTGACACTTAAATGAATGATGAATTGATTGATTTGATAGACATGTGATGATCGATTTCTGATTCCACGATGGGAATTGATTGATGATGATTTGATTGCCTGTTTATTCACTTTGTTGAATTGACCTTTGCTAATTGATAGATTGTTTGATTCAACCTTTGTTGATTCATAGATTGCTTGATTTCATGATGCATTGATGAGTGATGATGTATTGATGTTTGCTTGTAATGACCTCCCCTTTATAATTTACAAGTGAAAGGGTCATCTCCTTTCATAAGATTTGAGTCACCACTTTTCATTGTTGCCTTTGACAATGATATATTATTCTCCCAATTGATCTCCCTCTTTTTCCATGCCCTTCTTCAATAAAGTTCTTCTCTTTCATATCTTCTTTGAGTGTAGGGAGTCATGCCCTTTCATTTGTTAAAGCCCTTATAAAAGGGTCACACCCTTTCATTATGACAAAATACATTTGATAGACAACAACTGGTGCCCCTTTCACTTCCTATCTCTCACTTCTCAAATCTATCTTTACTACTTTTTAAATCTGCACATATCCCATTTAAGATCTGCATATCTTCTTCTTATAGATCTCCATATCTTATTTTCTTCTTTCCTTCTCAATTCTTATTTCAGACCTTTCCTTATACTTCTGCTCTGAATCTGCTCTAGATCTCCTCCACTCCCTTTTTTCCCCATTCCTTTTGATCCTTCTTCCCCTTATATCTTCCCATGTGAGGAAGAGATCACACCTCTTTATCATGTATGCCTTTTGGTGAGAGTCATGACCCTTCATAATTGTCCATCTTTTGAAGAGTTGGAACCCTTCATAATTACAACCCTTTTGGAAAGTCAGAACCCTTCATTATTACAACCCTTTCGAAAAGTTGCCACCCTTTTGAAGAGTCACAACCCTTCATAATTACAACTCTTTGAAATGGTTACAACCCTTCATCATTGCTGCCCTTTGCAAGAGTCACTTCCTTATTTTCTCCACATTCCTTTCTTCTTACATTTATCCTTCTTTAATTCCTATGCTCTCCTCTTCTTCCTTCCTCCACTTCCCCCTCAAATGGAATTCTCTTCTCTCCCTTTTATAAATCATATTTGAGGGAGACACAACTTTTCCATTCATGCCTTTTGACCATTTGTTTAACTTAACTAAGTTTAATTTCTTTAATTTTTTTTATATTTTTAATTTCATTATTATTGTTTATTATCTAGTCCTATTTCAAGAAGGGGACATGACATGCTTGCATCAATCATATTTTTAAATTTCTTCAATATTTTAGAAAAAAGGGCAAAAAACATGTATTTTGTTCATAACCTAAGAACCATAGTTCCAAGACTCCCTGTGAGTCGTGCGAGTAGTCTGAGTCGCCGAGCCGAGCAGACCTTGCCGAGTTTTTATGACTCGGCCCGAGTCATGGAATATGATATATAATTTCATATATATATAATTATAATAGTATATAGTTTCAAAGGTTTTTTCATTTTGCCGAGTTGTAGCCGAGTCACGAGTCGAGTCGGCCTTACCGAGACCGAGCCGAGTCCGAGTCTGGGAACTCTACTAAGAACAATACTTAAGGAATACAAGACAGGCTACAGGTACGATTCCATATACCTTCCTCTATCCAATAAAGGTCAACATCAGCACGTCCATAAAAATTTGCATCAATTATGTATTGCTTATATCTAAAGTAAGTTATGCGTCTATACCACTTGGTGCCTGTAAGAACCCTACTGCTTCTAACTCCTAGAAACTCAAATCTAGATGTTTGACATTTCGTCAAACAGTTGTCATGCAATGCCAAGTTCTGATTTTTCTGAATGTATTGGACTTGTTTTGATTGTATTTAATTGATTCTAATTTCAAAACATATACAAATGCATGTAATTTCAAATTAGAATAAACTATTCATTGAGCAGTCATAATTCTTATAACTATGCACTTCCCCCCGTCAATTTTATTATTTCTTTTCCAAACAAGGATTTACAAATATGAAAGCTATACTGATGATCAATTATTTGGAACAAATTTAGAAGAACCTGGAAGTGATTTGCAGCCAACGTGGATTCTCCAAGATGAATCGCAGCTACCAATGAAGAAGCCCCACTCGATGCTATTGCTAAGAAATGAAATGCTCTTTAAAGCTGAAGTCTGGAGTTGTTTCAGCTGGCACCAAGGAACAGAATCATGCCCTTTCCTTATACACAGACCCAATCAATAATATCACTTCCACTGATCTTAATATTAGGCCCTTTTAATAGACACGGCAGCCCATAACCAAAATGCTACTTACTGAAGAAGATCGCAGCACACAAGTAAGTCTAAACCCCAGCTGCTCAAGGTAAAAATGTTAAAGATTTGCCAACAATTAAATCAGCTATGACACCCGAATGATGCCATTAGCAAGCACAAATCACTGGATGGTCTCACCAGCTCTAAGTGCTTTCAGACACAATAGAATTATCAATTCTATGTGCTCCAAATCCTTCAAACCCCAATGTCGAATCTGCTGCAGACAAGAGATAATTAAAAAATGTCTTCAATGATGCCCTTCAAACCACACATGAAGGCTTTTATTGATTCCCAATTTACACCGACCCCTTCAGCTTCAAAAAGACACTTCTCATGAAATGTAATAACTTGACGTTGCAAAAACATAGGCCCTTTCAAACATTTGAAATAATATAAAATATTATGTTTCCCCTGCTTAAGTTGGTGCCATATAATAATCTCATTAATTAACATGAATGACTTGGTTATATAATATAGTTTCAAAACCATATTATTAATTAAGTTAGCCTTAATTAATAATTGCCAAATCATTAATAAAATCATAGCACCAAATGACCAAGTTAACTCCACAATTCCCTGACCGAGCTTGCACCAGAATGTCGTGCCATAAATAGCAACTAGTTGCAATTGACTTACTATAAATAGTAAGTCTCCAAAATAAAGCTTTTTGCTACCACTGGTTCAAGTGCCCCTGCTCAAAATAGTAATCTTAACTTACCCGAAATAGTAACTTACTATAAATAGTAAGCCAATCTGACTCGAACGAAGAGCAAACCAGAACAAACCCGACCACTAGGATGGAAAAATCCGAAAAACAACCTCTAGCTCGACCAATCAAGACCCCCTATCCAACTGATTAGCCTACGAGGGTCAGGAAATAGGCTAATCCCTCAAGCTCTGATGCTCATGAAAATAGGGACATTACAGTGCCTAGGACTAGCACTACATAAAGAACCCATTTTGCCTCACAAAGAAACAAAAGAAAATTTGAAAAACAATCTAAGACTAATATTGGACAATAAGAATCATTAGTGGCAAGACCCTATTCAGTTCCTTATTCTTACATATGCAAAATACATACCGCACGAGACAATGGATCAATGGAAGATTCACTTAAATCAGCAATCCGTATACGAGTGGGATCAGCGCGAGCACCAGCACCAGTTGAAGACAGAACTTTCAATCCCCTCCTTACACAAGCAGCAAGAAGAGAAACCTGTAACACACACAACCAATTCTTGATGCACTAAGTGTGATAAGGTAGCCAGATGAACTGGACAAAAGCCAAATGAATTAATGCTCATTCTAAGACTATGTCAAACATAAGGAAGCACTGAATTAAAATGACAGCATTTAGAAAAAGGTCAGCAAAAAAGCAATGCTCAAAAATGGATTTGGTTCTTTTTAGCAGTGTAAAATATGTCACTTCTCTTCAAGCAATCTTATCTCTTGGTGATAACTGAGACCGACCTTTTGGCTCATGTCTTACAAGTTTATGTTATAGTTACCGAGTTCAGAAAACCAAGTTTGCACAACAGGAGAGAGTTTGGAAACCACTGTTCCTATAAAGGATTGGAAAAATACAATTTGAACACACACAAAGAAGAAAGGGCAGAGTGGGAGGGAGGGGGGAGCGGCGGCACAGAGGGATTTTATTTTAGATTTATCTTTTATACCCAAGTGCCATGACAATAACTCCACCTATTTTGAGTAAATTTTTTAACACTAATCCAAGCAGCAAAGTGTTGAGACACATTGAGTCTAGAAAAGGACTTGCAGATCTGAGTCCAAGTTAAGCTTGTGAGTCTGCAACCTCAATTCACACTCCACTGAGTTTGCGAAAAAAAAACATAAAATCAACTTAAAATTTTCAAAAAAAACCACTAAAAACATTTTTTCATATATTGTTTTTTAACTGCCTACTTTTCCCACCATGTTTGTGTCAATGTCACAAAACAATTTGCTGAGTTTTTGCAGAGTCCATGTTTCAACACTATGATTCCAAGCCTAGAAATTTATAAATTGACAATTGTAATTAGATAACAAATACAGAAGCAGATAATTTCTTGTAATTGCCTTTCTGTAGATTATTTTGGATTTGTGCTTCATATTTATAAGCTTCTCCGGCAGATCCCTTTCCTAGAGAAACTGTTTCCTCCCCTTTGAAGGCTAAGGATGTTCCTCCCTTGATCCAACCTGGATCAAAAATGTCTCCCTCCATCATGGTTGCGAAGATTCCCCTTCATGGGAAACCAGTCCAAGTTTTCAGGCTTTTTTATGACCCGTCAATAAACAACTCTGAAAGGTGGCTTACTGTGAAAAAATCATTCTGCAAAGCATGATGACTCTTCAATCCCATGTTAAAAAAGGTTATACAGGTTTTGTTTTAGTTTGGACAGATCCCCTACGCTTGTGAAAATAACCTTCATGTTTTAGTTAGGAGGTGAAGATTCAGATAGACGAGCTTAAGATCTGGATACTAGTTTATTTGTTTCTTCTCCCAGATTTTGAAGCTGGAAGAACTCAAACCAATTACCATGTTAATGGGTTGTTAAATGTTGATTGATATATACATAGATAAAGTGAGAGGGACCCATTTCACTCAATTCATGTTAAAAAAACAATATTTAAGTTGTAGGATATTAGAAAAAGCTTAAAACCTATAAATAGTTTAACATGGATATTTAACAAATTCTTTCTTATAATTATGTATACATATTATCTACCATAACTATAAATGAAAACCTTAATAAATATTTTCTTCCTTAAATGGATCATAACCCATATGTATTTATATATAATAAATATTGAATAAATTTCTTATCAGATTAGTTTCTATTTTGTTTCTGTCAAAGATACCAAGGGTTAAGGGACTTCAAATATTAAAAATTTAGCAAGGTGCTAATGCCTGAGTGGTACATTTTAATTAAGTGGTGTTTCTGCAATGTATCAAACTATGTGGTGATTTATCATGATTAACTACACATTTTTTAGTCAATCTATAATGACCCACATTTCATGAGTGATTATTAACACGAAACAGTCTCTCATGAGTATGAATGTCCATGTAGCACTCAATGCTTATAGACTTATAGTTGATGCTGATAGGGTTGAAGCACAACTTGAGAAAGATCACCCATCCTAGTATTATTCCAGTTTAAGAGTGCTTAACCATGGAGTTTCCCCCACAATTAAGCCCACTTGTTATCTAGTTTCCAAAAGCCTCAAGAAGTGTTGTTCCTTATTAACTATTCATTGTAGTGCCCTATATCTCATTCATTTTCATCAAAATGGTGTTTCCACAATATAGCAAACTATATGATGTTATAAAATCTCAGATAGGTAGTTTTCAGTTGATCTACATCAACCCATATTTAATGAGCGGCAATTAACAAGAACCCATCACTCATATGTGTGAATGATCCATTTGGCCCTCGTTACATTCAACTTCTCAATAAAAATCTAGGAATTATGCCCTCGACACGTTAAAAAAATATACAAAAAGAAATTAAGGTTACCACATTCTTTATTAACTAAATTTTGAAAAAGCAATAATTGGAGACTTGTCTATATGGCATATATCACTGCTATGTGAAAGGACATACAATAGGCTGTAAGTAATTCTGGATTTTGCAGCACAAAAGACATGATGTGTTCAACAGACTTTTGTGTCTTTTGAGTGCATAACAGAAATTCTAATCTCATCATATTTAACATTTACCATAAAATCACAAAATTCACCGAGATAAGAATGGAGATCAAAACCCAACCTTGGTATCAATGTTGTCAATACAATCCAAAATAAAATCAGGTTGACCTCCAAGAATATCTTCCTCAGATGATTCATCATATAACTGTACCCTAGCATCTATTTGGCTTTCTGGAAAAATCAATTGAAAATGCTTTTTAAGGCAAAGTGCCTTTGATGTCCCAACATCTTCTCTTGTTGCAACTGCATGGCGATTCAATGATGATAAAGATACCTGAAAATGATAAGATAATTAAATAATTTAGATGATAAATTTTCCAAATGAAGAAATGGTCCAAAATTAATGATAGCATAATACGCACCTATATATTTTAAATGACTTTACTTTATGAAGACTAGTAAATTGCACAATATTAAAACTAAATTTTAGTGTATAAATGTCATATTAGGAAAATATGTGTTACGGCCATTGTTTTAACTACAAAAAATGAACATTTCCAAGAAAAGGCCAGTAATAAAAATTTCCTTGAGAATATCAATTACAAATCCTTCAATTGTAATATAGGTATTGATTCAAAATACAAATTGCACAAAGAGGACCTATTTTCTTTACACCCCAATTCGTGCTGAAAATAAAAAATAAAAAATAAACAGAAGGATTACATAAATTAACATAACCAATGGTATTAGAATGAAATAATAAAGCTTTAAAGTTCGTCAATAAGCATTAAGTAAGAGAAAATCAGAATTAGATTTGTGATCCTGCTATAAGTTTTCCAGATCATGTCCTCTGTTCTCTTTGATAGTACCACAAATTAGTGCTCTGTCATCATGCATATTCTGTTTTTTATTAGATAAGCAGGGTATTGAAAGGACCCTGAATCCTTTTACAAAAGATAGGAGTAAAGATCAAAACAGGACAACCCAAGAACAGCTCAAGAAAAAACCACAAAACAGCAAAGCACACACCCAACAAAGACAAACAGCCAAACTACAGAAAGGAACCGAAAAATGCAAGAGGAGTTGAGGAGGTTTAAAGAAGTGATTCAGGGTGATATAGGTATATAATCCATCAAAATAAAACTTCAGAGCAAAGAGGGGAGAGGGAGGGAGGGACGAGGGGATGGGAAGCAATATAAAAGGAAGCCCTGTTGACCAGTGAAGGCATCAGAATGATTGGAGCAAAATTTGTTAAACACATATCAAGAGCTTTCCAGCAATATAAGTTATGACAATGTCTGGTGATGATAAACAAAAGTTGTGCATCATATACTGTTGTACAGTACATGTGGATGATGTCCCAAGAAACCACATGCCCTAATAAAATTGTCATTTGATCATCATTATGGCCATGTTTCATCCCTCTGCAAAAGTCAATAAATCGGCAAATTTGAAGTTTCGCACCAGCTATTGGGATTCATAATTCAATGTAAACCAGAAAGACTGCAACCTGCTGTAGATGGTTCTTCGGGGTAGAATCTGCCTTGCCTAAATCTAATAATATGAATTCCCTTGATATTTTTGACACATGGCCTGAATTCCTCAGACATCTCTACATTTGTAACTTCTTGTGTTTTTTTATGTTGCATTTATAATGTGGCACCAGCCCACTGCATTGAACCACAAATCAAGTCACAAATGTACTGTTGTTTGGTGGCAAGACACAGCTGTGAATAGCATTGTCAAGCAACACTCCATAAGTCAAAATCTGATAGTCCTATCATCACCTAGGCCGTATTATGTATATAATCCAAATCGATCGATTTGGATTTTAGGGTCAAAATCTGATAGTCCTATTGTCTCACTACCACACACTGTTGATTTTTTAACAAATTTATCTAGAATGAGTACAATATGCTTTCCCTGAAAAATAGATTTTGGCACATGGCCTGAACTCCTCAGAGATCTCTACATTATGGAATTTGGTGTGCTTCTTATGCAATATCTATGATTTGGCAGTGGCCTACCCAACTGCTACTTCTGAATTCAATCTCTGGAAATCCTGCAGTTTGGTAGTAAAAGAAAACTGTGGGTAACACTGTATAGCAAAACCTCAGAGTCAAGCCCTGATACTCCTAATGTCTTTCTACCATATAAAATTGCTTTATTGAAAAAAATTTTAACAAGAAAACATAGATTGATTTTTATGCACATTCCATTTGTCTTAGTAGATTGTCAATATTTGTAATGGCCAATGTGTGCGCCAGTGTCTGGAAAGGACTTGAAATCTAACTCTAACGCTAGTTTTATGATCATCCATGATACTGTTAACCAATCACCCAACAATTATTAATAACAATAGCCAATTCTGGAGGAATAAAATTGTTGTGAAAGAAATAGTGCTCAAAGATTTATGGTGAAGAAGGGTGCACAGTTCCAAGAAACATAAAACAAACAGAAATGATGGAAAATCAAAAGAACAAAAACTTCCAGTACCGTGAACAACTCTCCTCTTCTACTTTATCTTAACATATTTATGCATATGTTACATATTCAGTATATTAAGTAATTTAATCTTGAAAGATCATTGACAATTACAGATGGTATTGTGACTGTTTCATAATTACCAAACCTGTTAACCACACAAAGCTAATGACCTGAAAAAAAGATATTTTATTTATCATGATTTCTCATATTCTCCCATTGTTGCCAATGTGGATGCTAGCATGCCAGGTCACCAATGACATATTGTCTGATATGGATTGTATGATAACTCCATTGGCACCTACCCTTTATGGAATCTGATATAACTTCTTTCTAGTTACAAGCCCCCAAGCTTGACAGAATGAGTTTCTGTACCTCAAAACTCAGGCACCTTCAAAGTTTCTGTACCAATTTTATGAAATTATACAGTTAAAAGGATTTCCCCTCACGTTTGAATGCTTTGATTGTTTGAATGTTCCTCTAAACACCCCATATCACTGGAGCTGACCACCTCAACTTTATGGATTGCTACAGGATCAACAAGTTGGTCACCCTCAACTATCCTTCTTAACTTCTGCATCATTTATCTATCATAATATAGTGCTATGGAGGACTCAGTTAATTACAAAGTCCAGAGCATACCCTTTGACTTAATTTCCCATATATCAAGTACATATTTATACAGTAAAGGACTGGCATTTAAATTCAATGTATTTTTTCATCCTTCTAGGATTTAACCATTTTGGGCTTTAGGTATCTAGCATTCACCCTGTTTCTTCCTATTTCAGTTTTCTATTTTGTGATCTTGGGCTTTGAGTTTTGACCTTCACCTTAATTTTTCCTATCTTTCAAGTTTCAAACTCAGGAAGTGAGTAGTATATATAAAAAATTATCCAATTTGGACTTGAACTGCAATTCTTCCAAACTATGGGACATAGTCATTTCCAGCTCTTCAGGTCTTCAAGCTATTTGGGCCTCTCAAGGACTGCAAAAGCTTCTAAACAATGAAAGAAGATCCCGAAACCCAAAATGACTTGTGGCCTGTAATTTTCAACCTTCGGTAATTCATACTTCAAGTCCTTCATCGCAGTTTGTTCATCTTTTGTTTTTCTCCCAAACCCAGAGTCCTGAACTTACCCAGTAGTGAGTGCCCTACTTACCCATCTACAACTTGGATAATGATAATATAAATATGTCAAAGGCTTCTTTAGAAGACAATTTGCCTCCGTCTCTTTTCACATTTAAGGCAAACCATTCCCCTGAACTGATTGATTATGCAAATGCATTTTAATGTGTAGTACCATAACCATAGAAAAAAGACTCAGACTAGGCATGGACTCGGCAAGGGTGACCCAACTCGGGACTCGGCAAAGTGAAAAACCCACAAAATTTGGAGATTTTTAAGAATTTAAAACTTGTTTCATGCACCCTTTATCAAATTAAACCTTAAAGACACAATAACATCAACAAATAGAAGCTAATTTTATCACATACACAAGTTTGCATCAATCATATAAGTATAAACACAAATTGTAGCTTTAGAAAATAGAATTGTAGCTTTAGGAAATAGCACACTTAGATATATAAATATTCTCAAATGTATACAAAACTCATGGAATATGAAATCCATGACATCAAATGTTCCAAACAAATATCAAAACAATAACTACAAGTCTATGGCTCAGCCGCTCAAAGGAGTAGGAATCCTTACTACAAAGGTATCTAACATAGGTCTTGGATGAATAGCATCCATAGTATTTTTTAACTACAGATATGCAAAGGTTTGCAACAAGGGATATGTATTATGTAGATTTTTATGATCAAGATTCATCATTGACCTTTAACTTGCTTAGATTTATAATTTGATGGGGGTTTGGGGGAAACACCAAAACAAGGTTAAGGGTAGCACCCATTGCAGGGGTTTGAGGGTGAGAGTGAGAGGTAGACAGATAGGTCTAGATCTTGGGGAAAGAGGAGAGGGTGAGATAGAGAGAGGTGGAGAGAAGGGATAGAGGAAGTGTGTGTGTGTGTGAGAGAGAGAGAGAGAGAGAGTAAATCAGATAGAGTGAGCGAGTGAATGCTGATAGAAGCCTACTGATTACTAAAATTTGACTAAGTCTAAAAAGTGATAAGATCTAAAACCTAGAATTCGCATTGTAACTCCTAGAGATTTGAAACCACTCTCAAACATCCTAACAATATACACATGAAATATGATTTAAAGTATAAGACTTATACTTAAATGTTATATTTCATATATATTCTACTGAAGAGAATGAGACTGACTTGAAGACAAAGATGGGGAGCTAAATGTTACATTTCATGTATACTTTGGAATCATAAACCAAAGAAAACATTAAAATTTTGAGACTTAAACAGAGAAAAAAATCAGTTTGGCTGAGTTTGAGCATCCAAACTTGCTCAGACTCGGTGAGTCCGGCGAGTCTCACCAAGCCTCGGTCAAGTCCAAGTCCGGAACCCCCAAACTCGTCAAGGGTCACCTAGCTCGGGACTCACTAAGTCTTGGCGAGTCTCAGAACTATGATCCATAACAACTTGGAATTATCTCTGTTTATCACAAATTTGTTGCATAAGTGGTTCAGTGTCATTTTACAGCATAGTTTTCCTCATCCAGCTCTTAAATCTGAATCACTAGATGTGTATGTTTCAACATATTGAGACCTATGTAATCAAATCAAACTCTATTCTAATCAGTTCGAGGTTTTTAATTCATAAATCAAGGATAGATGACCTAACATATTTGTTGGTCCCATATTAGTGAGCCTGCATCCTATTCAGAAGACAAACAAAGAACATCAAGAGATACCATTCAATGGGTTAATTTGGCATCATTCATACTCCACGATGATCTTTGATGATTTTATTTAAATTCATCAATAAGAAATCTTCATTGTTTGCTTGTATTTGTCATTAGAAGCTGGTACTGGAGGAAGCACAATCTATAACAAACACAAGCATCAGCAAATGACTAGTGCAAGGGGTTCCAAGAAGGTTAGATTTTTAAAAGAAAACAATTGACAAGCTTTACCTGAATTTCCTTTTGCAATACAAGAATCAGTTTTTGCATAATAATACAGATGCCACATCAAAGTAGACCATTGATATTTTCAATCTTCCATGGAATATGGAAACTGTACATGATGCAAGTTTTGAAGCTTGCACAACATAAACCTCACAAAATCATATATATTTGACTATTTAGTATTTAGGTTAATAAGACCTATGAAGCTAATGTCATGGAAAGAAAAGTATCCTTTTTTGGGATTATATGAATGCCTTTAGTTTCAATTTTCAGAAATTTTGCCAAGTAGAAAGCTGACTCTTACTCTTACCCTAGAGAATATAACTATGCAATCTATTAATACCCATGTTATAGCAAGTTTCAAATATCATAGGAACAGAACATGGAGGCATGTTTCCGGCCTGGCAAAGAAATTTTGGATTTTGGGGATGGGAGAAGAAGACAAATTTCACACCAATTTTGGGGACGGGAGAAGAAGACAAATTTCACAGAGAGAGAGAGAGAGAGAGATTAAAGGAAAAAAATATAAAATATAAAAAACATGGTTTTTCAATTTTCATTTGTGCAACTAAGCATTATTAAACATTCTCAAGAGCTACACAGAGAATGTAAACATAAAGTCCATAACACTGAACATTCAAAATTTCAATTATCTGACTGTGTTTTTGTTAATTCAAAATCTGCTTGTTCTCCTATTGTGGATATAATTATAACAAGAGCCTATGTCTCATGTGTAATGAGAAGTATTTGAGCCATGACAACATGCTAAGTCTGGTTTTTTTTATGCTTTATTTGTTTAATCAAGCCGTTGACCGTCAGAAATGGCAGAACATTCTCACTAGTTGGGGACATCCCTCAAATGAGCAGGAATTCCATCACATGCCTTAAAAGCATTAAAAAAAATGGGAAACGTCCCTGATATGGCACCTAGAGAGTTTGGAATGTCTCAAGGGCAGATTTTTATTTTAAAAATTGTGGACCTCCCAAGGGAAAATTTTGTCCCTGTCCCAAATTACCTAAAACTCCATGTAGCAACCCCAATACACTGAATGGCCAGGGATGTATCCTTGTGAAATGCAGACAAATGTCAGTGTATGCTGGTAACTAAAGCAGAAGACAATCCTCCAGCAGATGGTATTTGTTGATAAACTAATAAAAATGACCAAGTTGTTTTCCATGTCATGTGACCCCTGAGACATAAGGTAAAAGATGCCGTAAGTCCTATTGATGTATGACTTTCTTAAAAATATCTTTACAGTCAGAGACTTCAAAAATGCCTTCATATGTTTTGGAAGAGCTGTGTAAAGCTTTCAGATCTTAGCTGAGCTCCACTTTACTGGACAATGTAAAAATTATTAGTCTGCATGAATGAATATTTCCAGATGAATAAGAGAGCATAAAGATAATGATGCCTGAGGACAATGTAAGTACTGATGTCGAGATCTAAATCTTGAATGGTTGCACCTTGATCCTTAAAGTGCACCTGCCCTGCAAAACACAGATCATAAAGAAAATGGAACCACTTGCTTTTTAACTTAAGAAAGCCAAAGTACAGAGCATGCAATATGTTAATATAACCCACCAAAAGTAAAAATTAAAATAATAAAGACACATGTTGGCCTTGGTAAAACTTTTACAAAATCTATATACTATGACTCCATTTATTTAAAAACTAAGTACTTATGTTCTACCTTGATCCTTGCCAAAAATTACAATCAATTGGGGGAAATGAAATTACCTCCAACATGTTTGATGACGTAAACTACAGATAATATGATTTTAATTTGTTAAAAGGCGAAATTAGAGACAAGATCATTTAGACAAAAAATTCATTAAAGTCGTATCCACCTGATCAAAATCGACAATTCGAATCCTCCCCACTCCTGAGCGGAGTAGCATAGTGGCAGCATGACTGCCAACCCCACCAAGACCAATAACTACTACAAATGATTTATTTACTTTCTGCTGGGACTCTAAGCCAAAAAATTGAATATTCCTGTTGACAAGAGAAAAATACCTCTTGTGAGCTTTTAGCAATTAGTTAAAGAGAAGAAAAAATATTTTAAAATGAATTCAATCAACAGAAGATTTGTCATGAGCCGGTATTTGTTTGTCATTTTGCTTGGAATCGCTATTAGTTTAATTTGGATAAGAAATCCACATTATCTTTGTCAAACTAATAAAAATCTTTTGTAAAACAACGTGCACGCAAAGGAGGGTATGTCTTGTAAGAAGAAATTTGCATTTCTTGCTTCATCATATATCATTGTTACACATAAGTTATCAGTGAATTTTTTGCATTATTCTTGCAAGAATTATCCTTAAAATAATACAGTAAAACATTACCAAAAGTTAAGAAAACTAAAGACAGCGAAAAAGGAACTTTTTATCATCAGGGATCTGCCCCTTGCACTCAATATACATTGAAGGCCAGACCTGCTAATCACAAATTACCAAACAATCTATCTCTTACACTCAATTTTATAGAAGACCAGCCCACACATCCTATCAAATTTTACAGAGGATACATGAGCAAGCACAAGAAATTTTTTTGGAAGGTGATACTTTTTATTCCAGGAAATCCATAGAGAAAATGGGAAGACCCTCCTTAAAGAGACATTTTAGTCAAGTCACACACAGTAAAAACATATTTCCTCAAGTAACAAGGAGAAAGAAACAAGGCACCATACTATTATCTTCCCTAGAGGTAAATAATAATCACATTATGTGGGTAACAACCATCTCAAAGTTTACATTCCATGCTAGAGTGCAATCCTTTTGAGTTTAATACGCCATGTACTTTTTATAGTGTTCTTCCATTTCCAACAAGATAATATTACCACTATGACATTTCTTATCTCTGTAATATATTGAAGAAATTTAGTAATATATAATTATCTCTAGCATGTTAAATATTTTACAAAAGGCTGTCCATCCATAGACAGAAACAATTTTCTCTGCTCATCAATACATATAATATATCCTGTCTCAATTTTCAGCCATCAAATAAATCATCTATCTAAAAAGATGAACAAGGTTTCTCTAGTTCTAAGAGCTGAACTGTCAGTACTGGAAAATCGAATAACAGATTCCTCCTTACAAGAAATTTGCAGATATATAGATAGATAACATATTTAACATGGATCCTTCCATATTGAAGCAGTAGAAGTACACAATGGTCCAGCCACTCTATAAAATGGTTTTCCAATCTCTTACCAGTAGGGAAGGCATTGTGACCATCAGTAGATATCAAATGGAAGCATATCCCCCATGGACAACTTGAAGATCCTAGGTGGCCTGATGTTGGAAGAGGCTCACTTTCTACCTCCACACACATCCTCATAACAAACCTCCTCGTATGTCTGCCATAGAACTCTGCAATTACACTTAACTAAAGACTTTATGTGATTCCCAAGTGACCCTTGTATTTCCTCTTTAAATTGATACTAAAGATGAAACTAAGTCAATACTATGGCACCTACATGTAAATCAAAAATCCATACATTGTACTATGCACAGCATATATTCCAAAGAACAAAAACAAGCAATCAATCCTTTGGGGAAAATACAGTAACATAACCTCATTTATGAAGGAATTCTTCACATCTAGGTTTCGTAGAAATTGGATGACATTGCATTCAGAAAGAAAGAAAGAAACTATATTAACACTCATGAACAACCAAAGGTAGGTTAGTGGAACTCAAAATACAAGTTGGGATAGAAATGTACTAAGGTACAAAAGAAATCCGTGATTAAAAGTAATAAAATATTCCAACGATTTAGAAAAAATAAAAATGGTAAACTCTAGTGTAATGTCCCCTTCCAAATTTTCCCTAGAATTTGCCCTACAATCACAATGGCAACAAGTTAGGGTTAGGATTACATCTTTACCAAGTAAAATATCTCCTTAAAACAATATGGTCCTGGATTTAGATCCTACAACCATAACCAAGGGAACATATACATACATATATATACTTCCAACTATTAGGGTTAGATAATAAGTTAATAACACATAATATTTATATTAGCATTCAAACACATTAGGGTTTGGGGGAATAGGCACGATAGGTCCCCCCAAAGCCATCCTGCACTAAACCCAAGAGTGGACACTCACCCTCTTGGCCATGGTGGGCAAGAAACATGGATATCCACTCAGGGTGGCCTGCTTAGTGGGGTGCTTGTATCTGCTTTCCCTGTCTATGCCTCATCCCCTTAAGGGCAATAGCCATCATTGTAGAGTCGAGGAGGAGATCTTAATGGGGGTTTCTTGTGTAATGGGCAGTCCCAATATGTACAATTTTTTTTTTGCTTGTATTTTCAAGTAATATTGCAAGGTGATAATGTGACTATGATTTCTAAGTAAAACAATAAGCAACTCCAATAGCTATTCAAACACCAAACTATATTCAGGAAAGAACTCATAAATCTGAAACACTAATCAATCTTGTATTAACTTGCAGACATAAACATTACAAACTTCTTGATGGAAAGATTTCTTATTCGTGTAAGCTATACAGCTCACCAAGCGCTGTCCATAAACCGTTTTCTCAAGTATATACAATTTGGTCAATAGAAAATGAAACCGCAGACCCTTCGAATAGCAATGGTCCCTCCTTGCTGCCCTCCAAACTCGGTGTTGCTCAGTTACGTGAAGATTATCAGACTCGACAGAAGCTTATATATATCTATTAGATGCGGCAACTTATATGTCTTTAGACGCAGACCCTAGCCATAATCCCAACGTCCCTCAATGCCTTCCAATCTCAGCTCCTTAATTCTGCATATCTCTATAATGAGCTGCAGCGATCATACATGGCCACCAATCCAAGGGCCTTAAGCTCTCAACATTATATCTGGATCAGTATTAGTCGTTCGGCTGGAAATATCTCGTGACAGAAGTTATATCTTAAAAACTCCACCACTACACTCATTTACCATGTTTTCTATGTAGTTCAAACTCTTAAGCCAGTAAAAGGAAACCCTTTAAGTATGATTTGTTACCTGTTTGCAAGCACCAGCTGAATCTCCAAACTATATCTCTCAATAGAGTAGAGATTGTTTCTCATTAGGGATTTCGTCCCCACAAACCCTTGAAGATGAACTCTCCAAACAATTTATAAATTTACTAATTCAATCAGCATACTCGAGATGAACTCTCAAGAGTCTTTTATAATACCCGCAGGAGAGCCCACACACTTCACCAATCAATGTGGAATAAATAGAAACAGATCCTTTTGTATTTTAAGTCTCTTTTGCCCAAGTACCTTGAATAAAGAGGAACATATAATTTTTAAATAACTTTCCCTTATAACTTTATTCCCCATATCAATGAAGTTAAATATTTTAATTTAACTTTATAACTTAACTTGATTGATAATTAAATAAATAATATCAAATGATTATTAAAATCCTCAGTCGATATTAAACAATTACCATCAGCATGATACCATCCAAGAATCGCTAATGATATTGAGCTGGCCCAACTGACTTATTATAAATATTAAGTATTCCAAAACCACACCAAAACACCTTAGATTTGCTTGCAATTGAAATTCTCTAGGCCAAATGTCCTGCTTAGAATACGGGGCTATGGAGAAATAGGTTAACAACAACCTCATACTTCATGTGCTAGAAAGGGGACATTACATCTTGATTGTCCTATCTAAGCCCAAGAGCGGGTCTTTGTCCTCCTAGCCCCAAGGGCAGGCAACATGGACATCCCCTCAAGATGGCCTACTTAGATGGCAATCTCATACCTTTCCCTCTTCCTTACACCTTCCTTCCCTACATGATGGGGGTTTACAAACAAGTTTATTAATAGACATATGCATTATATACAATCATACAAATATTTATATAAGGGAAAAATGTTGACAAATAAAGCATAGGCAATATGTATACCATAAGAGCAATTATTAGATACTATACCTTTCCCTCTTCTTTACACCTTCTTCCTTCCCTACATGATGGGGGTTTACAAACAAGTTTATTAATAGACATATGCATTATATACAATCATACAAATATTTATATAAGGGAAAAATGTTGACAAATAAAGCATACGCAATATGTATACCATAAGAGCAATTATTAGATACTGTAATAGCAATTCTGAAATGATCAGGAGTCTGCTGCTTTCCTATGCCTGATTGGGATGTTCTCTTCTTGAGCAGTGGTTGTATTTTTTTCTAGTTGATTATTTTCTGTATATGATTACTTCCTTAGGAAGGTCGACGTGCCTTGGAAATGATTGCTTGTTCATTGGATTATTGTTGAATGATTGATATTCGTATGAATGACTGATTGATTGGATGAATTCCATTGATTTGATGATTCAAGGTGTCTGTGAGTTATTATTTAAGTAATTTTTCATTAGATGATTGAAAGTGATGATATAATTGATGATTGTTTACTTGATATCTTGAGCGATTGATGATAGATAGATACAGGATTTCTTGGGACAGATTCATGAGTGAGGATTGATAAGTCCCCTTTCAACGCTTGGAATGAAATCTCCTTTATACTTTATTGGTGAAAGGGTCACCACCTTTCATAAAAATTGAATCACCACTTTTCATTTGTTGTCTTTGAGAATAATATATAATTCTCCAAATTGATCTCCCTTTAATGTTCTCCTCAAATGAAACCCTCTCCCCTTTATATCTTCCAATGTGGGGGAGAGTCACACCTCTTCATCATGTATGCTTTTTGCAAGGATCACAACCTTTTACAATTACCACCTGTTGGAAGAGCCGCAACCTTCCATAATTACCATGCTTTGGGAGAATCACAATCTTTCATAATTTTTTCCTTTTGAAGGAGTCACTTCATTATTTTCTTTTCCATTATTTCTTTCTTGATTCACACCTTCAAACTATGTCTTCTCTTTATACTTCCCCTTTAAGTCTGCATATACTTTCCTTCTCAATTTGCATGAGAATATTCCTCTATATCCGAATATACATCTCTTTTGTTTCTGCATATTTTTCCCTTTCGCATCTGCATATACTCTTCTATATCTGCATATACATTTCTCTTATATCTTCATATATATTACTCTTAAAAATCTGCATATACTCTTCTTACAATTATGCCTTCAACCTTTCTTTGATGATCTTCCCCTTTATTTACCCATTTGCAAATCTGCAAATGTAAGTCTGATAAACTCCTATTCCGCATGCCCCCTCAAATGCACTTCACAACTTTGCAGAGTACAAATTGTTTACAGAGATTTATTATAATTTCCAGAATAAGACTTCTTTCAGGGATATATTTTTGAATGCTTTATAATTTATTTCCATATATTATTTTCGGCAGAAAAAAAACATCAGCAGTTTATTATTATCAGGCTGATTACTATATAGTTTTGAAGGTCTCATCAAATCATTGTTCTGCGTGAACTAATAATTATTTCATGGCCCTCTTGTTAATCCTAACCGGTTACTGAGAGGGGGGGGGTGAATTAGTAAATACAATTTCTACTTCAATTTATCCTTATATATATATTCTTGCACAATTAAAAGAATATAACACTCATAAACAGAAATTGAAATGCACAGGTCAACACAGCATATATACATGGAAACCCTCGGTTAGAAGGAGAAAACCACAGTGGGACAAAACCCACAACTTTACTACTGCAGTAATAAAGATGCCCTGTTAGAGGCTTACAAAGCACTGGTAAGAGTGCTACCCGGTTAAGGGATTTGGTAGAAGACCTGCTAGGATCTTGACCCTATTAGGAGTCGCCTTGTAAGAGGACTTTAAACACCAATAAAGATGTTACCTAGTAAAGGGATTTATACAAAGAATCTATTAGTGTTCACCCTGATAAAGGGATTTGAATATGCTTCGCAATCTAAAGCAATGATCTTATGATGACACTTTCTGTCTAATCGAATCGTACATGTTCCCCTTTGCTCTACTTGGCTGTTGAACCTTTCTCTGTCTTTCACCTCTCGTGACTATAGCTCTTCTCAGAAGATATCGCTCTCCTCTTGATATTCAACAACACTTCTTTCATGTACTATGACCTGTATTTATAAGAGATCAATCTTATAAAAAAACACATCTCATAGTACTGCCAAGCAGTAAACTCACCCATAAATCATGCATGCAAAAAAAGCTTGCAAACTGACCTTGAGTTTACCTTGAAACGCTCGTAGATAAAACAAATCTAACTCCAGTAAAACTGAAAAAGCTAACTCCAGTTTTTACTGTGAACGCTCCACATAATCCAGTTCGGATTATCATGAATTTAACCGGTAAAGAACTTGTACCCGGTCAGTCATCTCTTCCTTGTGTGTTTCCCATGACCGGTTGGAATAACCTAGACTGGCATAAGTGTGACTGGCAAAGTACACCGCTTGTTTAGTCTACTGGTGCATATTTAAGAGTACCGATGTGAAGTATCGATGTTCCGGTGGGATTGATGTTTGCCAATGACTTTACCAATGACAACTAAGTTATGTCAACAATCTTCCCCTTTGGCATTGGTGGCAAAACATATCAATACATCACCTGTCTTGTAGACTTCCCCTGTAGATCTCCTTGTCTACTTGTAACACACACTATCTATTATCTCTTTCTCTCTTTTTTTCAACTCTTTCATCTGATACTTTCATCTGCGTTGATCTACCATCTTATATTGATCTTCCCTGTATCTGATCTTCTTCCCCTTTTTGCCTCCATAGGTCAAAGGGTTGTTACTTCTTAAATGTTTGCATTTCATAACTGTAACTTATTGAAAATATCCTTATATATTTTCTTTGCAGAATCAAGGAATGGCTTCCATATACCTGTTACATGATCTAAGTTCTTCTTTGCTGCTTACATGATCTTGAATTCTTTTTGTCTTTTCTTCATATGCCTTTCTTAGGATGAGAGCAAGACTTGTCAATTCCCTGTTGTATTCAGTTGCAGAAGAGTTCTTTGCATCAAACTTGGATGAAAGAACCTTTATCTCTTCTGAAGTCTAGGATGTTCTCTCAGTTATATCTTGAACAAAGTCATCAAAGTTTGAAGTCCTTGTTATCAATCTTCCTGCATCCTATATCTGCTGCATTAGCTCCCCGGTTCTTGTAGATACAATGATCTTCGGTTCTTCAACCTGTTTGTGAAGAATTTCAATTCGCTTCTTCTCATAGTGATCAATTGCTATTGTCTCCGGGTCGGTGACATCTTCCCCAATTGCTTGTGCGAGAATCTCCAATCTATGACAGGTTCATCCTCATCAATATCTGTATCTGGTACAAAGTTGTACAAGATGTTTCTTACACTAGAGAGGACCATATCTTGTTTCCTCTTAGTGAGCTCTTTTAGTTGTCTCGTTGACATCTTGCTTATGTCAACCATTGTTTCACTACCTTTACTTTTCTTTGCTTCAGAATCTGTTGCAAAAGTTAGTTTTCTCTTCAATGAAGATGTGCTAGGAACATGTATGGGTTCCTCCTGGTTATTCTCATGTGCAAGTTGTTCTTCTACAGGCTTCTCCTGTTCTGTATTAATATGTAACTCATGTTGTTGAGGTATCTCCTCTTGTCGTACCTCTTGTTTTTGATCTACTTCCCCTCCTGGTTGTACTTCTTCCTCCAGATGGACTTCTTCCTCCGAATGGACTTCCTCTTCTGGTGGTTGCTCGACTTATTGCTCCTCGGCAACCTGTTGTTCATTCACAGCAATTTCCTCTTTATCTGTTCCTTTTTCAGTAGTCATCTTTTCTGATGACGCTCCCTGTACTAGATCTTCTAGTTGAACTTGTTCGCCCAGATTTACCTGTTCACTAGATGTGAACGGTTCACTTGGAACTTCTTTCTCATCGGTTGAAGATTGTTCACAAGCTGTGAATTGTATTGGTGGTACCAATACTCTTTCAAGTTCATCTTGAGAGATTTCCTGTGGACCTATTGTCTTTAGGGTACTGAAGTCATTTCAGCCAAAACTCTAGTGTATCTTTATATACATCTTTTTCATATCCGTTAATAATCTTTGCAACCCTATTCTTTGTGTCCAAATTTAGTGACATTGCTTCCATCAAAAGTTTTGTTGTCTCTTCACTGAGACTTGGTCTTACTTGTGTCATCTTATTGTTCGCTGCTAAACCAGTTCTCCATTTAGCCATTATTCTTTGATTCAATTCAAGAGGAAATTGAGCCCTATAGTCTCTAGGACTTCTGTTGAAATCAAAAAAGGTTTCCAACAGAGCAATCTCTATATTATGCTTATCCTCTTCTACTAACACTGAACCATTGGCTGCATTTGACACTTCACCAAAATCCATAACTCCATCAACTATGTTATCTACAGTTACAGTTCTAGCTTTACCTTAAACTAGGGAAGCAAGTAGGGTTGGTGGAGTTAGATCACCAGCTTTGTCTTCGGTGATATCAACAATGACCGGTTCTGTTGAAATCTTTGCCTTGACCAGAGTCTCAGCTCGCAATATGCTTTTTCCTTTCCCAATGTCAATCATCGGTGGCTCTGTGGTCTTCTGACATTCTTCCTCTGCTTGATGTTGCTGAAGAAGATTCGTCCATGTAGAAACTCCTTCATCATGCACCTTGTCCACTTCTCCAATCAGCACCTGACTGATTCTCTTTCTTATCTTAAAACTCTATTTATGTAAGTCAGCTTGTTGGGTTGCCTCTTCCAGAGTAAGATGATTTTGCACTTCAAGTAGAGCCTTAATTCTCAGCTCTCTTTCCTTATCGATCGAAGACTTCCATCTTCCTTCTATTATTCCCAGTAGATCATCCAGTATTACTTTGTGAAGTTCAGTGGGAGTATGATTGAACTTGTGGAGATAGTAAACTACTGCTTCTTCTATCTTGCTCATATCTTCTTCATTGCTCACTTCATATCTCCTTTCAGTTGCTCCCAATCCACCTGAATCTTTAATTCCTTAAACCACTTCTTCAATGGTTGGTTTTCTTGCTCTCGGTGCATCCTCTTTCACCGGTTTCCTGATTTTTCTCTTTCTGTGCAGAGTAGTTGTTTCTTCAGTTTCAGTTTCTTTCGGTTCTTCCCCTTGTGCACTGGACGCCTTTTGTGTCCTTTTCCTTTGAACCTTGGGTTCTTCTGCTACCGTTTTCTTCTTCCTAGGTGTAGGAGACCTTTTTACATACACCTTTTTCGGTTCCTTTACTGATGTCTTTTTCTTCAAATTTTCCTGAATCTCTTCAAATGTGCCAAATCGATATTCAAAGAGATCTAGGTCACTATCTTGCAATGCATCTACATATGCCTTTGCTACCTTGGTAGAGATCTCATACCCAAGCTCCGATGCATACTCTGTTCTAGGCTCCACGGTCTAGATTATACAGTGATCGGTGCTAACCAGAAAACACACCTCATCCTTGTACTGTTCAACAATGGCCGAGGGAATTCTTTCCCAGGCGTGCATTCTAAGCTGGAAGGCCTCAAAATAATCGGTCATAACTTTATTGAGCCGATTTCCTAGGTTATTTGTCATTTCTCCTATTTGTATCATAACCAGTTTGTCTACTTGCCATGTAACCTTTCCTATGCCTGGAAAAAAAATTTGATAGTAGAAAAACAAACATACTAGCAGAGTTCCATATTTGAGAAACTTCTTCTTCACCAGACCGAGCTTCAAGTTTTCGAAGATTTGACCTCTCAGCATAGCGCATAAATCGTATTGTGCATTATCATGCATGATCCTATGCGCGGCATGAATAGCTCCTCCTGGTACACTGTTAAGGTTGCTCGACTGATAGATTTTGTAGCCGATAACTGCTGATGCAAACCGAACACCCTTGTCTTCGATGTCATTTACAGTCATCAGCCGACTGTCAGACCTTGACTTTGTTAACCTTGCGACTTCTGCGTTGGCAATCGTTCTAAGGGTAAGAGCTTCCCCTTTATCACTATATCCAGTAACCCTTCGCAAATATTCTTTGGTTATCGTTGTGACTGCGCCCTTCGCAAGCCACATTCTTGGTTCATGAACCCTACTTAGAACCAGTCTTATCCAATCCGGTCGAAACACAATTGGATACCTTACTCCATTAATCAAACATGAAGTTTCAAGCTTCGCATATTTTGCGTGAAGCTTTCCGTCCTTGCAAAGGGAAAGATATTCGCTTTGGATGAAAGTTTCACCCAGTTCTTCCTGCTTGGAGTGGATGAATGTCATTATGTCTTCTGTCAACAAAACTCCTTCAAGCACTGACAATAGAGCACCCGCCATATCGTTCTCTCGGTTTTGTACTGTCATTATATCGTAAACTGGTCTATCAAATTGGTTACCTCCAATTAGGTTGACAACAAAAGTTGATGATGCCATCATATCTAACCGGTTTACACAGAGAGTTCTTGATAGGATTTACAGAGGTCACTTAGCAAAGACCGTAAATCAAAGCAAGACAAGATTACTCAAGCTTAAGAAATCAAAAATCACAGTTCGCAATGTAAAGTGAAATGAGTAATCATCCTTCCCTTAAATAGACTTAGGTCATAACGGTAATTATCAAATGGTAACAATTGTTAACTGCTACAGCATTAATTACCTTACCTAATCTTTCTTACAACAACCGGTTCTCATGCATTTACCTATTAATCAATCCTCCGTTGTGAAGTCAGCACTTACCTTTCCGGTATACCTAATAGACCGATGACTTCTTCCGGTTGCACTTCTTGACTGCATGAGATCATTACTCACCATTTCCACCGGGAACAGTAGGCAAACTACTTGTTCCCTTCAAGCCCTTAGGCTCAGTTTGCTGAAGAGGTATCACCATCAGCAGATGATGACCTTACCTCTGTTTTCTCCTCAGCGGAGCTCTTTGATTCCTTTTTGAACCAAATCTTCTTGACTTCCTTTTCAATCTCTTTACCCTTGTTACCCTTTTGGTTGGGAGACAAGTTCCTCTTCACCTGTTTGGCCGGTCCTTTTGTTTTGTTCATTGGCCGGTTCCTGCATTCCTTGGCCAGATACCCAATCTTGTTACAATTGTAACAAGCCATTCCAATTCCTCTCCATGGATTGACCCTTCTATCCCTGTCCATGGGTGAGTGACATCCAAAGTTGGATGTTTTTCGGTTTATATTCCTATTAGGAGATACCGGTCTTGGTGGAGATTTGAATGCCATAGTTCTAGACCTACATTCCTCTACTGTGTCCAAACTTGTTGCGTGCATAACAGTAACCTTTGAAGCTTCCCCTACTTCCACTGGACACACTGTTGGAACGTGACCTACATTCAAAGGTCCTATGGCCATACTTGCAACAGTTGTTGCAGTAGCTGTTAGAAGTAGTTGATTTCACCGGTGCGTTTCTGCAATAATTTGTTTTATGACCCGATCTACCACAATGTTTGCAAGAGTTTTTGAAAGTTTTTTTACCTTTGTCTTCTATCGGTTTTTTCTTTTCCTTCTTCCCTTGCTTGTCTCCAGAGGACTCACCAGTTTCATTGTTGCTTTGACCGGTGTACCCAAGTCCTGTGGGATCCTTGTGCTTCCTTTGAGCCCTCAATTGCTCATCAAGTTTTTCTGAGCTTTCATTGTACCTTCTAAGTGTCTCATTTCTCTCTTCAAGAGTTTTCATCTTTTCCTTTAGGTGATACAATTCAATAGCCAGCTTTTTGCATGCATCATCTTTGTCATACAAGTGCTCATGCATGATTGCATTCTCTTGAATTATGCTCTACATGTCTGCTTGAAGTTGTAATACACTAGCATCACTTTCTCTTACCGCATCTTTTGCCAGTTTTCTTGCTCTTTCAGCAGTTAATAGTGCTACTAGGGCACTGTTCTTTTCATCTTCAGCTTTCCTTTTATCTTCAATGATTTCAGTCATTCTCAGAGCATTACTTTCCTGCTCCCTTTTCAGATTGGAGATTTGATTGGTTAGACTCTGATTTTTCTCCATAAGATCAGAAACTGCCTCTTCTGCTTCATCAAATCCACTTTGCCCAGAGAGTTCCTCAATTGTTTCATTGCTTTCACTCAGTTGTAGAGCCATCTCTTTTCTTTTTGCAAGAGACCTCCTCAATCTATTCTCAAGAGAGGCAATTAAGTCATTGGCTTCCTCAAGCTACTTTTGATACATGTAACCCTCCATGATCTTTACTCAAGCGGTTAAGCTTTATATCTTGAGAACCAAAGGCTCTGATGCCAATTGTTAATCCTAACCGGTTATTGAGAGGAGAGGGGGGGGTTGAATCAGTAAATACAATTTCTACTTCAATTTATCCTTATATATATTCTTGCACAATTAAAAGAATATAACAACACTCATAAAAAAAATTGAAATGCACAGGTCAACACAACATATATACGTGGAAACCCTCGGTTAGAAGGAGAAAACCACAGTGGGACAGAAGCCACAACTTTACTACTGCAGTAATAAAGATGCCCTGTTAGAGGCTTACAAAGCACTGGTAAGAGTGCTACCCGGTTAAGGGATTTGGTAGAAGACCTGTTAGGATCTTGACCCTGTTAGAAGTCCTTGTAAGAGGACTTTCAACACCAATAAAGATGTTACCCAGTAAAGGGATTTATACAAAGAACCTATTACTGTTCACCCTGATAAAGAGATTTGGATATGCTTCACAATCTAAAGCAATGATCTTATGATGACACTTTCTATCTAATCAGATCATACCTGTTCTCGTTTGCTCTGCTTGGTTGTTGAACCTTTCTCTGTCTTTCACCTCTCATGACTGTAGCTCCTCTCAGAAGATATCGCTCTCCTGCTCTTGATATTCAACAACACTTCTTTCATGTCCTATGACCTGTATTTATAAGAGATCAATCTTATAAAAAAACACATTTCATAGTACCGCCAAGCTGTAAACTCACTCATAAATCATGCATGCAAAAAAAGCTTGCAAACTGATCTTGAGTTTACCTTGAAACACTCGTAGATAAAACAAATCTAACTCCAGTAAAACTGAAAAAGCTAACTCGAGTTTTAACTGTGAACACTCCGCATAATCCAGTTCAGATTATCATGCATTTAACCAGTAAAGAACTTGTACCCGGTAGTCATCTCTTCCCAATGTGTTTCCCATGACCGGTTGGAATAACCTAGACCGGTATAAGTGTGACTAGCAAAGTACACCGCTTACTTGTTTTGTCTACCGGTGCATATTTAAGAGTACCAATGTGATGTACCGGTGTTCCGGTGGGATTGATGTTTGCCAATGACTTTACCAATGACAACTAAGTTATGTCAACACCTTTCGCCGTGAAAATCACTTTCTATTGTAACCTTTGGAAAATAATATTCGGCCAAGCCGTGAAATTTATGGTGAATTGAAATTAAATATTATCCAGCCAATTATAGTCGCATGATTTATTCTTCTTTACAGGGGAGATTTATTTGATAAGGAAAGGCAATGCTAATGTTGAAGGCGAAATATTAAATACGGAAGATTGAGCATACAGATATCCTACTAATCGGGCAACTCAACTATTGATGCAAGATTAATAAAATATTTGATATTTCATAAAGTTCATTGGAAAGTTTCCAAGCCAATTAAAGTATTTCCTTTGGAGCAGATTCTTCTTAAGTTGGGCATTCGAACTGAGACAGACTAAACTCTTCCCTTGAGCTTGATCAAAGATTGGAATTCTGAGTTTCGCAGAGATGATCATATATCATTCAAGCATTGGCTTCAAGATCGCTGGCAGAATCATCTGATGGTATTGTCATCCCTTTCTCGTTCATACAAATATTTCTGTGTATGGAACAACTCATTTACTGGGTGCAGTTTCAGTTTTCCATCTCAAGTTCATACCTAGCAGATACCTTGATATTTGGCTGCGAAAGAATGAAAAGGAATTTGTATTCTACTACAGTAGCTTTCATCATGTGTCGTGAATGACCTCATGAGTATTCTTTATTTGCTACCATGGAAATTATGGCTAGAATATAAGGATTGATAAAAGGAGAAGGTTCCCTACTCACAGATATCAAATAGCTTCATGAGACACCTCTGTCCATAGCTGCATAAGAGACTTTCAGGCCATGGCTTCCATATTGCTGGTTCAGTGATTCAACATCAAGCACTTAAGGGATGTGTAATTCATTTGATAACTTTGAGACCATTGCTGAACGTCTGAGCAAGTTTGAAGGTGCATAGAGATTTCTGTTGAGGAGCGTGACACTTACCAATCATTCCTATCTTGGTGTGTGATTTTTCTGAAGTGCAGATAGGTCAGATTCTTTGTAATTCTGTACTTATTTGCAAATTAGTAGGCAAAGAATACTTATCATCTGCATTGAGCTTTGGATGAATAAACATTTGATAATACTGCTGCTATCAGAGTGCAAGATTATATTTCCCTTTCTGGTCTGTAATAATGCTGAGAAAGAATATTGTCACAGTTTATTGATGTTTGTATTTGGTCTGTTTAGATATTCCATTTTATTGTCCCATTTGGAACTGAAAGCAAAAACAATAGCCAACTAGTATCTAAATGGCAGTACAGAAGTAGCAAAATCTGAAAAATTTTGCAGGGGATATTTCACTCTAAACATATATTCAATAAGAAAACAAGCAGAAGAAAAGATATCCCAAGGGGTATAGTAAAGAGAACTTACTTTTGTATCCTTTGTAGACCTGCAACAAGGGAACATACAATGATGAAGCAAACAAAGTGCATAAGAGATGGGACTCATTGGTGAATTGATCTCCTTCTTAGGCTAGATTGGACATGTTGCAACCAGAGACAAATTGAGTGAAAGCAAAGAAAGAATGAAGATCCTAATAGACCTGGAAGATATAGGCCTAAGACTCTTTTGTATGTCGCTGGTGCACTCCTATTCTTCAGTTCAGTCATATTGGCATGTGGTGTAGTCTCTATGTAAAGTTCTTTTGGCCTCTAGATAACCTAGTGACACATTTTTCGTAATTTAAAAAATGTTATGAAGATAATTGTTTGATCATTCTGAAATTCAACATCCAAAATCCTTACATAGGTGCATGCAGAATCTCGTTTTCAATATCCTACAGGTTGATGGGTTCAGCAATGGATGAAATTGTGGACCTGCTAGAGGGGAAAAACAAGTTGCTGGGACAAGCTCATGCCAGAATGAACTAGTTGGTGAACATGGAAGACTCTCTCCTTGGGATTAAATCACAACAAAAGACAAAGGAGGGCAGAAAGGAAATCAAATGGGATTGCAGCGTAATAGATGGAAACAATGTGAAGGCAAAAAGAGGAATCTAGGATGTACTGAGACACCTACTAACATCCAAGGCTAGGGACAACAAGATTGCTCCAGCCAATGTCCATCCAAATCCCTTGAATGTCAAGAATGGAAGGTGGAAGGTGCTCACCACCAATGAGCCCCTTGGCAAAGAAAAGAACTAGTCGATATCTTTATTTGCACCCAATTTTAAGAAAGACTAATTCTAAAAGTAAGCAATGTGTCTCCCCAGTAATCACGGAGTTCCTCAACCTAAATAATTTACATAAGTCAAGTTTAAGTGCTTAAAATGCTATCATAATGCAAATGGTTACTTTAGATGGATAAATCAGTCTTGTAGAGAAATTCTTAATGGTCACTTTACATGGACAAATCAGTCTTGTAGAAAAAACATAAAATTTTTTAGCCTTCTTCATTCTGGAACCTAACTTATTCGAAATTCAGAGAACTCAATTGATTTCAAAGTGATACGAATGATAATTCTCAGTAGAAATGTTAAAAAAAATCATGGGTTGGTTTCATGTATAGGCTGACCTACTACAATGTATGTGATTAGCCAGTTAATGGTACAAGTTTTGGACTGTTCCACAAATTACAGCTACTCAGCCAACGGCATGAAATATGGACTGATCAACAATTTATTGATTATGGAGGCCACCTTATGAGTTTGATGTGGCCTCTTCCAAAAACTAATATTTCATTAATTAATTTGGAAACTAAATTAATCGTTGAAAGTTTGAAAAATTACTTGGGATTTTAATTTTGTAATGTACCTTAAAATGAAATCTACCACCCAAAACATGTTACCTTCTAGAAGTTGCAATGCTAGATTAAGTTGACCTCAATGGCATCATACTGAGAACAATATTTATGCCATCAATTAAACAGGAAAATAATGCAGTGGTTCCAGTAATTGCCATGGTTAAAAAAAAATTCGTTGGCTGATCTCGGGAATTTTTAGTCCAGCCCAAGCTGTTAGAGGCCAGAAACGAGAAGCCTCCTCCCCGGCATTAACACTGTCCAAATCCACAAACATTGAGGCCAAGCAAGGGCACGAGGCCAGCAAGCTCAACAGCCCAGCAGGGATTTGAACTTGGTGGCTACAACAACACCACCAAATTTTAATCATCACACCATGCACTTAACACCCATCATTGAGCCACTATTAATGTATTTTAATTTATGTTCAATTTAGAATTATCAGTTAATGTCTTATGATATATCAAGAAGTACTCAATGAATTTGCTATTTCTGATTTGTTTTTTTATGATATCTCTTCTATGTTGAATTCACAGTGATTTGTGTTTGGTTCTTAAATTTTAAAAATTACAAGAAAAGATTAAACATTACAATCATTTATTGAAAACTACAAATCCACTTTAAGCGTTTTCACAGAATATATCCTCCTTCAAATTTTGCTATATAATATATTCATACTCAATATAAAAAATTTATCTTGACCAATTGCCCATGTGAACTTCGAAATATCTTCTAGAAGATTCTCAAAATCTGTATTTTTATTTTGAGAAACTGGAAGCCCTTGTGACTTTTCAGTGTATGCATGTTGTGATTGTGCAGGTTTAGATTTTGAAATTGGAATAATCAGGTCTTCACAGAATTTATACTCAAACTACAAGTAGATTCTGCTCCCATGGCATTTTCTGACTCATACCCTGGTTATTTAGAGAAGCTTTGGAAAAAAATCTTACATTTTACACCTGTATCCAACCCCGCCCCAACTTGCCCCAAACAAAAGTGTCTGACATTTCATATAATAGTGCAAAAAGCAAGTCCAAATCTAATCAGCATTCTTTTTCAGAAGAGCATTAAATGGTTCGGCAAGTAATTACATGGCTACTAAAAAATTGGCATTAGTACCCACAGAAGCAAAACAAAGGATTGAAGATATGAAAATGGTTATAATTCTGTATTTATTTTCCAAGGTCAATTTATAAAGCTCAATTTCAGGATATAAAAGCCTGGTACTGTAGTTTAAAAGATTTTGCTAGGATTCACAAATGTATTGAATTTTGATCATATAATTATTTACAATTTTGAACATATATCCAGTCTTCCAATGGTTCAATTTCATCTCCAATGAAAATGGTAGATTAAGGGCAAGGTAAGATAAGTTCTGATTCCTTTGTAGTACTGTGAATATGACTTTTCAATCAACGCCAGGGTACAAAAGAGAATGGAGGAGAAAAATAAAAAAATGAAAACATGCAACCAAGCAACCATAATTGCCTTTCAAACCCCGAAGTGATGTAGATATATAAATTTTACATCATTAAGTAATTTGTTAATTGCAAATTACCTTGTAAGATGTTCATGAACTATCTCATCCTTCAACAAATCACTAGAAAATAGATTATTTTCAGCCTTTGCATCTGCTTCCCTCTCTATCACTGAACTTGTGCTACATCCTGCAATTAGAAGTTGCCAATATCCGAAAGATATCAACTTGCACTTTCTATATCAAAAAATAAAATTTACAAGAGAAATGCTAATCAAATAATAAAGGCAAATCAATATTTTACCTTCAATGACATGATCTACTATGACCTCAACTGTAGAAGTTTATCAAGTTTTGTAATGCCATGGCATAGAACATTACATTGAAAAGAAAATAAAATAAACTCATACCTCATGCCAGTTTTAAAAAAACAATCTCACAACATATGTGAGATATAGAGTTTAAAACAGAAATTACTTTCTATAATAAAGATAACTTGACGGATACACTGCACTTATCAGATTAAAAAATACCCATGATTTTCTCAAGGAACAAAAACACTAACCATTTTTAGCAATGCCTAAAGCTTGGCCTTTGTATTGAATTGATGACACAGCTTGCTTCGAATTCTTGAAACTCTTATTTCTGCACCTTTCAAATGCACATATTCAGATAGTGCAGAAGATTCCCATGCAAGATTAGCAACGATAAACATGGTATTGTGTTTCGCAAGCCACATAAGTAAAACATAGTTGCTAACATGAACCTCAAGGATGATTGGAGATCGTGCAAGAAGCACAAAGCTAAAAATATGGTGTGTACAAAAGCAATGTCAAATTTAGAAGATTGACGACAATATCATCTATCGTATTTACCTGCATTTACATTAGAATATAAGAAATAGCTTTGAGAAAGATCATAAAAGCATCCTGATTAAAAAAGTGATTCATAGAGATAAGGTGTTGTACAACTTGCATAATGTTTGTAATGGTATATTATTATTGTGTGTGTTGCACCGAGGGGAACCTAGATGGATGTGCATCACTAGATGTGAACATTCTTGGAGCCACTTTATGTGTTGTATTGTAACATTGGAATTATATGTAATGTGGGTGTCATAATGGGATATCATATTATATTTATTTAATACTGGTGAAAGATATTTAATAAAGGGAAAACTTACTGCCCAAAACTAAATGAGAGCTCAATAGTATTGTCTTCACATGGTTTTGTAGCACATAGGTTTAACTTTCCCAATAGTTGTATTTTGTGTGAGCTTATTTCTATGAAAGCATACACATGTTAGTGGTTTGGGTTGGCTAGTTGAGTGGGCTGTTATTATTGAGTCTTTTTGAAGGTTATATATTTGAAGCATGGCATGGAATGTATAGATACATGCTTGTACACATGGGGAATACATTGGAGGGCTTGATGTTTTACGAGTATTCAATATAACTTTGTAAATCCCTTGTATTGCTTTATGGCTCAATAATACATGGAGTATGGATGCTTTTGGAGGCTGGGTTTTACCCTCATGAGGGTTTTCCCAAGGCATACCTTGTTTTATCTTGTGGCTTGTCTATTTGATCTTTGCAAAATGGTGATTTTGAAAGCTTGTATTTATGCTTGTCTCTCATGGCTTATGTAAAAAAGGGATTAAATGAAACTTGGTATGAAGCATTATTTCCTTACAAGTGGTATTAGAGTTTTCATGGTTGATTTGGAGTTATAACCTTACTACCCTAGCTTGAGAGTATTAATTTTGAAGGCACATAAAAATGTGTGATATAATTTAATCAAATGTCGTACATATTTGTAGGTTTCACACATCCTAATTTAGAGGAAACGTATCCTCTAAATATATGAGTTGTACAGCTAATAAATAGTTCACATAATACTAACATAAAAAATATACCAACACCCTCCCTTGATGACAATTCTAATAGATTTTGTCATTACAACAATTTCAACACACCTAAGCACTTTTCTGATGAAAATGGACATGTTGGTAAACAGATTTGTCACTGTGATTGTTTCTTTGAAATTGCCCCTATTTGCTCAAAAAGTAGTGACAATTGCACCAACAATTGGAGAATTGCAATCAGATCGTAATCTTCCTCTACATTTGAGAGGGGCAACTCCCTCGTATGATGAGGTTATTTGTATTTTTTGTGTACTTTTCACCTGAAAGTACAGAAAGGATACAATGCAAAACTAAAGAGAGATGAATACTAGAAACCCCATCACAGGAGGGAGCTGCCCCTCTCAAATGAAGAGGAAGATTGCGATCTAATTGCAATCTCTCCAACTGTTGGCACAGTTGTCATTTCTCTTCAAGCAAACAAGGTCAATTTCAAAGAAACAATCATAGTAATAAATTTGTTTACCAACATCAAAATACCCACCTTTGAGATGCACACGATCGAAGATGTCAGACGATGATGTTAAGAAGTTGGTCGAGGAAGTTTTAAATAAGCAATGAGAGGAGATGATGAGTCAATTTTCACGCCTCCTAGAGAATCAAAAACCCTCTGAATCAGAACATCATTTTGTGGAAATACCCCTTTCAAAGTGCAGGTCAATTTCGACATCCCAAATTTTGAAGGAAAGGTTGATTCTGAAGCTGTTGATAACTGGTTATCAAAGTTGGATAGATATTTTTCTGTAAATAATTTCTCAGATGTAGAAAAGATAACATTTGCTCTCCTCAAAGCTGAAACCCATGTGAAATTAGCATGGGAAACCAAAGTCACAAATAAAAAACGAGAATCATTTGCTGAAGATGGTTTTGAAATTTCTCTTGATAAGAAGCCCACATGGGGAGAATTTGTGGAATACATAAAAGAAGCTTACCTTCCGGAGGATGTATATGAACAAAAATACATAGAGTGGCAGCTTCTTTGACAAAAGAGGGATCAGTCTGTTCAAGATTACACCAATACATTCCATTCACTTTCAACAAAACTCGGTATTGAGGATTCAGAGAAGCATTGAATTTTGAAATATCGGAGTGGACTTCACAAGTATATTCAAATAGAGATGGAATTTTTGAATATTGAGACATTGGCAACTGCCTACAAATATGCTACAAAAATTGAAGATAAATTCAAGCAGAAAGGGAAGAGAGACTACTTTGCAAACAACAAGCCAAGGGTTGAAGGTGGCAACAAATTTGTAGGAAAACAGGTGACCAAGGAACCTCATTCAAATTCATCCAAGAACACATGGTGATCTACTAAAAAGACACAAAGACACAAGGATGTGGTGTGAGATGCATAAGTCCCCAACCCATAACACAAAGGATTGTCGAAGTATTAAAAATTTGATGACAGAGATACGAGGAGAGGAAGCTGAACCTGAATCGTCACCAGTAAATAATTCTGAGAAAGAGGAGAATGATTCCATCATAGAAGCAAACCCATATGCCGTAGTTGGAACTGCTAAAGTATTGCCCCATGAAGATGAAGAGAGACTTTTTCATTCATAGATGTGGGTTGATGGAAAGCCTCTGCATTTTATTGTTGACAGTGGGAGTCAAAAGAATTTGATCTCTAGGGAGACAGTCAAAATATTAAATCTGAAAGTGACAAGACACCCACAACCATACTCTATGGGATGGGTAAATGAGGGACAAGATATTCAAGTAAATCAGCAGTGTCGTTTGCCATATTCAATCAAGCCTTTCAAGGATGAAGTGATATGTGATGTAGCACCATTGGATGTATGTGATGTCTTGCCAGGGAAGCCATACATGTATCAGAGGCATGGGGTGTATGAGTCCAGGCCACGTAGTGTTACAATCAAGCTTGGTGGGAAGAGGTATCGAATACCAGAGGTATGTCCAACACAAACTGCTTCTTTAATTAGTGCTAAACAATGTAAATGATTGATTGCTCAAACTGGAGCTTTTGTTCTACTCATGATTCGCCATGAACAAACAAAGTCAGTTATTCTTAATACACATGTTATTTTAATACACATGTTAAGGTAACAGAAAATCAACAAAATCAGATGGATAAAATTTTGAAAGAATATCATAGTGTGTTTAAACCACCAGTGGGAGTACCAACACACTGTCAAGTGAAGCACTCTATTGATTTAATCCCAAGCCCACCGCTACCACATGAGCCAATATATAGGAGGTCAGTTTTGGAAAATGATGAGATTAAGAGACAAATTCAGGAGTTGATTTAGAAAGGACACATTTGTCCAAGTGCTTCACCTTGTGGAAGTCCAATTGTCCTTGCTAAAAATAAAGATGGGACATGGAGGCTTTGTATTGATTATAGAGCATTAAACAAAATCTCAGTTAAAAATAGATATCCAATCCCTCGAATTGATGATTTGTTGGACCAACTTAGGGGGGCTAATTTCTTTACAAAAATTGACTTGAAGTCTGGATACCACCAAGTACCAATTGATCCAGCAGATGTGTGGAAGACTGCATTTAAATCTAAGGAAGGTTTGTTTGAATGGTTGGTCATGCCTTTTGGCCTAACAAATGCCCCAGCCACATTTATGAGATTGATGAATGATGTGCTTAGACCATTCATTAATTCTTTTGTGGTTGTTTATTTGGATGACATACTCATCTTTAGCAGAACTTGGTCTGAGCATTTGCAGCATGTTGAACAAGTTCTTTCAACTCTACAAAAACACAAACTTTATGCCAACATTGAGAAGTGTTCTTTTGGTATGCAAAGTATTCAATACTTAAGGTATATCATTGATACTGAGGGAGTTCATGTTGATTCAGCAAAGATTCAAATAATCCGAGATTGGCCATCCCCTAAAAATTTCACAGAGCTTCGCAGCTTCTTGGGCTTAGCCAACTTCTATCGCAGATTTGTGTTTGGTTTCTCACACATATCATGGCCTCTTAATCAATCACTAAGGGGTGGAGCACAAGCAAAATTTCAGTGGACAGATGCAAAGCAACAAGCGTTTGAGGAGTTAAAGAAAAGACTATGTTCAGCACCAGTATTGGTCCTTCCAGATCTACACCAAGCATTTGAGATAGAAACAGATGCATCCGATTATGCTCTTGGTGCGGTACTCATGCAACATGGGCATCCTGTTGCCTATCACAGTGAAACTTTTTTTGATACAGTACGTAGGTACCCCACCTATGATAAGGAGTTGTATGCCATTGTTCAGGCCTGCAAACAATGGAAACACTATATACTGGGAAAGGAAACTGTTATACATACAGACCATAAACCACTTCAATTCTTACAAACACAAGGGAAGCTGCAGAATGACAGACATCAACAGTGGTCAGCCTATCTACAACAATTTCACCTCAACATTCGTCATAAAAAAGGAAGCAGTAACAAGGTGGCAGATTGTTTGAGTAGGCCTCCAATTGCAGGTTTGACACTAGTGTTAGATTCATGTGGTCATCAATCATCAACTTGGGAACAACTATATGGTACTGACCCTGATTTTGCTAACATCTATGGTAATTTGGTAGAAGGAAAGTCTGTCCCTGATTTTCACTTGCAGGATGGGTTGCTTTGCCATAATGGTCACATATGTGTACCCACCGAGGAACAGAAGAAAATGATATGGGAAGCTCACTACAGTCGTGTTGCAAGACATTTTGGTATTGGTAAGACTACTGCTATCCTTCAAAAGTATTTCTATTGGCCAAAAATGAAGCAGGATATCATTTCACATATACAAGCTTGTGCAGCCTATGCAATTGCAAAGCCAGCAAACTGTAAGTTGGGTCTATACTTACCATTACCTATTCCTAATAAGCCATGGCAATCTGTTTCAATGGATTTTATGTCTGGACTTCCAACTACCAGGCGTGGGCATGATTGTGTATATGTTGTGGTAGATAGGTTTTCTAAAATAGCTATCATGGTGGCATGTAAAAAGATGATTTCTGCAGAAGATACCGCCAAGCTATTTTTTGAACATGTTTGGGTTCATTTTGGTTTGCCAAAAACCATTATTTCTAATAGGGATAGCAAGTTCATCAGCAAATTTTGGTCTGCACTATGGGCTAAAATGGAGACCAAGTTGACAAAGTCCACAACATTCCATCCCCAAATAGATGGGCAGACAGAAGTGGTGAATCGAATGATTATTCATATTTTATGGATGTATCATTCCAAACATCCTCGCACATGGGATGAAAGCTTACCCTATGTGCAACACAGCTACAACCGTGCACTCCACAGTACTACAGGGCACAGTCCATTTGAGGTTTCTCTTGGGTACCAACCATTTGCACCTATGGATGTAGCAATACCATCTCTACAATCTAATAGTCCATTGAATGGTGACAAGGAGGTAGATAAAGCAAAAAAATTCATTCATATCATTAGACACCTCCAACAGCAAGTTCATGAGATCTTGGAGCAGAGTAATCAAAAGTATAAGGAAAGGCATGATAAACATAGAACTCCTCATAAGTTTCAAATTGGTGACAAGGTATGGTTACATCTTCAGAAAGAGCGCCTCCATGGACCAAATAGGAAGCTTCGTCCTCTTCGTTATGGTCCATATACTATTGTGAAACAAGTTGGTGAGAATGCTTTTGAACTTAATTTGCCATCATTTTTGGGACTGCGTCCAGTTTTCAATGTAGAATTGTTGAGACCCTATTTTCCTCCTTTGTTGGATATTTCCCAAGCTACTGAATGCATTCAAGCTACAGAGTTAAATCCATATACTACTGTTCCAGTCCAGTGTGACCATGTTACTGAAGTCATTTTAAAGACTTTGAGAAATCAAAACATTCCTCTGTATCGGGTGGTTCGAGCTGGCCAGCATTCTCATCAAGGGAAGTGGTTTACTAAGGAACAAATTGAAGAACAATTTCCTCATCTGTTGCAGCAGATTAGTGCAATGGGGCCCATTGCCTCTCAAGGGGGGAGGAATGCTCAGGATTAAATTGGGAAAAAACTGAAATCTAATTTTTCAAAGTTTACTATGTTTTAGTAAACTGTATTTTTGAGGGTCTTCGATGCATTTCTAGGCAAAAATGGTGCGCGAAAATGCCAACTGGAAGTTGTCATTTCCGAATTTTGACTCTAGCTCTTTTGAATACCTTTCCAACGCATCAAACGGTTCGCAAATCGGAGCTAGGACTAGAAAGTTATGCCTTCTCCAAGTAGACCTAATTTTTATATATAGTTTTTTGATAATTTTTTATAGTTTGAATAGTTTATTTGTAATAAATATTATGATGGCTCTTCATTTCATTTCCAAGGGATTTTGATGACCCTTGGGATCCATCAAGCTTGTATAAACTCAAATATTCGAATAGAATGGATCAGTTTTTGGTTTGCAATCTGGTTCTCAATTTTCGTATTGAATTCTACAATACTGCAGGTATCACACCAGGTATTGTAATCTGGTTTCATAAATCAGATCAGACGATGAAGACTATTCTTTGTCTATGTATTCATATTAGAAGAATCGTGTGCTTGATAACCCTCTGCAAGTTGACTTCTTGAAAAGTTTTTATGGTGGCATGCAGTTTCCTTCTGATAAGATTCATCCTTCCTTGTTTCAAGCTTTGCAAAAGATTGAAGAAAAAGATGGAAAAGAAAATGTGTTTCTCAATCATGATCAAGAACCTTTATCAAAAAGAGGTCCTACATGCATAGATAAAGAAGATTCTAAACCAGCAATAGACAACATCAACAACCCCTCACTTGCACCTGTTGTTCAACAAAAACATACTCTTGATGACCCAAAAACAACTTCAATTTTTTAAGAGCTTCTATGGTGACATGAAGCTTGCTCCTAATAAAGTGCATCCTTTGTTACTCTAGACATTGGAAAAGACTGAATTAAGAGGTGAAAAGGAGACTAGTTTTCTTGATAATGTTGTTCCTCAAGTAAGACCCACGATTGATAAAAGGTCTTTACAAAATGAAGACAATAATATAGACGAGAACCTTTGTCCTAAAGGTGAAGGTGTGTTTAATGAAATGTATTGCAATAAGAGGATTGAAAAGGCCTTAGTAGAACATGCATGTACCAATGAAGATAAAGTTTTTTTATCAGAGGAAGTTCCAGACCTCCTTAAAAATGAAAGATATGAGAATAAATTACCGAATGTCCTTCTAAATTGCGTGCAACCTGAACAAGAAAAGAAAGACGAAGTAAGAACACTGCAAGAAGAATTAACCTCCAACTCCCTCTATGGTCCAAAAAATCAAATCTCAAACCTTTATGCTCAAAAAGGTCAAAATCCTAGGTTAGGATTGCTCAAAAATTGAGCAATTTTAACCTTTGAGCCTAACCTGCCCATTCTCTCTATATTTGAGCATTTGACAAATTGTTTCAAGAACTGTGTAACTGTTTTTCAAGAGCCTTCGATACATTGGAAAGTTGGAGTCTTCTGCAATGCTCACCATTATTCTCATACTCGGAAGGAAAACTTTGTTCATGGTTTTCGGTTGCAAACCAAGCACAAGATAGATTTGTTGAGAAAGTTATGAAACTTTTATGGAAATGCAGATGACAGGCTGCCTCAAAGAGATGTCAACTCAAGGAGTGAAATAAAATGATTTCAGAATGTGCACAAAAATGATTCATTGAAAGGGCTTTAGAAACTTCTACACAAATGCAGTATAAATCTCATCCATGCGGCTTGTGGAGACAATGGCAACCTTCAAACAGGTCATGGACAGTCCTCAAAGCACAATGGCAGATATATTTTGCAGATTTTGGGATTGCAATTATTCCAAGGATTGCAGAGGATGCATTTGTTGAAAAAGTCAACATGTATGCAAAAGGTGGAGTCATAAACAAGGAACGTGCACAATTTGACTGAATGGCTCTCGCAGGCGAAGGATCAGAGATAAGGCGCTCAATTGTTTGACACAGTACCTCCAAGATATGTCATCATATGGAACACAATGATCAAAGAGGAGTAAATAGATATATTTGTTGAGAATTTGGAGACTTTCAAGCAAACGCAATCAGAAAATAGCAAGCTAGGGTAGACATGCATGCAAGTTGTAGAATAATAGAGAGCACACCCAAGTTGTTTGTCAGAATGCCTCAAAATTCATCTTCTCAAAAAATGAAATGATTAATAAAAGATGCACAAAATAGTTTATTGATAAGGCTCTAGAAACTTCAAAGAAAATGCAATTTCATGTTGGTTGTGTCAACCTCTTTTTCACAGTGAACTGTTCTCCAGATTGTCTCATGGAGAAGACATCTGACGCAGTCAAGGATGGTGGATCCAATTAAGGACAGTCCAAACCTTGCAGCCTCAAAACAACATAGCGGAATACTCAACAACACAACAACAAAACAATTGTTTAACTTCTGATTTTCATTAACATGCCCAGCTATAAGGCCTTCCGAGTTAGGGCCAATTACAATCAGAAACAATTCTGCAAGATCCAAACAGATCCAATACAATCTCAGCTAGTTCAGCTCTGAAGACAATCAGAAGCTAATGGAAACCCTAAGGCAGATCTAAACTTGAGCTCGCAAACCTCCAAGCAATCTCCTTGTCTCCAAGTGTGCAAACCACTAGCTCTGCAACTACAAACTATCAGATAACAATTTGATCTGCAAGATCATGCAAGATCTTTTCCACAACTTCGCCAACTCCAGCTTTCAGAACCTCAGATCTGATTCGCTAAGTCTTCCAAGTCATGAACTTCTACTGATCTCCTGATGATCCTAAACATCTCCCCCAAACACCCCTTAAATACTAATCATCAGCCACAAGTCAGCTGGATGAAATCATTAACTTCCCCCAACAAATATTAAATGCAATACAAGTCGGCATCAAAATAGCCTTACAAACATTTAATCCAACATGTCGGCCCAACAATAGCTACCAACAATAAATGCACCAAGTCGGCCCAACAATTCACATAGAACTCCAGTCAGTAAACCAAAACTACCGAGCAACAGTGAAATAACCGAGTATGTCAGGCATCGCCGAGCACCAATGTCAACCGAGCACCACAAACATCGCCGAGTAACACTTTCACCGAGCGCCAGAGATTACCGAGTTCCTTCAGTGACCGAGCTTCCTTCAATGACCGAAACCGTCGGTCAAGGCTGCAACCGAGTAACACCGGCCAAACATACACCTACCATGCAGATTCACCGAGTACCCTAGAACGCCCTTGCATCAAACACCCCAAGTTCGAAAAGATGTTCATATGTGAGAAGAACATCTTCTGGGATTCAACACATAAACCCGGAACTGGTTCTTCACATACAAGTCCACCTTTTCAGCTTGCATACTCTTCCACTTCAACTTTCTCTGTCTCTTCAAGTCTTTCCTTGACAACACAGGTCAGTTCTCCATACTGATCATTCATTTTCTCTGTATCACAACCTCAACTCAGCTACCAATACTCAGGCTTCTCCTACTGAGCGTTGTATCAAGCAAAGGCATCATGAAAAACTTCCTCTCATCCTTCTCAACAGTAAACACATTCCTTACACAGTCATACCACCTGACGCAGTCAAGGATGGTGGATCCAATTAAGGACAGTCCAAACCTTGTAGCTTCAGAACAACACAACGGAATACTCAACAACACAACAACAAAACAATTGTTTAACTTTTGATTTTCATTAACATGCCCGGCTGTAAGGTCTTTCGGGTTAGGGCCAATTACAATCAGAAACAATTCTGCAAGATCCAGACAGATCCAATACAATCTCAACTAGTTCAACTCTGAAGACAGTCAGAAGCTGATGGAAACCCTAAGGCAGATCTAAACTTGAGCTCCCAAGCCTCCAAGCAATCTGCTTGTCTCCAAGTGTGCAAACCACTAGCTCTGCAATCATATTGCCAAGGTCTACCGAGCAATATATCACAACTATTCATCTTCACAATGTCACATAACACAAGATCCTTATACTGGCCAATCTGAACATCAATAAAGCACTGTTCTCTTACTTCTAGAGCATGAACATCTTGTAACCAGCCAATCCTATAAGGACAAGGATGCTTCATTCTATTCAACCCAAGCTTCTAAACCATGTCCTCAGCAACAAGGTTATCAGTACTACCACTATCAACATTAACATCACAGAATTTACCTCCAGTCTTGCATCGGGTCCTAAACAAGTTACTCCTCTGACAAGGTTCCTCCTTTGTACCGAGCAATGTTCGCCGAAGCAACAAGTTCTCAAATTCAGGTTCATTCTCATTCACCACAGCAGTTCGTCAATCACCAAGCTTCTTCTGTCTACATTCAAAAGAACGATGTCCTTCCTCTCCACAGTTATAGCAAGTACCCTTAAAGATAACTCTACCTGTCTTCTTCTTCGGTTCCACAAGTTTCTGTTCATCTTCTGCATCAGTCGGTTTATCCTTCACCGAGTGATCAATCTTTTCCTTCCCTCAGGGATTACTATGTTGTTTCCTCTTCAACTTATCTTCTGCCTTCAGAGCATACTAATAAACATCTTCAACAGAATCAATCTTCAGCATACCAAGCTCATCCTGAATATTGAATCTCAAACCATTCACATACCGAGCTACCTTTTCCTTACCAAGCTCTCGGTGTCCAGACCAAATAGTAAGTTTGTAGAACTCCTCGGTATAATCTTCAATAGACAGATCCTTCTGTTTCAGATTCTGCAACTTCTTAAACAAGTCAAGCTCATAGTTAGAAGGTATGAACTTAGCTTTCAACTTAGTCGCCATCAACCTCCACCGATTGATCTTCGTTTCACCTTCATCTTCTCTATCTCTTTGTAGTTCTTTCCACCAAAGAGCAACATGTCCTTTCAACTTTGTCTGTGCTAATCTCACCCGAAGAGGATCTTCAATTTCTTCTAGCTCAAAGAAATCTTCAAGTTCACCAATCCAATCAATCAAGTTCTCGGTCTTCAAAGTACCAGAGAAAGTAGAAACTTTCATTTGGTAACTGCTACTTAACCGAGCTCCAGATCTAGGCAACCGAATAGTTCTGTCTTCACCAGATCTATCCCTCCAGTCATCACCACTAGATCCAGCAAGTTCAAAGTCTTCAACAGCTTCCTCATAACCATCTTCAGTACCAACATTCCGAGGTATACCAATAACAGCTCTCATGATCTCGACGACCATGTCATTCTTCATCAACTCGATCTCAGATCTGAAATCTGATTTCACCTTCTCTATGATCCGGGATTCCACAGTATCACAAAGATCAAAAATAACTCTAGGGTCCAATCTTCTCGGAGGCATCCTTAAAGATATGCAAAAACCCTCTGCAACAAACCCTCACCGACCACCTTGTGACAATCTCCAAGTTGTGTACAAGTCAGAACGCAATCTACCACCTTGAACAAACAACTAGGGCAAGATCCACAAGTTCAGTGCTCCGGATCTGCAATCTAGATCATACGATCTCTTCACAAACAAGATCAACTTCGCAAGATCAGCCTTACTAGGTCAACCTTCGCTCCACAAGATCAACTCTCAACTCTGATACCACCTGACGCAGTCAAGGATGGTGGATCCAATTAAGGACAGTCCAAACCTTGCAGCCTCAGAACAACACAGCGGAATACTCAACAACACAACAACAAAACAATTGTTTAACTTCTGATTTTCATTAACATGCCCGACTGTAAGGCCTTCCGGGTTAGTGCCAATTACAATCAAAATCAATTCTGCAAGATCCAAACAGATCCAATACAATCTTAGCTAGTTCAGCTCTGAAGACAATCAAAAGCTGATGGAAACCCTAAGGTAGATCTAAACTTGAGCTCGCAAGCCTCCAAGCAATCTCCTTGTCTCCAAGTGTGCAAACCACTAGCTCTGCAACTACAAACTATCATCTAACAATCTGATCTGCAAGATCATGCAAGATCTTTTTCACAACTTTGCCAACTCCAGCTTTCAGAACCTCAGATCTAATTCGCTAAGTCTTCCAAGTCATGAACTTCTACTGATCTCCTGATGATCCTAAACATCTACCCCAAACACCCCTTAAATACTAATCATCAGCCACAAGTCGGCTAGATGAAATCATCAACTCCCCCCAACAAATATTAAATGCAATACAAGTCGGCATCAAAATAGCCTTACAAACATTTAATCCAACATGTCAGCCCAACAACAACTACCAACAATAAATGCACCAAGTCGGCCCAACAAATCACACAGAACTCCAATCGGTAAACCAGAACTACCGAGCAACAGTGAAATAACCGAGCATGCCAGGCATCGCCAAGCACCAGTGTCGACCGAGCACCACAGACATCGCCAAGTAACACTTTCACCGAGCGCCAGAGATTACCGAGTTCCTTCAATGACCGAGACCGTCGGTCAAGGCTGCAACCGAGTAATACCGGCCAAACATACACTCCCATGCAGATTCACCGAGTACCCTAGAATGCCCCTGCATCAACATCTCATGAAATTCAATGATAGCAGGATAGGCATGAAATGGATTTGTTGGAAAAAAATTATAAACTTCCAAGCAAATGCAACCAGCAGGCATAAAGCTGAATTCCACCACCTTTGCCCATGTCTTCTTGGTCTCTGATATAATCACGAGCTTTTAACAGTTTATAGATATCCATTGAAGCATAAAGATGGAGATATTTTTGCCAGATATTATAAGTTGGAAATGCACTCGAAAATATGCATGCAAAATGTAAAGTACAGACATGGCACCTACATTTCCAACCAAAATGCCCCAAAGAAATGTGAACATATGCACCACAATGATAGCTCAATATGAACCAAGAGGATTTGTTGAACAGCCTCCTAGAAACTTCAAGCAAATGCAATTGATAGGGGTAAAACTAAATTCCAATAGACATGCAGACAAAATGTGGAATTAGAGGAAAAGTGTATCAAACGTGGACAGAAAATTCCAAAATTATGACATCTCTGGTTGCTATGATTGCAGCATGCGCAGAAAATGAATTTGTTGAAAAGGCTTCAGAAACTTTCAAACAAATACAAAGCCAAATTCGTTGCCAACATTCTTTCCTGCCCACCTACCTACTGTGTCAAAATGGGACCTTTGAAACAGGTGCGAACATTAATCAAAGCATAAAGATTGTGTATTTTTGTTAGATGTTGCTGTTGCAAACCCCCTGGTAGGCACGCATGCAAAATGTGGAATCATAAACAGCTACAATGATTTGTTTGACAGTATGCCTCAAAGAGATCAAGATGTGGAATCATCAAAGAGATCAAGATGTGGAATCACAGCCGATGCAAATGAACTGTTTGATGAAAAGCCTCAAAGAAAACATATTAACGCCAAACATGAGATCACAGAAAGGTACATGAACTATTTTTCAGATAGCCACAGCATCTCATGAAAAGCAAAGATTGCAGCGAATACACAAAGTGGCTTTGTGAGGAGAGCTTTAGAAACTATCAGTCACATGAATTGTTTGGACGAGAATATCTCAAAGAACCATCATTTTATTGAATGCAATGATTGCAAGATTTGCAGTCTCTGGATTTGACAAAAGGCTTTAGAAATTTTCAAGAAAATAGAATTGGCAGGTATAAAGCCAAATCCTACAGCCTTTGCCAGCCTATGCAAAAATGGAAGCTTTTAATATAGTGTACGGGCATTCATCAAATCATAATGGAGGGGTATTTTTGTCAGATATAATAGTGGGGAATGCTTCAATAGAAAGGTATGCAAAATGTGGTCTCAAGACATCTGCACAAAGAGGTAGCATCTCATCATAGAAGTGAATGATTGTGGAACCTGCACTTTGTTATAAAGGCCTTACAAACTATCAAGCAAATGGTTGGCTATTTTACTTTTTTGTGTAAACTTTCTCAAGGCACAAAACATTGGAATCATAGATGGAACACTCACAGAGTTTTTGGGCTCTACGAGTTTTTTTACTTTTATTTTGGCAAAAACTCAGCAAGTCCAACTTAAAAACTCGACCGTAGTCTCATCCAGCATTTAAAGGCGAAAAATCGGCCCCCAATCAATTTTATTTCTCATTTGTTCACTTCTATTTTGCTGAGAAGCGGAAAAATACTCTTCCAAACCCTTGCAAACTGATTTCCAGCGATTTGAAGCGGATTTGAGGTGGTTTTTGAAGAAAAATCAGACCCTCTACTCCTAACGCCTTTGTACAATAATAAAAGTTGTTTTTGGCTTCACGGGGCACTGCCCCTCAACTCCACCCTGTATCGTGATAGGGAGCGCACCAGGGGCACTGCCTCTAGGCCCCGCAAGGGGCACTGCCCCCAAACCCCCATTGAAAAAAATCTGGGGGGAAACTACGTCAATAAAAGTGGGGAAAATTTGACCTCCGAGTCTAATTAGGCTTCATAGAACAATAGGGAAGAGGAAGATGTAATTGTAATGATGTATTTACTTTTAGTTTTACAGAAACTATTTACTATTTTGCTTCCAGCCATCAACATTCCTCATGAGAATGTGATTTTGTACCCACTTTGCATTTAAATATGTCTAGACTCAGCTTGTTTCTTTTGTGTTCTCATTTATTGACTCATTGGATGCATCTTCTCATTGAATTTTGCAAAAAAAATGCATTTCTAATTAAATTTAAACAATTTTTTAAGTTGTCGAGTGTTTTGCCGAGTTTTTGCCGAAAACTGGCCAAGTTTTTCCTGAATTTTTTTCAGGCCTTGGCAAGTTTTTGGCTTTGGCCAATTTTCCAACTATGGTTGGAATTATTGGTGCTATGAGGATAGGATTTGTGTATCCTAGAATGATTGTTGAAGGTTTCAAAGTGAATATCATATATTATGATATATATAAGTCAGTTTGACTAAGAGAAGTTTTGACAGCATGGCGAATTTCTAAAATCCCGAGATGATACATCTATTGCACAGAAAGGGCCCACCTGCCATTGAGGAGATGCTCAGAGAGGTTAGTGTGATGAGTCTTCATCTTGTATTAGACAAGGCTACTTATCAATTAAACAACAAAGATGATTATCCATAATGAAGAAGGGTACATTTCTTCTAAATGTCAATGCTTGCAGAGGTCTTACTCTAACATTGTCCAATACACATGTACCTTGGTGAAATGGTTGGCTTTTCTAAAATAAGTTATACCAAATGTTTTATCGCATATGATCCTTCCTACCAAATGATCTATAAAGATGATATAATTGATGTTTGTGATTTGTGCATTCGAAGGAGACATGATGTTCATCCCAACAAATTGATGGAGTGCTCTTTTATTCCAAGGTTATAAGCTTCAAATTACCTTTTTTTGTAAAAAATGACTTGTGCCACTCATTGTAACTATAGCTAGAAAATGGACTCTTTCTGCACAAAAGTTGAGAGGTTTTTAACTAAACTCTTTTTGCACGAAATCGAAGTAGTTTCTAACCCAAAAACAAAAAAGTAGTTATCAAGTGGTTATGGGTTAGTTATCAAGGAAGCTTATCAATACAAGGCTATTTCTATTGTAAGGGGGAACTTTTACGATGGGGAAACTCTAAAGAAATTCTCAGAGGAACTTTCAATGACTTTTGGTTTCACATTATGTACATAAGGGTTTGAGATTGTATAATCTCATAAACATAATAAAGAACGCATTTGTTCATATTTTCTAAATGTTCTTCTGAGTTATGGTTGCTACATTTTCGTATGTTCAATTATTGATCGCTTTATGCATCTATATGAATCATTATAATCTATGCAGTTGATATAAGAAACATAGTCATTTCATGGTATCTTGAGTTTGGTGTGTCAAAATAACCTATCTGTTGAACATGCTAAATAGCTGAGAGAGCGGGTGAATCAATTATAATAAATCAATTTTCTTAACCTTATTTAATCCGGAGCAAACTTAATGCGATATGAAAATTAAAACAAATATGAACATGAAAGCACACCAACACCATACACCATGAACACCAAAATATATGTGAAAACCTGTTCTCAATTTTGTATTCACAAAATTGGGGCAACCCTATAGAAAATTTTGTAGGATAAACTCTTTAAGGTGTGTTCTTAGTTGTTTTGTTTGATTTTGATTTTGTTTTCACCCTAGGATTGTGGCATTTTCAATTCCGCTCGTTTCAAGCTATCTTAGGCCTCGATCAAAGTTGTATTTCAAGAGTTATTGAGGAATTAAGAACCCTACAAGTGGGCTTTTTAAGCCTGATTGCATGTCTTCATTCCTAGTCTAAAATTGTGCACAAGTGGGCTTTTTGTCAGTCTTTACATATTATATTGGGTATCATTTACATGCAATCTGGATTTAAAACTCCACCATACATATTTCCAAGGAAATATGTGAACTTTAATTAAAGATTTTAATGTGTGATGGGCTTTTTTAACCTCATTACATGTTTTATCTTTAAAAAAGTTTAAATGTGTGCAAATGCACATGAGAAACCTGTTTTTAAAATAGATGTTTTTAAACTTATATTTATTGGTGGGCTTTTTTAGTTCACTTACAAGGTATGAGTTTATGTTTGTTTTTGACTTGCATATGCAATGAAAAATCACGTGATTAACTTTGAAGAGTTAAAAGTGGGGATTTTAGGGGTCATTAAATATTCCAAATGACTTGCAAATGCTTAACAAAAGCCCGTTATTGGTTTTATAAAGCAAAGATGGTGTTTTTAACATGTGTTGCATGATGCATCCATTAAAGTCCTTAATACATTGTTTTGACATTCTTAAAGGCTATGGATGACGATTTTGAGGAGCACTGCAAGTTTTTAAAATATTGAAATGACATGTGAAAGGCTTTTAAAAGCCCATATAGACTTGCAAGTAGCTAATAAAAACCCGTTTTTACTCAATCATCACTAAAATAATGTGTTGTTTGCCTTGCAAAGCCCGTTTTTAATGAAGTCGCTGCTTTGTGGCATGTAATGTCAATAAAAATCCCCGTCATGAATGTTTTTAAGCATTTCTATGCTTGTATTGACATTAAAGAAGCCCGTCTATGCCTGCAATAGCATGTCAAAATTCCGTCATGAGCATTTTTAATGTTTTTAAAGGCAAGAAGGCAGTGTTTTTACTTGTATCAAGCCAGTCCTAGAGCATAAGTGAATCGTTTTTCTTCAAAGACTTGTAAAACATCTTCATAAAATGTGTCCATTCATTTGTGCAAATACTAGATGATTTTCAAAACATGTTCCAGCACTTACACCGTGCTCTAAAAAGCCCATTTAAGGCATTATAAGGTGTGTTTTGTAAAGAAAACAGACAGTCTATACTTGCAGCGGTTTTCTCAAAAAGTCTAGGGCAAAGGCGTTCAATTTTTATGAAGAAGAGATCATTTCCAGCTTAAAACGTCAATTGAAAATCTCATCATGACTGTTTTAGAAGCATTTCAAACTTGTAATGTTGGATAAGAAGCCCGTCTAGGGCACAAAACGGCATTAGAGGAAGAAGAAGCTTGTTTCAGATTTGCAGCAGCAAGTTTAAAACTCGTCCAAGGTTAAAGACCAAGAATTTGTGGTTTGTTTTCACTTATAAAAAATGTGTTTGTCTCTATAGGCGCCGTTTTTGGGTTCTCTTACATTGTGGCTTGCAATCTCCATCAAAATCCATGTCTTCCAAGGTTGAACTGGTCATTGCAGTTGCTATTCTCAAGCAAATTGTTTCTCATTCATGGTCATTTGTCGAGGAATCATCAAAGACTGCAAAATTGTATTAATGGAGGAGAGTTCTAATGCATTTTGGCTTGTATTATTTCAAAAACGTCTATATAGAGTTACAAGTTGAAAGATCTTTATCCGGATTTAGAGCAGCGGTTTTGGTTCCAAGTGGTGCAAGTTATTCTTGTTTTAGTTGTCTTGCTATCACGTTCTTGAGCAATTTTTCTACATGATTGGTGATTCAAAAGAGGATTTTTGGCTTCAAAAGTTTGATTGTATTGTTCTCACAACAATACAAGTTCTTCCCAAAATAATCTAAGAAGAGAAGCAAGTTCTTCCCAAAAAGAAAAAGCCCCAGTATTTGTTTTTCCTTCATATGCAGTCGGGATTAAAAACCCCATCCATAGGCTTGTCTTGCATAACAAGAGCAAAGTTTTTCCCCCCTATTTGTAATGCGAGCTAAAAAGCACACCTACAAGTGTTTTCCAAGCACTTTTTGACTCTTTTTCAAAGCTGCAAATTAACTTCAAAAACCTGTTTGTAGGCGGCAAGTACTCTCCAAAATCACTTGTAATGGGACTTAAAAACCCCACTTACAAGAGGAAAATCTTCTCCCTTGTTTATACATGCTTGTGCAAGGAGGTGAAAAGGTGAAAACATTTGAAAGCATAGAAAGTTTTCAAGACTGATTTCAAGGAAGTGATTTGTTAATGCTATCAATGCAAATCAATCAAGGATGCAGATTCGTATTCCTGTTCGTGATACTTTCACCAATCTTGAACATTTCAAACACGGAGCATCCTGTAGCAGCATGAAGACCATACAAAGGATGATGTAGTAGAAGTCATGTCTTGTCAGACACTTAGTCATTTCCGCATGCTTTATAAATAGGTGTAGTTTTGTTGACAAATTACATTTAATTGGGTAACAAGTTGTAATTGCATGTGATAGTATCACGTGCAAAGCTGTAACATATAATCAAATTACAAATGCATAAGACTTTGTAATCTTGAACAAGTCAAAGGTAGTTAAGGGTTTCCCCTTCTTTCTCCACCTTTTTCTCCACTCCTCTCCTATAAATAAAGGAGTGAGCTCATTGTAAATATTCATCTTTTGTTTTGTGCAAGAAGACTATGCTAAGATCTCGTCTTGAAAACTTTGTGTTTCTTGGTGCAAATTTTATGAACTGAATAGAAGAAGCAAGTGTTCTCAAACTGTGTTGTGAATCTTGAGATTAGTTGATTGATCATCTTTAATTCAGCTTATAGTTTATTTTGTATAAATCTCTTGAGCATTCGATTCAGGTGTTTGAAAACTTTGTGCTTCAAAACGAAGAATTGTTATAGTTAACAGTGGCTGCAATTACTTAGAAGTGAAGACTTTGAGCTTTAGTTATAAGTATTTTTACTAAGTTTGAGAGTATCTAATAAAAAACTTTGTGCCTTATTGATTATTCTGATTATTGAATCCTAACTCAGCATAATTGTAGGAGACTTTGGGTTCCTGTACTTATTCCAAAAAATATAAAAGTAGACTGTTGTCTTTGGAGTTGTTCTTACGTCAACCCTTGAGCCACCGGTATTATCGTAGTAGTAGATACCTTTTGTTAAGTTGGAGAGTTGTTGTATATGAATCATTCTTGAAAAAAGACGAATGAATTGAATTGAATTGAAGGATTTTAATGAAGTCCATGAGACCAAACAGTCTAAGGGACCACAGAATCACAGCCACACGCAATCTCCAAATTCCTTTCCATGTCTAACCTCCTACTATGAATCTCGACAATCAAACTAGTGGTATGTTTGATCTTATCCTCCTTAAATAAACTATGCATGTTGTCAGCCTTCAAAATGGTTTGCTATTGAGCCCCAATGTCCTTATATGCAATGCATTTCATAACAAAGTATTTTTCGCTTTCAATTGCACCCGTCTCACAAAACCTACAAATCCTTTCTTCCCACTCCTCTTTGGGCATTTTCCATCTACCCGTCTCGCATCTGAGATGATGAGAACCCGTCCTCAATTGAGCCACTAATAGCTTTGCTTTCCCTTTCATAGCTGCCCCTAGGTAAGCTTTATCACCATGTTCTCGGGTTGGGTTGAACACTTTGATGTAATGAGCCTTTTTCCGACCCATGCTATTCGTCCACATGGCAGTCTGGAATTTTTCTATGACAAACTTTTTTATTTCCACATTGGTATTAGGGCATTCTTGTAACTTGATGTTCCACTTCCTCATCCACTTTATGTTTTGTTTCATCCATGTTTTCTTCCTACATTCCAAACCCTCATTCGCTGCAATTTTGGGGCATCGTTGGTTATCCATGTTTCCAAGTTTTTTTAAATAGCTTATTAGTCAAGTTATTGCTGCAGCCTCTAATGGGAACATACCTACTTCTGCTAATAGAATTTCATGAGGCACTGAAGTCTTGACTTTGAGGCTGCAAGTGATTAATTGTTTCTTAATGCTGTCTAATTGTCTCCACCCACAAATTGTAGTGTTGCACCCCCAAACTTCGCAGCCATAGAGGACAACCGGAGTGACCAGCAAACCAAATAAAGTTTTTTTGGTTTTCTCGTCCCAAAGCTCAACACCTCTTCATCTATTCTGAAGTAAGTAGGATGCTTTTCACCCTCCCTAAATCCTCTTCGCTCTACAAGTCACCTAGCTAAGCCTATTATGGAAGGCAATCCCCAAGTACTTGTATTATTTCACAATTTCGAATGGGCTACCTTCAAAAAGGAAGGAAAAATGTTTTTCCTTCCTCCTCAAAGAAAAGATCATAATTTTTGTTTTGGTGGTGTTCACCTGCATCCTCACCTCATGACAACAATGCTCCAATGCCCTTAAATGATCTCTTAACCCTTGAACAGTTTTTGAAATCAGAATAAGATTGTTTGCATATAAAAGAAGCTTCACCACGTATTTTGCCAAATGGACCCCTTCACCGCCCATCTTGCCTAACCAAGATTCTAATTATCAATGTATAAGCCAAACAAAATGAGAGATAAAGGACATCCCTATTTAACACCAATGTCACTGTCGAAGCATTCAGGCATTCCCTCCTCAGTTCTGATTTTGGCTCTAACTCCCTCATAAAGCCTATGCACCGCTGCTCTATATACATGTGGAATGCATAAATCTTCCATTATATTCCACAGCTTGTCTCTAGGAACCGTGTCAAAGGCTTTCTTGAAGTCCACAAAACAACAATAAGCTTCTCCACCTTGCTTGTCCCATATTTTCTCTATCAGATGTCAAAGAGTGACACAATGATCACTAGTAGAATGTTTGGGTTTGAAACCCACTTGACCTTTTGCTCTTTTTCCTTCACTTTCAGCCCAACTACTGATTCTACGCCCCACCATGCTCCCAAATAGCTTGCCGAAGAGAGGATTGACCATAATTGTCCGATAATTAGACAGATTATTGATATCCCCACTCTTAAAGAGAAGAATAACACACTAGTGGTCCAATCAACCGGAAACCCATCCTGAATGACACTGTTGAAGATACCTTTTATGTGGGGGGCAAGAAGATCAACTCCCCACTTAAAAATTCAGCTTGCAGCCCGTCTATGTCACTTGCCTTACCCCTTGCCAATTTCTTTATTCCCATTTTGACATCATCCACCGTGAACAGCTCCACCAAGGTGTTAACAATGGGGGGAAAGTTCTTCTCATGCGTCCGCTCATAAAGTATCTTAGCATACTCTAACCATTGATCATCAGTAATATTATTTTTTGTTTGCTTTTTTCTCTGTTGAAGTTCCTTCCAAAAGTCTTTAGGATTGTGTTTTCTTAGATGTATTAACTCTCTCCCTCTTGCACTAACATACTCCTCTTTTTTGGCTTGTATCAACTTTGTATTCATCTTGTTTTCTTCGCTCGGATCTTTCCCTCCAATAACTCTCTTGGCATCCTTACATTCTTCATCATACCACAGATTTGTTGGAAACGTATTTGCAGCCCTCTTCCTATTGGAAGATCTTTTGCATGCCTTTAACGCCTTTTGAATAATGGGAATCAGCAAGCTACTATGCAAATGTTCAATCTCCTTATTGTCCCTTTCCTCAATCAAAATATTGTTTATTTCAAGAAACTGTTGTTTAAGAGCAGCTCTGAATGTGACCCTGTTCTCATGATTTATGAGTATTCTACCGCTGTTAACAACTACCTTTTGTATGTGAAGGTCTTGTTTATCATGTGGATTACCCGGAACAAAGTCCAATCTAATATACAAGGGCATGTGATCAGGTTTCATCTCTATAAGACGTTCACCATTGTCGAATTCTATCACTCTAGAAGTAAAATTTTGTGAGCAAATAACGTAATCCACCACACTCTGACCATTGTACGTCTTGCAAGTGACACCCTCAAAGTTGACCAATCTCTCATACCGTTACAAATCACCATGTCAAATAGACCACGCAACCCCAATAATTCTACTCTGAAATGAGAAACACCGCCATTATCGTCCTGTGAATCTCTTTTGCAAGGTTGATCACCGCCTTCTTCCAACCACAAAGGATTGTTCTATCCTTTTTCACCATTGTTCAAATGTAAAAATTGATTGTTGGCTGTCCTTGCATTGAAATCCTCAACAAGCATAATTTCGCCTGTAGTGCTGAATACAAAGATATCTTTTTTTAATGATGCGAATGGATCCTCATTGTCTAAATTCCTTTTTTTGTAGAACTTAGAGTTTTTCGGGGCAAAGTAGCAAGCAGCCAACCTGAAAATTATTTCATTCACTGTTATTCGCAGCCATATGTACTGTTTATTTGGGTCTTCTTTCTCAAATTTTACCCCTCCATACCACTTCTCTTTGATAAACATTGTGATTCCACCATGTCCTTTGCCTCTTTCATTCCCCTTGTTCCAAACTGAAAATTTCTTGTAACCATCAAAATCCGGGACCATGCATCCATCATGCTCATGTGTTTCTACAAGAATAATAATATCCTTCCCTTCTACTATGGGCCCCAACCCAGGACCTCTTCTCTATGGATAACCTCTGCAGTTCCAACTTACTACACTCAAGTGATCCTGTGGGGTCCCTATTTCCTATTTCTTATTTGAGAAACGCTCATTGATTTGAGCTTTCCCATTTTTCAGCCATGCTCATTTTCCCTTGCTTCTTGCTGTTTTTACTTTTATCCATCCCTTCCTTTGCTCCTCTTGTTGAAAAAAAGTTAGATCATCATCTAGAGAAAACTGCGTTCCTCTGAGTAGCCCTCTATTTCTATGGATGATATTCTTATCCTCAAGGTTTCTCAAGACAACTCTCATGTGCCTATCCCTTCCTCCATCCAACGTCTTACCTATCCTATTTGCTTGTTGAATACCATCTGTCCACTTCAGTTTATCTTTGAGAAAGTCCCTCGTAAGAATATCGGTTCTCTCTTTTTCTCCAAAGTCTTTCAGCCCTTTGATAATGATATTTGTAGCCTTGCCTCTTTTGTCTTGTTCTTCTCTTATTTGAATTGATTAAAAAGAACCGCCCTTTGTTAATTCCAATTAGGTCTCTGTTAAAGCAACCTATGGTACGAAGAGAACCTCCCCTATTGCTGAAAGGAGAAAGAAATCTCATGAGACGTTGCCTAAAATAACCATTTCATAAGTTGTAGTTTTAGTAACTTACAAAAATTTTAGCCAACAAAACCCAAGATAGGAAAAACCACAGAGAAACTAATTCTCATGAATATAAACACTGGTTAAGGTGGTTTTTACAAGGGCTCACTGTCGGTTTGCTCATTGCAGGTAGGCTCACCGTCACTAGGGCTCATTGCCCAAAAGTAATAAGGCTCACTGACAATACAAAAAGGCTCATTGCCATAATATGAATAATGAAAGGGAATCCACCACCGAAATCACTATCACCAAAAATCAGCAACACTAGAAGAATATTTCTGTCTGATACCAGTTGCACACAATCGCATACATCAATACACAGATCTTTCCTTGTCAAATTCGCATCCACTATGCACATGCATATTCTCTTGCATCGAACAAAATCATCACTTCCTTATACCATGCCATGCCATATAAACTTCTAAGTCGGCCTAACACTATTTGAAATAGGTCACCACAAACCATTCCCACGGTGGTAAGGATTGAAACGTGGACCATACAAAACCTCCTCACTCAATACAACGTGTCTCGCTTAAATCAACACGCTACACATTCACCATAGCATCCGAGACCAAAAAATAGGATATAAATGTTTCAATGCAAGCACTTGTTCTAGAGCACACTAACCACTTTCCAGATAGGTCTAGACCCAAAAGAGTGAACCACAACATGTCACGACATGAATGGGACCAGGACAAACACGACCAAAGATAGATCTACTCAACACAACATCTGGAGCACACTACACCGGATCACCAAAGCATCAAATCCACATCCAAACATAAGATATGTTGACATCAATGACAACCATTTATGACAACAACAATAATAGCATCAACATCACATTACAACACTATCTCCTCATGAGTTGAGATTTGTTACTCTTCGTTCTTCATCATTGCATATTAAAACTTGTTGTGTGCTTAAAACCCTCTTTGTAATCATTATTAGTTATGGAATCTCAATTGTTTTTGTAAGTCTACCATTGGGGTTTCTGATATTCATCTCTCTTTAGTTTTGCATTGTATCCTTCTTGTGATTTCAAGTGAAAAGTAAACAAAAATACAAATAACCCCATCATACGAGAGAGCTTCCTTTCTCAAATGCAGAGGAAGATTGCAATCTGATTGCAATTTATCCAACTGTTGGGGCAGTTGTCACTACTCTTTGGGTAAACAAGGTCAACTTCAAAGAAACAATCAGTGACAAATTTGTTTACCAACAAGACGTAGCTCTCTCATAGCACAAACAAACAAAAAATAAGAGTCATACCCCTCAATGACAAACCCTGGAAGAATGCCAAACTTGTCCCTAAAGTTTACAAATTTTAATTGACAGAGCGGCTTTGTCAATACGTCAGCAACTTGTTCATCGGTGGGAGAATATTGAAGACACACTGCATTGTAGGCTTTAAGCTAACAAATATAATGATGATGAATTTCAATATGTTTAGTGTGGGCATGATAAACTGGATTCTTAACCATCTTGATAACACCCTGATTGTCACAAAGAATAGGTGTTGGGTCATGTTGATCTATGTGAAGATCATAAAGAACTTGACATAACCAAACAACTTCACAGCCTATAGTATGTCATGTCCCCTTCCTCAATAAAACTCAGTAATGATAAATAATGATTATAGGACTAAAATATAAATATTACTAATAATAATATTATGATTACTAACCTATATAATTATATACAAATAATATTATATTGAATAAATTATATATATCGAATTTCATAATTATAGTCATGTCAAAAATATTAATATGATTAATAATATATAAAAATAATAATTATATAATATATTATTTAACAATATATGAGAATAACCCATTATTAACAATGTGAATTAATTATTAATATATTATAATAGTAAGTAAACATATAATAAATTATTAACATATTTATTAATACGTTAATGAATGATAATGAAAACATAAAATGGATAACCCATAATAATCTCATATTATAATAGGTCGACATCTCAAGCACTACTCATCTAATGCTCCACATCGACAACCACCATAAGGTGCGCTATCAGGCATTGCCCTCACCGACCATATGGTGCGCTATCAGTCGTCAACTGTGTAAGGATACAGAGAACATTACCTCGATGCATAAGATAAGGATCGTCGACTTTACACACAGCGTAACCTCGATATGATTGTAATATCAATACTTAAAAACATTGGTGGGAAGGGTGATGTCCATCCTCTAATACGATGACAAATAGTAGCAATACAATTATCTCCGTCTCCAAGTAATACGTAAGAAGGAAGAATACATAATCCACTAAAGCGTTGGAAGTTATCATGTTAACTAACAATGATTAAAGCAATATCCATTTATAGTATTAACTATTAATTATCATCCACAAATCGATGAATGGCACGATTAAGGGATGATGGCAATTACCATATCAATAATCTAGCAAGAACTATCATTAAAGAGACAATTAATTAGTGAATTGTTGCGATTTGGTTAAGAGAAACTACTAACACTAACAAGGAGTGGTCAAAAGAATATTGACCAAGGCAAGAGTTGACGTATGACAGCGATACTTAATATCACTTATTATCAGTCATAATATGAAGTGGTATTCTTTGTAAACCAATAGTTATGAAGGAGTTTGATTATGAAGAGTAGTGTCTTATCGGTTGCCAAAGGATACCATACTTTCGGTTTTAAAGAATAGATATAAAGAAAAGAATAAGAAGGAATTATTTATAGAGAACAAAACAGAGAAAAAGCATTGGACAAAAGAAAAAAGGTAGAACACCTAATCAGAATACGTGGAAATTACAATCAGCCCAAATACACACATAAAGACAAGAATAATAAACAAAAGAATCAAACATATAGATTCTTAGAATGCAAATAAGAGGGGAGTACATCAAATCAGATACATAAAAAGGGAAATCTCTTCAATCTAGAGAAATCAGTCCCAAATTCTATAGGTCTGGAATAGGGACATTACATAGTACATGCCTCTTTATATTTTTGCTTCTATAGATGATAGTGCAACAATGTGTCATAATTTGCTTTGCCAAGAAATAGCTCCAAAACCAAGTGAGAACACATATCTAGTAGTCAATAGATGATCATCGATGGAACATCTACATCTGTGTAACTATTCAAGTGAAATTCATCTGTGTGTTGATACTATATATCAAAGTTGGGGGTACCTTTGCTATACTTCAAAACTCATTTTCTTGAAGCCAGTGTTTTGTATTTGGATTGAATATAAATCGAGATAGATAGCTAACTTAAAACATAGGTCTAGCCTTGTTGTAGTAAGATAGATCAAACTACCTTCTAGTTGTTTGTAAATGGTCTCATCGACCATCGAGGAATATGAATGGGCTAACATCTTCAACCCAACTTCCATAGGTATAGAAAGAGGATTACAATCAAGCATCTAAAACTTCTCCAAAAGTGTTTTGGCATACTTGGCTTGGGAAATGATACAACTACCCTGGCAAAAATCTACACCCAAACAATAATGGAGCCCAAATCTATCATTTCAAATATAGAACAAAGAATTATAGACTTTTTGAAGAAGTCGGGTTCCACTACCTATGATGACTAGGGCATCCACATATACAATGAGAATAACAATGTCCTCACTAGAAAATTGTACAGAGATTAGGATCTGAAGGACTTTTGCTAAATCCATAATTTCTAAGGTAAGTGTCAATCTTAAAATACCAAGCTCTAGGAGCTTACTTAAGTCCATACAAGGACTTGATTATCCTGCAAACAAGATATTCCTTCCCTAACTTGAAACCCCTATGGTTAGACCATGTAGACTTCTTCATTTAAGTCAATATTCAAGTTGACATCCATTTAGTACAATGGCCACCCAAACTCGACTACAAAAGAAGAAACAAGACAAAGAAATACCAGTTTGGTTGTATGAGCAAATGTCTCCTCATGGTATATGCCTTCTTGCTATGCATATCCTTTGGCAACAAGTCGAGCCTTGGACTTGTCAATGGACCCATCTGATTTATATTTCACCTTGTACACCCATTTCCAACCAATGGGGTTCTTGCCATGAGGCAATTCAAACAACTTTCATGTGTTGTTCTTTATTAAGGCATCAAATTATGCTTTCATAGCAGCTTTCCATTCTAGTTTACTAGAGGCTTCTTCAAATCGGGTTGACTCAAACTCCTGTGAGAGAGGTAGAATTTGCATACTCAACAACATTGGCTTTCCCTTTGACAGCTTGTCTTGTTTGAGCATATTTTTGTCCATCTTTTTTCACGTCTGTAATGGTCTTATCAAACCATCTTGGATGAGGTCTAGGTATATGTCGTTGATTGTCAAAAGATTGACTTGGAGAAGAACTCATTGTATCCCGAAGGGGACTTTGCAACCAGTCTGGTTTATCCTCTTACTTGTCATCTTCAGACTCTGAATGTTGGCTACTTGATGAGTCATCATTTACTTACAAACTATTTCTTGACACGAAATTCACTGTCTAGAACCTCACTTGGTTTACCATCATTTGCAAAGTAAGGTGTCTTTTCATGAACAATTACATCTCTACTAACAACTAATTTGTTAGTAGTTACATCAATAAAATATTTTATTATGAAAAATGAAAAAACTGAATCGATGGTAAGATTTCTTTGGTGATTTCAATTTATCCATTGAAATAATGATACACGACACATTTCACATCACATATAACATAACAAAAGCATTCATTTGCAGGCAGTAACCAAATCAAATCCCAAACCTATCTTATCCTCTTATCATTTGTCATGCAGTAAATTGGTTATTCTATTATTTGAATAGAGAGAACTAAGTCTTAATTAGCGGGGAGTTCCCGTTTCAAATTAATGAAGAAAATTGCATTTATTTGGGAATGAAGGATTCTTTGCTTGGCTTCCTTCATTTACTCAGGATAAAATGAGGGTGAGGGAACTCAAAAAAAACAATGTCAAACAATGTAACATGCTACAATTCAATTTATAAATAAGGCAAAGTTCAACTCAAAATTAGATCAAATGAATAACAAGTTCGGAAGATAAAAAAGAAATATAGCCAACTTTTTATTATAGCCAAAAAGCATGAATTTTTTACTTTTTGCACCTAGTTTATCTACATTGTTTTGTTTAACTAGTGCAAAAGCAACACACCCAAAAATACGAAAAATAATCAATAGTAAGTTTATCACTAATCCAACCTTCTTCAGGAGTAGTATTCTGCAAAGACATACTAGGACATTGATTGAGAATCTGTACAGTAGTCTATATTGTTTCTGCCCAATAATGGTATGGTACATTCTTGCTAGGCATCATACACCAAGCCATTTCAACAATCATCTTATTTTTGCATTTGACCACTCCAATTTGTTGTAGAGTGTATTGTGTGATATACTATTGATGGATACCCTCTTGCTTGCAAAAGTTGGTGAATGTCATTGAGGTGAACTCTCCACCATTAACTATACATGCATACATACATACATATATATAAAGATAGATATGTATACATATATGTATATATGTATGTACTATGTATACATATACATACATACATATATATATATATATATGTATGTGTATATATACACATATACATATACATACACATATCAAATTCCAAAATAAATTTAGCCGTACCAACGAATTGGATTTCCAAACCTGAACCTGACCAGCAATTCAGATTATATATAATGTCAATATATATGGAAAAAAATGGGCTATATATGATGATTGGCTTTAGTATATTCTATTGGGAGCCCACTTCTTCTGTATACATCCCACAATATAAGAGGCTATCGATTATTTGTTTATGCCTGTCAAAGTAATGGTATGGACTGATACTAGCTCAGGAAGTAGGGATCTCAAAGCTTGAAATTGAGGGAGACTCGCTGATTACCATCAATGCAATCAAAGTCAAATCAACCCCAAATTGGCGTCTTATGGCAGTTTTAGAGGTAATCTTACAGTTAATGGATAATTTTGAATCGAAAACCATTAACCATACTTTCAAAGAAGGAAACACTGAAGCGGATGAGCTGGCTGACCTGGCAGCTAGAGGAACAAATTTGAAAATTCTATCCGACATCAGCGGAGTTTCAACAGAGCTCATTGAATCTAACCACTAAATCAAAATGGTCAAATCAGGTCCTGATATATTTTTGCCTCAGAAGTTGACAGAACGGCTCCTTGTGGTGATAAGACGGACGTCTTTTCTCATAGCGCATAGTGAGTGTAGGAGTTTAGAACATTAAATGAGGAGTTGGATTAGGACAAGAAGAGCAGATACCTATTGTACATCGAAGAGTGCCGGCGTCCGAACATGAGTTATCTTCTAGCGTCGAAAACCTTGGTTGTTTTCGGTCATTCGCCTCTACGCAGTTAAATCTCTGACACCAGTAAATCCTAGGTGCGCTGCTGCAATTGCGTGGGGCCCAATTTTTATCATGTTAGTCGTCGCTAGGTCAGGGAATGAAGAAAGTCTATCCAGTGAATGGGAGTTTGCCTTTACTGCCAAAGCTCAAGGGTGGGGTCTGGTTTCCGGATAAGTCAGACGGTCTTCACATGTCAGAGCATCAACGGTGGTCGCTAAAGTGCAAGGGATTTGTCAGAGCTATGCGAAATCACGCCGGCCGTGGATTCTTCTTTGCGGTGTAGGGTTTCAAACTGTGGGCCCATGGTGACATGTATGCATAAATGGCGCACCCCTATTGGCCGAAGGAAATAAAGAGGTGGAGTGTTGTCAGTGGGGCTTGCGTTAGAGATTTTGATCGACGGCTGGCATGTGATCACATGAAATATTCTCTCCCCATGCGATCATGCGCCCACCGTCTGATTAGATGCCGTTGGAGTTATCTTCTAGCGTCGAAAACTTTGGTTGTTTTCGGTCGTTCGCCTCTGCGCAGTTAAATCTTTGACACCAGCAATTCCTATGTCCGCAGCTGCGATTGTGTGGGGCCCAATTTTTTATCATGTTAGTCGTCGCTAGGTCAGGGAATGAAGAAAGTCTATCCAGCGAATGGGAGTTTGCCTTTACTGCCAAAGCTCAAGGGTGGGGCCTGGTTTTCGGACAAGTCAGACGGTCTTCACATGTCAGAGCATCAACGGTGGTCGCTAAAGCACAAGGGATTTGTCAGAGCTATGCGAAATCACGTCGGCCGTTGATTCTTCTTTGCGGTGTACTATTACAAACTGTGGGTCCATGGTGACATGTATGCATAAATGGTGCACCCCTATTGGCCGAAGGAAATAAAGAGGTGGAGTGTTGTCAACGGGGCTTGCGTTAGAGATTTTGATCGACGGCTAGCGTGTGATCGCATGGAATATTCTCTCCCCATGCGATCATGCGCCCACCGTCCGATTAGATGCCGTTGGAGTTATCTTCTAGCGTCGAAAACCTTGGTTGTTTTCGGTCGTTCGCCTCTGCGCAATTAAATCTCTGACATCAGTAATTCCTATGTGCGCTGCTGCGATTGTGTGGGGCCCAATTTTTTATCATGTTAGTCGTCGCTAGGTCAGGGAATGAAGAAAGTCTATCCAGCGAATGGGAGTTTGCCTTTACTGCCAAAGTTCAAGGGTGGGGCCTGGTTTCCGGACAAGTCAGACGGTCTTCACATGTCAGAGCATCAACGGTGGTCGCTAAAGCGCAAGGGATTTGTCAGAGCTATGCGAAATCACGCCGGCCGTTGATTCTTCTTTGCGGTGTAGGGTTTCAAATTGTGGGTCCATGGTGACATGTATGCATAAATGGAGCACCCCTATTGGCCGAAGGAAATTAAGAGGTGGAGTGTTGTCAGTGGGGCTTGTGTTAGAGATTTTGATCAACGGCTAGCGTGTGATCGCATGGAATATTCTCTCCCCATGCGATCATGCGCCCACCGTCCGATTAGATGTCGTTGGTTTGTCTGCAGTGGGACCACATGATGATTCATCGTCGAGGTGTCAAGTGGGGATTGGCTGAGCTGGTATGGGATTGTCGTGCCCACCGTCCGATAAGGAAAATATGAGGTGGAGTGTTGTCAGCGGGGTTAGGGTTAGAGACTTTGATCGACGGCCGACGTGTGATTGCATGGAATATTCTCTCCTCATGCGATCATACGCCCTCCATCTGATTAGATGTAACGGTCCCATAACCAAGGGCAGGTAACGGTGGTGAAGGTTTATGGGGTGTCGCATGTTCGCATAAGCCATTTTCAAACTATGCGATCATGCGACAACCATCAAAGGAATGTCGTGTGTATGTTAAATCTCAATAGTTTGATCTATGCTCTGGTATATTTTACTATTTTAATATAATATTCGGCCTCGGTCCCTTATCAATCAAAAAAAAAAATGGTTAGGTGTCCAATCTTCTACATTAGCAAGTATAAGCAAATGATCAACAACCCCAATGATTGTAAACTAAAAAGAATCAGGCACCCAACCATGACTTTGAAGTGAATACTACTAAAGAAATAATTTCAGAAAACTTCAATATTTTAATTTATTTTACATATATATTATATATGAACAGTATAAACAATTACATTTATACTTACAGTTACTACCTAAGGCGTAAAGGTTTTTTATCGATGGAACTTAGCAAAGCATTAAAATGAGCTCTCAAAATGTCTTCTATGAAAACAATACAAGATCGCACTTTTTAGAAGTCATACAGAGAATGTTGGCCAAGTTAAAACTACTATTTTTCATCATATCTCCCAATATTACTTGATTCCAATAAACTTTTAACTTTCAAATTAATTATTTCTCATGAACCAAAACCCTAAATACAAAATATTTCGATAAGTTGAAAACGAAAACGTCAAGCTGACCTTGAAATTATCTTGAGCAGAGCAAGGGTGAGACTTGATCCCAGTGCAGCTCCTGCGGCTATCAAAATAATTGAACCAGTTTTTGGCATTTTCACTCAATAACTGTGGTGCACGTATCCTGATTTAGTGAGAGGATCAATATATTACACAGTACAGCCAGTATTTATCCTTAGATATCCCTAAAATTGAAATGAAGTTAAAAAATGCTAGGAAGTTCGTCTTCGTGTCGAATCGTCCCATGCACGAACTTAAGCTATGGTTTAATGGAGATGCTCAGGGAAATTTTCCGAAAATAAATTAACGTGTTTGAGAAAATTGAAGCGCCTTTTATAATCATGGTGACGAAATTTATAGGACCTTGACGAAATTTATAGGAGCTGGAAGAAATTTTCTGCTAGAATTTTTAGAAAGTGAGTGATCTTATAATTTTTTTATTAATTTTAATATTATAAAAAATGTAAAAGGAGGTTTTCTTTCTTAAGCTTTTATCATTTCTAATTTATTAGGAAATTAAAAATTATTTAATTATTGATGGGATTGTGATTGCTGCATAGACCATTCATTCTATGGCAACATCTAAAGAGGTGGCCATACATGGCAAAGGCTTATGAGAGAGTTAAATGGGTTTTTTATATAAGGTTCTTTTAGCTTTTGGGTTATAAGTTGTGTCTCCTCTACTTCATTCTCAGTTCTGGTTAATGGAGAATTTTGAGTTATTTAGTGCTTCTAGGGATCTCAGGCAAGGTGACCTCCTTTCTCCTTATTTGTTCACCATTGTTGTTGAGGGGCTTGGTTGATTCATTAAATCCAAGATTAAACAAGGTATGGTTTAGGGCTAGAGTTGGTGCAATAACTTGCCTCCTTATTCATGCCTACAGTTTGTTGATGACACTACCTTGTCAAGGATGGTCTAATTTAATGAAGCTATTAATTTTAGGAAGACCTTGGACACATATTTGAATGTCTTCGGATAGAAAATTAATGAGGCTAAGTCTTCTATTTATTTATTTAATACGGCTCCGCTTATTCTAATTAAGATTGCTCGGATTTTGAAATTTCAAATTGGCTCTCTTCCTTTGGTTTATCTTGGGATTCCCCTTGGTGTGGGATCACAACAAAGAGAGTTTTGGCCAAATATTCAAGATAAGTTTTGCAAGGGCTAGTCATTAGACATGGAGATGGCTTTCGTCAACTAGAAGGTTGACTATGTTGAAGTCAATGGTGCATCTTCTTATTTATAGATGCTTTGTGCAAGTAGTTCCTTCTAGCTTTGTGAAAGAGCTTGATGCTCTCTCTTACAATTCTCTTGGTCTAGCAATTTTATTTCTTCCAAATGGAGTCTGGTTAGATGGGATTCTGTTTGCAAGTGAAAGAAAGAATGAGGCCTTGGTCTCATACTAGCATGATTAATTGGTTAGGTTTTAGCAACCAAGTTATATTGGAGATAGTGAACTTGTCATGATCGGGACTTGGCCAAAATCATTACTCATAAGTACCTCAGCAGTGCTGATGGTGTGGATGTGCCTCGATGCAATTTGTAAGGGATGAGTTCTATGATTTGAGACAATCCCAAAAAAGGGGTGAAACTCATCAAAGAGGGTTTGTTTTGGATTTGTAATAGAGGATTTGATGCACTTTTTTGGCATGAATCTTGGGATGGTCATCCCCATGTTATTTCATAGTTCCCTCACTTTCAACCCCTTTGTGACAATTTTATTGAATCTAGTTGGAGTAGGGTGACAAATTTTAAGACTATTGTTTTGAAGGGTCAATTGGATGTGACTTGTTCAAAAGATCCTCAAGAATGGTCATTGGGTGGTACTCAAGAGATCCATCAAGAGCTTGTTGGGATCTTAGCTACTAGACTCTGTAGTGCTCTTAAGGAAAGGGATCTGTTGGCTTGGGGATGAGATCCGAAGGGAAAATTATTTGTCGCTTTTGGTTACCTAGAGCTGGATAGTTAGATGTATGGCCAAGGAGGTTTGCCTAGGTGGAAGAAGGTTAGGAATAGTTTCTCTTGGCCTAAATGCAATTTTTTTCTCTACCTAGGCGACTGAAGGAAATGCCTTACCTGGGAGAATTCGTGAAAGAGGGACTTTCAAGGCCCTTTTAGATGTGTCCTTTGTAAAAGTAGTGAAGAATGTGTTTCTCGTATTTTCTTTTAGTTTCCTTACACTTGAGGGATTTGGCATTGTTGGTGGGGAGTGTCGAATCATGCCAATGTACATGTCACCTCTTTAGTAGAATTTTGGAAAAGTCTCAGTCATCCTCCAACTAAGACCTCTTTTACACAAGTCACTTTGGTTCTTGGTTTGACTTTCAAGATCTAGAACTTATGGTTGGAAAGGAACTAAAGGATATTTCAAGATTAAGAATTAATGAGTGCTCTCGTATGGAGAAATATTGATTGCAAGCTTCATGAATTTATTATTGTAATAATTTTGGGCCTGTAGATTCTAGTGATTTGGTTATGATAGCTAATTTGAATCTTGTTGGTAATGGAGTGGGTCCCTTTTTCAAGAGAAGAATGAGACAATCCAAATAGAAAATTCATAGAGGATGGAGATAGCTCCCTCCTCCTAAGGGAATTTTAAAAGTTAACATTGATGTCTCTTCTAGGGGGGATTATGGTCATGTTGGAATTGGTGGTATTGGTAGAGATAGTGATGGTGGTGTTGTGTTCTTCTTCTCTACCTATAAGGGGCATCACTCTAATAACCTTATGGAGGCTACAGTTGTTATGCATGCTATTAAGCGCAGGTGTTCTCTTGGTTGGAGGAAGAGTATTTGTGAATCAAATTCCTAGATTGTGATAGACATGTTGAATTTGCAACACCTTGATGAAGCTAATTGGCATTTGGCCTTGGTAGTAAATCAAATCTCGAATTTGTGTTCTTATACGGGTCATATTTATTTCTATCATATTCCTCATGAATGCAATAGAGTGGATGATTGTCTGGAAAAATGGGCTTCAAAGAATCTAGATAGGTGAGATGTGGATGACTGGAGTCTCTTGGGCCTTGAGTATACATAAACTTTGGAAAAGTTAATAATGGAGGACAAAATTATGTAGTAGTTATCTTGGTGGGGTGCCTTATGGGACCTCTTTTTATGGGTTGTTAGGTGCTCTTGTTCTGGCCTTGGGCCTTCTATCTTGTAATCTTTGATTTAAACTAAATAAATTTTTACCCCCTTTTACAATTTTACAAAAAAAATGGAAACCTTGACAAATTAAAATTACCATTATGAAGAACATAGCTCATCTCTTCACAAAGCATACTAACTAATATGATAATCCTCCCAAACTTTCTTATCAACAAGGCCACCTCCATACAACTCCTATCTTAAAATATGAGAGCTTAAAAGTGAGTGAACCTATTTTCCATGGGAAGATTCTAATTTATTAAAAATATATGATTTTTCCTACAAGTGTGGATCTTGTCACATTATGGACTCCGTGTACTAGTCACATCTATTTCATGCTAGTTCCTAAACATCTTTGTAATGACCTTTCTTGAATTTTTTAGGTTTTGAAAGGCCAATTCGTGAATTTATAAGGCTTCAAAAGTGTGTAAAAATGAGGGATAACTTAAAATAAATTCCCCTCTAAAAAAATATAGAATCTTGGCAAATCTTTCATATTTTTGACAAAAAAAATAAATTTCTATTGGTGAATTTCTCAATTTATTTATTCAAATTATTCTTCTGAGTAATTTTTCTTTAATTGTAATTTTTTGTAGAAAATATTGGTGAAGCTAAAACAATAATAGGAAATTCATTAATCACCATGGTGAATACTTCTATTTAAAAAAATATTATAAACAGAACAAAAATGCAATTCTATTTCTAAACCAAACATAACCATCATAAGTGTCATTGAAAATTCTAAGGTGGGCCTTGTCTACTAGCTACACCACCAATCTTCCCATGGGAAGTGGGGACTCATGTGGGAAGCTATAATTAATGTATTTTGACCTCATATAACAAGACAAAACACATCTGTCAATTGTCAGCCTTGTAATGGCCACTCCAATATGCTCATCTACCTTGAAAATCTTCTTCTGGTAAGAAGAAAACTCTTAAAGGTTAGTATGTGCATTTATAAGGCTTCAAAAGTGCCTAAAACTATTTTTTATCTATGGCTCAATAGATATACTTTTGTTATGTTACGTCTCCAATCAGAGAAAGATGAGCAGTTGTGCTACACAGTGAGTATTAGGAAACTCTATAAAACCTAGACAAGAAATGAAGTGAGAAAAAGGGTAATTATGTGGTTGAGTAACCCTAAATAAAAATGGAAATAGATGATGCAAAAATAGAAAGTAGGTTTATAGGGTGTGCTACCTTCACCCTGGAAGAAATGTGTTATATGTGACTAGTTTATGCTCTAATCTTATTAAGAATATGGGTCTATTTATGCTCCAGTCTATTTGTGTTCAAATTTATTTGTCTATTGCTTATTTTTGTTATGTTTAAAATTTGATATATTTGGGACTCTGGGTCTAATTAGAATGGTGAAAGATTATTTCACATACCTTAATTTATAAGAGGAACTATTAATTCTTTAATTCTAAAAATATAATAGGTTTAATGATAATACATTTATTACACTGAGTAAGTTGAGTTTTTTAGATTTGTGTTTTTTTTTTAAATAAGAAACTAAATTAATACAAGAATTCAGAACATTATAAATGGATCAATGTCAAAAGTTAACTACAGATCAGTACCATACATTTGATGAGAGAGTAGCCAAGCAGAGGGACATGGAAAAATATCCATGTCCATGTAATTACTATCTTGGTGGAAAGGTGAAAAAAACAAATGTGATTCATTAACATATGATAAGATATGTGCGTATAGTCGTATGAGTCCTTGGGATTACAATTTTTATGAAGATATGATGAAATTGCAAAGTGTGAAAAATGAAGAGGCAACAAACATAGATGAAGTGACGCCAAATATAGATGAAGAGGCCAAAATGTTTGATGAAGTTGATAGAATGTTGAATGAGGGTCTAAATGATGATTGGTCCAAGTTGATGGAGGATGATTTAAAGCCTGTGTATGCTAATTGCAAGTTAAGTCATTTGATAACAATTCGTCAAATTCTTAACTTGCAAGTGGTTCTTGGTTGGAAAAATACGTTTCAATGGTCAAGAAGAGAATCATGAAGCACCATTGCTAATAATAGGTGATTACATTATTGAGAATGGATAAAAAAAATGGGATTGTTGGTAGCAGATATGATCCATGTAATGAAAGTAGTATAAAATAGGTGTGCATATTCTATAACTTTCCATACTTTAAGGGTATAGCTATTAGGCATACTATTGAATTTGTGCATACTTTGGAAAACATAGCCTATGCTATTATAGAAACCCTTCTTGGTGCTTTTGATACTATTTCATCATGTGAAGACTTTAGACAACTAAAGATTCATCAAGATCTTTGGGGTGAAAAATATGATGATGAAAAATATAGAGAACCTACTGCTCCTTATGTCTGGACAAAGGAACAACATGCACAATTCTTATAGTTGATATCTTTGACTCACTTTCCCATTGGATATGTAAGTACTGGTATTAGAAACCAAACTAACTTTAATAGCTTAAGATGCCTCAATACCCATGACTATCATGTCATAATAAAAAATATTTTATCTATTGTGGTAAATATATCAAGTTTGTAAATGGGCCAAGATAAGAAATTATAAGGTTGAGCCTAATATTAGAGAGAATGAGTTTACATTTATTAGATCCTTCAAATTTTGATTGTTTGAGGGAGGAAGTTGTTAAAGTCCTTTGTCCATTGGAATGATAATTTCCATGAACATTATTTAACATTTCTATGCATCTTTTGATACATCTATAATATGAACTAGAGCATTGTGGTCTAGTAAGAATAAGAAGGATGTATCCTATAGAATGATATATGAAGGTTTTGAAAAAAAATTGTCTGTGCTAGTGCAAAACTAGAAGGCAACATGTCTGAGAGATATTCAATACAAGAGGCCATGAAATCTTCACATAATATATGAAGGATTTTAAAAATGTCAATCAATGCATATGGGATGATGACTAAGATGAGAGAGTTGCAGGCGAAGTATTGGAAGCCAATGGATGTTGCTTTGTGTTACCACTCTAGAAAGAAGTATGATACACGCCTATATTCTTCAAAACACATCTTTGTTTGATAAGTGGTGCAAGTAAAAAAATTTACATAATGATTTACTTACTTAATTGCATTTACACATTTATATTATTAATCTAACTATTTGTACATTAATATTCTATGTAGAAAATATGAAGTAGAAAATCAAACTTGGATGCAACATCAACCTCAAAAGAACAAAAGTCGTGATTTGATTCGAGGTGATTCTTTTCCAAACTTTGAAGAATAGATTTCTAATGCAATCAGTGATGCAAAAGAAGGTCAAGATATAACAATTGAGGAAAGTGGGCTTTCACAATATCCACATTTATGGGGTATGGTAGTCATTTAGGAGTGAAAGAAAAAGACAAAGGAAAGACAAATTGTGATTGTGTTTTTAGTGATGAATTTCTTCGTGCAACATTGAGAGGTAATTTTATGTTAGATTCATCCAACAAATTATTCAAATGGATTTTGGTGAAAATAGTCTTATATTATTAAAATGTAAGTGGATTTGACCATTTGTAGTATAATTTGATGAGTATGGATTTGTAAGCACAAATACATGACAATTTTTGTCAGAGACAAATGAGTCATATGTTTCCCCTCTTCAAATTGAGCAATGATTTCTAATTCATGATGCAATAAGCTGGAGATGGTTGTATGTTATTCAAACAAAGTCTCATTTGAAATGAAAATTCATGGAATTTGTCAATATAATGCCTAATGGGAAATATGTTACTTTACAAGAAACATTCTGAGAAGTGGATGAAGACAATGATAGAGTGTTTGGAGAAGACATTTTGATTACCAACAAAGAGATTGAGAGAGATAATGTATTGCATGTTGCAGATGAGTATGAGGAACAAAATCAAGTAGATGCAAACATAAGTGATGAGGATTCTAATCGTGCTAGTAATGAAAATGACTATGATGATATTTTGTCACCTTAACTAGCCTATCACCCTAACTTGTTATCTTGTCACCTAAACTTTGGTTATATATATGGTTTAATTTATAATTGAATGTAATAAATATATGATTATAGGTGTGCTTATTAATTGTTATTTTAGTGATACATTTTTTAATGTAATCATCATTATTCTGTTGGTATATTATATACAAAACTATCGATGTTCACTGTTGATTTGAAGTGTATTTAAAGTTAGGTTCAATTAAAGTTCTTAGTTTTCTTACTTTGGTTGAAATTAATTTGTTTTTAGTTAGAATATGATTTCTTGTATGTCATGTATGTTTTCTAGATGCTAGAATTTTCTAACTTCTCTAGAACTACTAGATATGTCTTGTATTTGTTGGTGATCTCTTGTGTTGTTTCTTGCCTTTGTGTTGTCTAAGTATTAGGATTCTTTAAAAAAATCAAATTTTTTTCTAAGTGTTGAGCTTGTAGCTTTTCCTTTATATGCACCCTAGTTATTTTCCCTCGTTAACCTAATTCATTTGGTTACTAGTTGGCTAAGTTACAACTTATACCTTATAATTTGTGATAGTTAATGGCCCTACACATTAGGAAAATTGTTTGACCAATTTCCTTTTTATTGATAAGTTTCATCTCTTTTCAAAGATACATAAATTTTGTCTCTTTGACCCCACATGGGCATGTATGGTTGTTAACATAGGGAAGGTTGAAAGCTATCAAAGAGACTTGGTCTATCTCTATGATGAAGTTTGGCCCTCCTTATCCCTCGAAGGGAAAAATGTAACTAGTTGGTATGTGGGAGCCATGATATAACATGTGTTCCATTGGGATCAGAGAGATTTTATTCTTGCATCTTCAATCCTTGATTAAATGTGACAAGGAAATGAGGGGGGGACATATCTATCGAAGAGACTTCTTTTATTGTGAGGATAGATTTGATGTCCTCTCGACTTTTAATAGAGAAATGAAAGAGCTAGTTTACTAATGGATCCCACTCATTGAAGAGGGTCTTCAAGTATTGAAGAGATAAATTTTGTGTCTCTTTGACCCTTTAATGGTGGAACGTAACTGGTTGGCACGTGGGTCCCAGAATACAACAAGTGTTCCATCGGGTTTGAAGAGATGTTATTATTGTCTCTTCGATCCCCAATGAAAGGTGACTAGAAAATGGGTGGGTTATGAAGAATATTGGGAATCCAAGGGACATTTATATTGTCTTTCCAATCCCCAATCAAAGTGTGAAATAAAATAACAAGTTAATGATTTATTTGCAAAGTACCCAACTTATTCGTTGAAGAGACTTCTATGTGTTAGAGTGATAGTTTTTTCGTCCTACCAAAACCCAATAGTGATTAAAAGAAGTATAATTGTGGGTCCAAATGGTTGATTACATGGATTCTTCCCACTCATTGTATGTCAAACAAAGATTGTGATGGTTTCTTCGGTTCCTAGTGTCCACGAAAGATAAATGTCGCGTCAAAGAAATACATTCAAATTTCATCGACAATTGTTGATTTCATGATCGATGACAGAGGTTCAAAATTGGGAAACCAACTCCACTGGCAATGATTAACATGACATGTGTGAATTTTTATTGGCCAACTTCAATGCAAATTTAATTGATAATCTGTCCTCAATTGGTGATTTTCTTCATGAGCATGCAAGATGAAGACAACAAGTTCATAAGTGTTGGAAAGAGCCAATTTTAAGTTGCAGAGGTAACAATGCCATATCAAGTAAGTGTCTTTGAGATTTTAATTAAGTTTTGATATAGGCTTTGGGGGAATTTGATTAAGTATTGTCCAGTAAAGTCTTGAGGTAGAAATTAAAATTTAAAAGGAATTTTCATAAAAACATAGAATGACTAGTTCTTTTGAAACTAAGCCTAAGAGAGAAAAAGGAAAAACTAGACCATGAACCTAGGACTAGATAAAAATTAGAGTCTAGACATTTAAATCAAGATTTAATCAACCATATTCCTAGTTCATCCCCAAAAATGAGAACATCAATGAGAATAAATGTGGGTGTAGAAAGGCTTGAAGATAACAAAAAGATCTTGGAGATATCTTGACCCCAGATAGAGAATATGACATTTTTAGGTTCTATTATGTGAGGATGAACAAGACAAGGCCTACTTGAAACACATAGAGGATGAATTTAAGGAAAGTTTTGGTCCCTAATGTGTTTTTAAATGTGGAATTAATGAAATAATTTCAAGAAAGTATGACCCAAAGACTGGGGGAATATATACTGTGGATGAAACTTATTTATACTCCATTGATAAACAACAAATTTGTAAAGTTTTTCAACTAGATGATATTATGGATGTGAAGTTCATTGAGGAGGAGCTCCAATTGGAATATAAGAAAATGTATAATGATTACAAAAGATGGACTTTGCCCATGCATAGAACTAGAGATGAGAGGGGTAATTTGGTACAATTTCAATGCAATGAGTATCTATCATTCTCTATTAATTTATTCACTAAATATTAAAAATTCATTATTTATGCAACATGTCAAGTATTGGGTTGTGAGGCACACATAAACATGCAATAGGCCACAATGGTTTTGTCTATAGATATTCAAATTCTTGGAGGTCGTCCCTTTGATTATGCCCATTTTGTGGCTGAGAAGATTCATGAAGGACATTTTTCTATTCAGAAGAAGGATGATGAGATTAATTTAAAACACTATTATTTATTGATGCACATCCTTTTATATAAGGATCAAGAAAGAAGATTATGGAGAGATCCCTTGAGGGTCAAAACTTATGATTGAACTAAAAATTTTAACATTGTGCGTAGATGTGGACTGCCATATGAGACAATAGATGTGACCGAAATAACAACATTGTGTTTGAGGAGTTGTTTGTTAAGCCATTATGTACATTGTTTGGATATCCTTATAATTACACCTTGTCTCTTGAGATTCAAAGGTTCTTTAGGCCCAATAATTTTGATCCACAAGCAAAGATAAATCACAATTGGGGTAATTGGTATTGTATGAGGGATTGTACTAGGATTAAAGTGTTCGAATTTGAAGGAGAAAGTTATGTGTTGTCCAAATTTATGCCAGAAAGGATGGTTTATCTTAAAATTGTAAGACAAATGAATGAATTTGATAAGATTAATTTGAGATCACAACATAAGAAATCATTCTTACCTGGCACTCTATGTTTTAGATATTTTACAGCACACCCTACGAATGGATATGCATTTATTATCAACAAATTAAAATATTATAATTTATCTAAAGCACATCTAAAGAGGTTATTTGACCCTAAGGATGTCATTACCATGTTTAGGGCCATTCAAAATTTGGGGTCTTTCCATAAAAAATATCGGCATGGTAATGATTTGTTCAAGAATTTATCAAAGGAATGAGAAGTAAAAAGAATTCACATCTACAATAGGATCATGGTTGTAGAAAAGTGGAAAGTAGGACACTTCCAAGAATATAGCGTTACTTTTGCTCAAATTAAATGAAGTTGAGCAATACAAACTTACAAGTTGGGAGACAAGGGATCCATAGAGAGTGACTCCATGTAACAATGGAGATTCAAGGTGGTAACCTCATAATATAATGGACATAAAATAGACAACTAATGACCATTAATACAGAGAAAATGAGACACATGTTTAATAACATGATTCCACCTTAGAAACAATCCATCCACACTAATGCGTAGGGTGACACTTTAGGTTCCAAACCTTTTGAATGTGGGCTAGGATGGGCTAGTGACTCAACACAAAAGTGTTTAAGAAGAATTAGGTTATGGAATAGAACTTTGGGCTCTTTTACTAATTAATGTCAAATTTGATGTGCAAGTGGTCTGACAAGGTGAACTCATGAAGATGCATAACCGAAATATTTTGACAAGAGGTAAATGAGAAAAAAGATTGTGTTATTATATGGCATGGTCAAGTTGTTTAAGAGCTCTATTATTGCCTACCCTAAAATTACTCTACATATGCCAAACATTTTGAGAGTGGTGGCAGTATTAATTATAGTAAAAAATGTCCAATTTATTATGCATGTAGAATCAAGATTCCTACTCATAATTTGTCCAATGAAAATGAAAGGATCCATCTTTATTAGAAGCCACCTCAACCATATTAAAATTTCCACATTGAACCCAAGTGGTTTAGGGCATTGAACTTGCAATCCACCAACAGAGATAAGATTTTTCTATAGCATCATTAAAAATATAAACATTAATGATCTCAAAGGGATGATTATTTATTGACATAATGATCTAGATAAGTTACTAAGTCAAATAAGACCCATGATCAACCACACAAGAATGCCACCATAATGCAAGAAATATGACAATCCTCCATGACGGGCCTCGTGATTAGAGGAAAAAATTAGGCAAGTTTTCCAAATAACATGACATGCTACAATAAGCATGAATGAATCAATTAACTTCTTGAAGACATAACACCTCAATACAAACATAATTATGTCTAGTATCCTACATAAAGTATTTCCTAGCTAGGTCTATGAGACCTCAAATATTCCATAAGAGGAAATACATGATTGAAAGTCTTGCATATTATCTGCATCCTATAAGGAGGATTAACACTTTTTCAAGAATTCCAATGCTATTTGAGGACCTAACAATCCATTTTATCACTTTTATAAAATAAACTCGCCTTCCTCCATGTGCCCAAAATGGTTGTGGAAGCGACATAAGCTACAAGGATAAAATATGAAGGCTGATGTTGATTGACTTGTTCACATAACCTTTATTCGTACAAGATCGTTAGGGATAATAGAACTAAAACTTTCCTTCCTTTTAAAAGAAGGGTCTAGACCATATAGTTTGTGTTGCAACAAAGCAGGCTCCTAGGGTTTTCTTTGCATAGTATTGGATGGTGTATTTTTCCCCTTGCAAGTCACTATGGTCTATTTCACTTGTGTTTTAAAGTTCTTAGGAGCATACGATGGGCTAGGTACTTGCAGGGGGTGAGGCATTTAACCCTATGAGTTGGCAGTGGGAAATCCTTAAATTTATACTTCAATGACTACCTCATTAATAACAAGTGTTCAATCAATTTAGGTAGAGGACTCCATGAGTGTGGTGAAGGCCAACAATCAAAATATTTGTCAAGTCATTTAGGTCTCACGATAATTTTTGTTTGACATAAACTCGTTTCTAAGGTTGACCATGATAAAAATGGTTTGCCTCAACACAAATAATCTTCTCTAGAGAATAATTACTAGTAGGAAAAAATGTCAACATGACAAAAGAAGACTAGGGAATTCAATCTAGACAAACACACATATCTTCTAAACTTGGACTAGGAAGTATCGAGTCCAAGGTTAAAAACCAAAAGAGATGATTGGACATACAAAGGACCACACTAAAAAATTGTCCAAACATGGCTACCTTTAGAAAAATAAAAGAGAAAAAAACCCTTAGTGAATTTTTGGACCCAGTCAAGATGAACCCCACGAGGGGACCATGTCTTAGCAACCCAATCTTATAACATGATTTCAAGGGGGATCCTCTCAAAAAATTAACCAATAAGAGTATGCCACTCTAACTATGTAGAATCAAAATTTGGAATGGGTAAAACTATATTTATGAGGGTCTAAAAACACATACCTTGTAAAAGACATTCAAAAAAAATTTCCAAGGAAGCTTTCCTAGAGGAACCATTGTCCAGATTTTCCAAAGAATCAACACCAACAAATTTTTTTTGATCGAATTGAGCCGAGGCCATTTAAAAGTGAGTTTTTTGCTATAAATGTGGTGTGATACAATACAAAGCAACAAAAGAGAACCAAAGTATATATACAAAAGGCAAAAACCCTAGGACAACTAGTTTGGCCAATCCAACCTTTTCTAAATCCCAAATCTACAATAATCCCAATAAAAAAATAAATCCATAACCCTCAAATCTATAAATAACAACTTATAAATGTATTCTACACCTTGTAATGTCTTATATCTTTCTTGTATAGCCATGTATTCAACTTTGCACCATATCTACTCAACCTAAGATTATAACTCAAAAAATTGGGAGCTCGCACCTCCTACAACCATGAAAGATCTAGTACCACTTGTTAGAAAATATTCCACTAGTACCCAAATTATTTGATTTATTCCCCACATAACCCAAGAGAAAAATTCATGCATACAAGCTTACAAAATAAATACAATCCATGGATCAAATAGATAAGCCACAAGATAACACAACTTATACCCTAAAATACCCTTACGAGGGAGAAACCTAGTGCCCAAAAGCATCCATACTTTCTATTTTATTCAATGATAAAGTAATACATGCACTTACATATTACAATGACTGATTCTAGAACATCAATCCTTCCAATGCATCCTTAATGTGTCCAACCATGAATTTACACATTCCATGACTAATTCAAATATGCAATCCTTAGAAAGATTCAATAATATGATAACCCAACCTTAACCATTAAAGATGTGCTTGCTTATCTATATTGAATCTTGAGCTCATACAAATATAACCAATTGGTAAGATAAAACTATGTGAACATAAAACCATTCACCCCACATTTACTTTTTCATACAATCATTAAATAATTTTCTCCAATTAATTATTTGATGTCCCCGAGACATAAAATAATCAATCCTACGTTACAATAAAACTTTACAAGTAATGCCAATTAACTCCCTAGTGCAACCTAGCCATATATCTTAGATGTACCATAACTAAATAATTATTTAGATATAATATTATAATATAGAATTTTATATAATGGTGTATATTACCAAATCCTAAAAAAGAAGAGAAGATCTTAATTAGTTCAGATTGTTTAGAGGAGGAGGTATAAACTCAACCTCAACCCTTAAAAAGGTCAACTCAAGCTTGACAACAACTAGAACTGTATTACCCCATTGATTAGAGATATATTTTTTCTTAAATTACTCACATTGATGAACCTAACATTATAAAGGAGGCTATGTGTATGGATATATGGTTTAGATTCCTAGATAGAGGAAATGAAGATATGGGAGCATTAAAGAAAAATAATACATGAGATCTAGTTGATGAAGGCTACTCCCCTTACTCATCCAAACACACACAACACAATAGGGAAATAAACAAAAAACTGGTGGAAAATTGCAAGAACAGAAATACTTGCTTTCTACTATCTTCAATGAAATGACATTATAAGTTTTAGAAAAATAACATGCTACAATCACATGGGCATTTTCATTACAACAATCTACAATCTAAGGCCACCATATGCACAATCAAAATCACCTTTGGTAACCCCCATTTGTCTTCTTTATATTGGGAAGTTTAACTACCCTAGAAGGTTCTAGAAATTGTAACCCCCTTTTTAAGGTCGACCACCTTTATATTATTTTTTCCTACATTAGAATATGCAAATAATATGCCTAAAATGGTTTTCGACACTCATTGGAGTATTTCAAGGGATTTTATTATTTTCTCCTAAAGTAGCACAACTTTTGAAGGCCGTATATTTTAATCCAACGGTTGGATTTTCAATTATCATACATCATTAGAAAGATTGTGAAGAGATCTACAACCATCTTTCATCAGATGGAGGCCATATCTTTTAATCTAACTATTGGATTTTCAATTATCATACATCATAAAAAATATTACAAAGAGATCTACAACCATCGTTCATCAAATCTATAAGATTCGACCTTTTCAACTCAATCTGAGGCTTTTAAGGCCCTCAAAAATGCATTTGAAGTTTTTATAAAAGAAAGTTCCCCCAAAAATTGAATATCTCCCAAACCATACAAGATATTGCCATGATTCTTTTTTGAGTCATTGTATTTTCCCATTATGCTCCTTGGGACCATTTTTAAGGCTCCAGTATGCACATTTGAAAATTTACTAAAAATAGTAAACTTGTAAAAAATATAACCCTACCCAAAATAGCCCTTATTGAAAAACTAGACAATGTTTTTGGGTGATGCAAGATTGATATTACACCTTGGATGCTCCTACATCACTAGTACCTTTGGCTAATAGACAAAAACTTGATTGATGTAAATGGATGTTTGAGAAGAAAAATAATTTATGTGAAAATTTGCAAAAGGTTATTCTCGACTCAAGGGAATTGATTGTGGTGAAATTTTCTCCCTAGTTAAAAACATGACTACCATTCAATTTATTTTTATCACTTGTAGAAATTATAATCTCAAGGTTGAGAGGATGGATGTGACGACAAATTTCCTTCATAATCATCAAAAGGAAGAGATTTTTATTATATGTAGAGCACTAGATTGAAAAAGTTAAAGATTAATTGGTTTGTAAGTCTAAGAAATCTATATATATGTGATACCAAAAATTTGACGTCTTTGCATTAGTTTTAGTCTTTTAAAGATCCAAAATAAATATTTCATGTACTACAAGTTAGATAATGATTGTATTCTAATTATTGCATTGTATAGTTAATGAAAAACTATTTTAGTAGTACGATGAGTTAGATATAGGAGGTAAAGTCTTCAAATTTTAACACAGTTTGATATGAAAGATTTAGGGATAGTTAGGTACATCTTGGGGATGACAATAAGTATGTAAGAAGTAAAATATATTAGATAAATATGTATTGTCATCACATGAACCAAGTAAATTCTATAAGATATTCTCTCTTTTTTTCCTCTTCTCTAGGAATATCTTAGTCATGTATTTGACACGGGGGGTTTACTTAGTGAACTTGAATCATAGCATGCGTGTTTGTGGCATACTAAAGAATCCCCCTATTTTCAAAAAATATTGCCCCAAATTGCATTTTTGTCACCACCCTCCAATACACACACAATACCCCCCACACCCATTTCTTATATAAACCTCCACCCTTTGCCCATAAACCCCCCCCTCCCCCTTTTAGGAAATATATTGCCCCCTTTTTTCCCATTTTAAATCCCCCTATATGAATGCATGTGGTATTGTATTGTTCCTTGAGTGAAGACCCTATGGTATTTGATCAATAAGAAATATATAAGAATGCGATCTATAATTTATGAAAGATATATTATAGGAAATTATAAAAGGATCAAAAGCATAGTCCCTACATGCATCAAAAAGTGATATATCATTATGATGTATATAAAAACCTATGCCCCCTACGAAAGGATCACTAGAATATGAAAGATATCGATACAAAATATGATCTTAGATGTAATAATACATTAATCTATGAAAGCAAATGGAAAGACATGAAATGACATACACCACTTATGACACAATTCAAATAATTATTATGATCTATCAATCAATGTATCACCTAGTTTATAAAGTTTGTGAGATTATTATGAATATAAAAAATGATCTAAAAATGTAACATTGTGTTGAAGGGTTATCTTATGTAGCATACAAAACATATATTTACATATGAAAAATTATATTATTTATTTGAGAATAATGACGATTACATAAAAAAATCAAGAAACAAATAAATCCTCAATAGGTTGCAACATATTATAGCTCCATGCCCTAGCTTTTGGAGCCTTCAACTTTTGCATCTCCTCCCTACCTTTCCTTCTTTTTATATTGCCTTGAAAAAAGCTCAAGAATGGCCATAAATATGTTTATGTTCTTGCAAGCATATAATGGGAATCGTAACTCCCAACCCCAAAAATAGGTCAATTTTCAAGAGGAATAACTTTTGATTTAGAATTTCCATTGACCCTACTTTTTCTAAACTACATTGCTTATAGTACTCTATGTGCATAGAATTGGATTTATTAAATTTCCCTATTTATTAGGCCTCAAAACTCAATTTTGGTATATTTAAGATTTTTAAAAACTAAAATATGTAATAACTTCTCATATAGACCTGATCTAGGCTACAAACTTGCCCACAATGCAGAAATTCTGATTATCTCTGGATATTTTCAATTCCATACATGTTCAAAAACAAACTTACTAAAAATATATTCCTAGCTAAATTTATCCTTTTAAAATTTTGCAAGTTCTAAACATGCTTCAAGAGTTTTTAAAGGAAATAAGATTCTTGTATTTGCCAAATCAAATAAAAATAAAAATAAAATATTTTTGGGTGATGCAAAATTTCTCTTACACCTTGGATTCTTTTACATTACATTATATCTTAATTTATATGAAGTGATTCCATCACAAATTTTAAAAGGATGTGCATCATGAACCAAATAATTATGAAGCATAGAGTCATGAACCTCATCATAAGAAGATAAACAACTACTAATACCCTCATTTCTAAATATATTATCAATAAACAATAAGTCAACATATATAGACATACTATCAAGAGATACTCTGGAGCTAACAATCTCATGTGAACATGAGCATACATAATATGTATCATAAAGACCATCAATAGGATATCATCATAGATAATTAATCCCAAACTAATAAGTGCATCCCTAAGTATGAGATAAGGCACATCATAATAATATCTAAGTGGGGTGAAACATATGTATCTATCAAGCATAAAATACTATATTCATTAAGGAGAATGAATTGGGAGAGACACATGTGATATCTATCACGAGACATAGAAATAATAAACCCACAAGGTGTAAGAACATCACATGATCAATATCCTATATACATTAGATGTGTATAGGGTGATATTATAAAACATGATGACATTGAATCAAATATGACTAGGAGACTAGAAGTGACATCTATGATGAAAATCTAATGTATTTAAAATAACACCATGTTTTTTAGGGTGAAATCAATAGGATTTAACACAGTTTAAAATAGAGCATAATTTAATAAAGCAAGCTATACACATTTTTCACCAAACATATATTTTCAATCTATATTTTTTCCAAATTTTAGAAAAATAAGGTTCACTGTTTAGAAAACTTGAGATAACTTCAAGTTTGATTAGTTTATATTTCTTGGACATACACACAACATGAGAGGAAATTCAACAAAATTTATAAAGAACTCAACTTAATACATGGAAATTTGAGATCCTAAGATGAAACAAGAGGTCAAAAAACAAATGCAATATTGGAGACTCCTTGTTCAATGGTTAAGGGGTTCTAAATCTAGAAGTTTAAAGTTGAAAATTACTAGTGTCAAAAGCAACATCTTTTGGTCAACTTTGGGGAAGTATGCATTATATAGAATTTTGATATGGTGGCTTGGGGTAACCCAAGGCCAACAAGAGGCACTCATTTTATTATACACAATTAATTGGGGAGCTACTTTGTTGTGGTTCTCTATTTCTAAGTGCTTGCACAAATAATAAGGTGGAATGGAAAGCTCTCATTGCATGGTTAAGTCACAATCTAGTAAGCATTTGATCATGAAATTGAACTTAATGATTGTAACTAATATTATGATTGAGGGAAAAAGTCCAACTAAAAGATTAATAAAAATAAAACATGTGGTAGATATGAAAGTCTTTTACTATTGTAAAACATGATTCAACACTACAATAGATGGGATAGACCACTGAAAGTGTGCAATCTTCAATTACTACCATTTTAGTAAAATTGTAGTCATGTGGCCTGATTAGAATTTAGCACATCTATGCAGGGATCAAAATGCACCTTTAGTTGTACTTTTTAATTAATTAAAAATAAAAAATAATTTATTCTAATTTTAAATTAATTATTAAATACAATCAAAGGCACATTCAAATCCTTGCATTGACAATTCATTAGAATCTTATGTGCGAACCTCCCTAAGTTCAAAAAAGATAATTTCTTGAGAAGAGTGTCTTCTTATCTCATTATCCTTGAGAGTGAACTAGGTTTAGTTTGAATGGGTTGACATGTTGATTGGAGATTGAGTGTCATCTTATCTCATTATCCTTGAGAGTGTCATGTTATGTTTGAATGGGTTGGCATGTTGATTGGAGATATCGTGACTTGGTAATGATCTTCCTATGGATAGGTGGTAATATAGGTGATGGCTTTATTTCTATATACATGAAGTTATTGCCATATATTCAATGGCATGAGGATTAGCGTGAGAAGACTTATTTTTGTATTGTAGAAGATTTGAAATCAACACCATCTAGATACCTACAACATGAAGAAGACTTGATGATATTTTCGAGGTGTAATTTATAAACACTCATAACATTTATTAAGCTCATTTAATACCACATCATATTGGTTATTTTTGGAGAGAGGTGCTTGTTGTCAAAGTGTACATGGGCATTATTACATGTCATAACCTGATGTGGTACTCCTAATTTTTAGGACTTTTTAGTGACTTTGTAATAACTTATGTTGACTTGGCCGAGTGTTTATCAACCCAAGTCGTATAGAATAATTAATTTAGACATGGTTATTATAGTTTTTTCCTTTTTTATCTTGTGATTTAATTGATGGATATTGATGTTAAGAAATACATTATGTAATATTGTTTATTTATTAATGCTAAAATTGGAAATGTTATATATATATATATATATATATATATATATATATATATATATATATATATATATATATATATATATATATATATATATATATATATATATATATATATATATATATATATATATATATATATATATATATATATATTATGTAAGTGAGTTATGTATTTCAATTTGATTATGGATTTTATTGGGACTAACCCACTGATGATCATTTGAGTGTTATCATGAATGACAAGAGATGAAGACAAAAATATGATTGAGGTAGAGGAATCTATCTCCTTGGTAAGGTTGTGACCATAAAAGTTTGTTTCCAAGCACACACCACATAGTTGTTTTTATACTTAATGAGTTTTCCCTCTATCTCTCTATTTCATAAAATCGAATACTTGAGTAGAATAGAATGTGTGTTAAGATAATTTTAATTACCTCGGGAGTAAAGGAATTGGTATGATTTCTTTTTATATGTTAGGAATGATAATTTTAAATTTAGTGCAGTCATTTTTTTTATAAGATTTAATGAAGTAAATATATATTTAATTATATATATATATATATATATATATATATATATATATATATATATATATATATATATATATATATATATATATATATATATATATATATATATATATATATATATATATATATATATATATATATATATATATATATATATATATATATATATATATGCATTTTTTACTTCTATAAATAATTTTAAGAAATATTTTTAAATCATTTTAAGAAAGACTCTAATACCTATGTGGGAGATAGTTGAAAACAGTTAACTTAACGTTAACATAGCTTGCATTCAAAAGAGGCAATGACAAGAATGCCTGACTTGGAGGGAAACCATAATTGTGAGGAGGCATAGAGAGAAGGAAGAAAACACTAAATCTGGAAAATGATTCATTAACTCCTCTTGGCATGCACAATTTTGGGCATGGATTCATTGTGGCATGATTAATGCAAATTTAGAGGACTGTGATAAAGGAATTGGAATATATATGCACATAACGGGGGAAGGAGAAAAGGACACACATAATGAAGGATTGGGAATTACGCCTGGAATGAAAGGAATTGAGGGATGCACTGAGTAGAGAGTGATAAGGAAACACATAGAAAGGAAGAATTAGTAGAGAGGCATTGCATTATAAACGTGATAGGATAAGTTTGGGGATTGAAGGTGACATGAGAGATCTAGAGGAAGAGGAGATAAACAATGGAGCAATAAGAGGACTGGAGGAACACAAAACACGACAGGAGGAATCCCACAAACTTGTGAAGGACATTTTTGTTGCCTGGTATTTTTCTTTAGGAGTAATTTCTAAATTAGAAGAGTCTTGATGAATTTTTGGATCATTCTCATGTGCCGTGAAATAATTTTAATGAAGCTAAGAATTTGTTTTATATGTTTGATACTGTTTGTAGAAGATGTTGTCTCTTAATAAATAGTTGCCCTCTTTTGTTAACATCTCTACGATCCTAAATGGAAAACAAAGATTATCCTTGCATGTGTTGAATGAATAACCCGCATCTTTTGTATAAATATTTTATTTTGATCTGTATCCATAAAGATTTACTAGTAGGAAAAGTTTGAGATATGTGTTTTTTTTTAAAACTATAATTAGTGTAATAGATCCCAGTTGGTAATGTCATGTCTATGTAAAATAGAAATAAGATGGATTTTTTTAATCATCACCATGGTAGGAATATTTTTAGTGGTGATTATTCACCAATTGGCGAATATGTCACGTCGGGCCTATAGAAATTGGCAAAAAATGCATAGTATAGAGGTTGACCGGTTCGCCCAAATTTTATAAAAGACACATATAGTGGTCTGCTTGTTTGCCACTATTTGTACATAATTTCACTATAGTAGTCGGGTTGTTCACCCATTTTTCTATAGTATATTTTACTATTATTTGCCACTGATTAAGGAAGGGTATATTTATCAAGGATCACCATTCGCCAAAGGCCCATTGTCCCAAGTGAAAGTTTTATTTGCACTAGGACCCAATTCGCCATGTATTATACATAATCGTGTCCTAAATTCCCGCCCTATTCGCCTAGTCAATTACTTGAAATTACGCAGGGTTCACCAAATATTAGTTGTTATCATATGCAATTATCGACCCCTTCGCCAAAATTTGAAATAAGCATTTGTATATAAGGATAGATTCCAAAGATTTAGTAGTATAGAAATTCAGTTGATTCTGAGATCACAATTGCGATCGGTAGCGAACCGGAACAAGTTTGTAGTATCTTATACAAGTAAAATTTTATTGCACCCTTAATTTGTTGGAGATGTCACAATCAAAGTTAAACAAGAAGAGGACTATTGAAGGTGGAGAAGTCCAAGAGAGGCCAATGAAATGCAGAAATTATCTTCATACTTTGGCGGGGGCAGACACAATGGTGTTGGTCAAAGTGAGGAAGGTACATCATTAGAGGAACCTGTACAACTTCAAGGTTCTCAACCTACACATGAGTCTATTCAATAAATTGGGGAACCTAATAAATCTGGTGACGGAGCTGGGGAACCTGATATCTCTAATGAAGATGACCTTGAAGAAGAATTTCAAGTAAATAACTAGTACCAGGATGATTCGATCGACTGTAGTGATGATGATGGTTCAATTAACAGTAACACTAAAGGGAAAGGAAAATCAAAAGAAAAAACTGATCGTCAATGGGAGATGTTCAAGAGATTTAAATTTGATTGGGCAACAAAGTATCCATTCATTGAACCCGTGGACAATCCATTTGTAGGTGAGCTGCAAGTAGAATGCAGATGTATGATTTGTAGTTGGAAGTATAAAAAGGAAAAGTGGTTGTAGCTTAAACTAGACATCATAGAGAAACATGTTGGTAAATTTTCCGAAACTGAAATTGTAGATGGAAAGGAAATAAAAGTGGTAAGATATAAAACAAAGGAGCAATTTCAACATAAAAGGAATGCTAAGGAATATTATTTGTCTCATAAATTTAAGACAAATCCTAGTGAAGTTCAAGGTTCTATTAATGCTATTTTTGCAAAAGCAAGTGAAGTAGAAGAACATGGAAAAGTTGTTCAATTAAGTAATGTTTTCCATATTTTGAGCAGAGGGCATCCAATGACAGACTATCCAGAAATGAGTGGTTTGTTACACTTTTTGAAAGTTCTTAACTATCCTATCACTCATTGGTCAATAAATAGTGGATGGGAATGGGCAAGTTGTATTGCCTAGGTTGAAATAGAGGATCTACAGAGAAAAAACAAAAGAGTCAAACTTTACTGCATTGTCCTTAGATGAAGTTACGACAATAGATAATACGTCATGGGTATGCATGCATGTTTATACTATACAAAAGAATGTTCGCCAACCACATCTACTAACTATTGCAAAATTGAGGGACAATGCAACATCGAAAACTTTATTTCAATTAGTAAAGAGCCATTTAATTGAATATGAAGCTATGGATGAATTGAGAATAGCGAAGAAGTTGATTTGTGTTGGAGCGGATGGAGCTTTAGTAATGCAAGGTCATAGAAATGGTCTTTGCACAAAGACGCAAGCTTCTTGTTCACCTTATGTTGTTGGCATTCACTGTATGGTCCACAAGATGAATCTTGCTTTTAGAGTTGTGAAGAAGTTTCCTTTAGTAAATAAGGTTGAAGATTTAGTAAGAGAGTTGTACTCATATTTTTATGGAAGTCCCAAACATTTTAGGGAATTTCAACACTTTATTGATGGAATTACCAATGGAAACAAGCTTCTTAAATATGTTGATACTAGATGGATCTCTTTGGATGCACTAGTGCATCGAGTTTTTTTCGAATATCAATCTTTGATTGGACTTATCTACGAAAATCGTGACAATACAGAAAATCAAAGATGTGGCGACCTGCTTCAAAGGTTAAGTAATATAGGGACACTTTTGACTTTATCATCTCTTCTTCCCATGCTATAAGAAATGACGCTCATTATGAAAAAAAGCCCAGCAAAGAGCCATGTATATTGCAGAATATGCTCAGTTGCGTAAAATGTCATGTCGAGCCCTCGATAATCTGTTTCAAAATGACCCAAATTTATCTGATGAAAAATTTGATCACTGGTGAAAACTAACAAATTTGGACAATCTTGATAATTATTTAAAGATCATTGAAAATGGAGAATTATGTGTCTGTGTAAGGGGATTTCAAATACCAATGTACTACAGTGCCCCAAAGAAGCAAGCTACAAGAGTTACAAGGGAAGAGTTTACCTAGATCGTTGAGTCTATAACAACTCATGCAAGGGACATAGCCTATAAGGTTTCCTCTGAAATAAGATCTTGATTCCCATATGAAAAACTGCTTGAGGCCATGGCAATTGTGTTTCCTCAATATTGGCACTTAAACTCTAAGGAATATTATCATAATAGGTTGTTGACTTTGATAGAGGAATTTTGCAAATCTGTAGAATTCAATGGAGTGACTATCAATGGAATTTTAGATGAGGGTCTTATTAGATAAAAATCAGACACTTTTGCAAGGACTATGAAGCATCAATATCAAATAATGCATAACCCACATGAAGAGGGCTAGGCAACAAGGCTTTGGACAGAACTAAAACAGAGCACAATGTTGCGTGATGAAATTTTAGAGTTCTTCAAGCTTATTGATCTATGTCAAACCATGATATTGGGTTCAGTGGAGGATGAGAGAGTTTTCAATGCTTTGGGCTTCCTAAAATCAAAGCTAAGAAACAAACTAGACAAGAATTTGGAAACATGCTTGAGGGTCTACACATCTAGGTATGATGTCAATACTTTTCCTTATCAAAAAGCAATTGAAATCTGGAAGAAAAGATACAAAAGAAGAGGGTTGGGCAACACCATTAACCAATCTCCAACTCTGAGCGGGACAAATACAAGTGGCGATGGGAGTGGGATTCATAGAAGTGAAGGTCAGAGTGAAGAAGACACAAACGAAAATGAAGAGAACAATGAAGGAACTAGAATACTAGAATTAGATGATGATGACAATGCTGAGATGAATTGGAAAACTTAGGAAATTTTTGCTAAATTAGCAGTAGTAATCAATAGGTACTTTTTGAACTTATTAACTACTATATCCTATCATTCAATGTTCATTTTAGAAAAGCAAGAATATATTATGTTTCATCATTAAAATTTGAGAACAAAGAGTATCATTACTGTAGTTTGTATTGTATCAATATTTATTTTGTCCTGCAACCTTATTTTGTAAGTTTCTCTTCCAATGAACTTATTTGCGTCAAATCCCTTAGGCAAACCAAGACTTTCCAAATTCGTAGGTCCTAAGTATTCATTATACTTTTTTTTGTAGTCTAGCGTCAGTTTCTGTATCTCATCATCAATCATGCATAATAGCATATTCCAATGTGAAAAACATGAATGTGGTTGATAATGTCATCAAGATTCAATTCCACAATTAATAATGGTTTTCATTTGCATTATTCATCTCATATGGTACAATTCTTGTAGATTTTTCATTATTTGTTTTTGACAACATAGCAATTCATATATTACAATTCTTAGAAATACCAATTCTCATTAATTTAGTTACAAATATAATACAATGTAATGATTCATTCATTAATATTACTAATAACACAACTCTATGATTCTATTTACAAAAGTCAATGACTCAATACCCATTGGTACATTTCCCAATTTCAATTTTATTACCCTAAGCCAATGACCCTGAATTCCCTTTTATAGAAACAAGGGAGTGAGAAAAAAATTAGGTTGATTTGCCTAATGAGAAGTCTCAAAATCAAAATCAATTAGACAACTACAACATCTCTACAATTGTACATTTCTGCATTTGACAGGCTGGTTTAGTAAATTAGCATTGGCACTAGCATCTGCAACATTGATCTTGTTAAAAAAACCAAGTTCAAACTTGTTTTTGAATAAGGTAAAAATAGGTTTTGAATGGAACCCGAAACCATTTACATCATAGCAAAAAGATAAAGCATTAGCATTTTTCAAAATGAAACACTTGCTGGAAAGAACAGAGCAGGAACCAAAAAAACACTAGATACGAAAACAAAAGCAAAGAAAATAGATCTAGCAACACTACCAGCAGCACCCAGCAATGAATAGGACAAAACTAATTGCTTATAATTTTGTCTGTCTTCATCTTTAGCTCCTTAGGCTTCTCAGGGATCTTCCTCTGAATACGCCCTCTGGTTCTAGTTCTTGGGCCTGCATTCCCAACATTGCCATCAATAGTAATGGTCATGTTTTCAAGCTAGTTTTCTCCAAGTAGTTGTGAAGCATATTTAGGTTGATGACAACTGCATTGAGCCCTTCATTATTGTGGCTCAGGACTTCATTAATCATTTCCCCATTGTTTCTAACTTTGACCTTAATTTCCTTGACCTTGTTGTCAACAATTTTGTTGATCTCGCCAGTTATCTCCTCCTTCCAGCTTTTATTGTTTACCATATCCAGAATCTTATTCTCCAACTTCTCCAGCTTCATATTCAAGGTTTCAGTAGTTTTCTCCAAAGAATTAAGATGGAGCTTAATCTTCTAAATCTCCTGATTGATCCAATCCTGAGGAATACTCTGACCTTCATCTTTGTTACCTTTGTCCATGATCGTAGCATCCTCCAAGGGGGCAGTAAAATCATCATCTTGGCTTTTTTCCTCCTCAATGGCATTCTGATCGGTATTAGAACCCGAATCTTTTTGTTCCTCCTGAATTTCATCAATGACAGGGAAAATCTGGCCAATCTCAATTTCCTCTTCATCCTGCCCCTCCAGAGAGCCCAAAGATTCTGCCTTAAGGGGTTCCCCATCATCTTTACTAGCTAGGTCTAACCCTTCCTCATTATCCAAGTGGGCATCATTTTTTCCCCCTTCAGTAGAGGGGTCCAGGGCTTCATTCTTATCATCTTTAGTAGGGGAAACCTGGGCTTCATCTTCCTCCTCCTCAGCCCTTTCCTCATCTTTTTCATCCATCTCTTCATCTTTCTCCTCTTCAGCCCGTTCCTCACCTTTTTCATCATCATGGTAGTCCCCATCTTTCCCCTCATCCTCTTCCTCCTTCTCATCCTCTATTATGACAATCCTATCCTCTTCCTGCTCAGTGTTACCAGGACCCATATCCACATTATCTTCCTCATCATTTCCCATTTGCAGAGAGTTAGGGCTTTTTCCCTTAGTATCATCTTTGCTACTATCAGAGCTCTTTACTTTCTTTTTCTTCCTCTTATTACCGTCCTCTTTCCTACAGTCAGAGACAATTTCCTTGTTTTTCTTTCTCTTTTTGCTGGATTCGGCCTTACTATCCCCCTCAATATTCTTTGAAGTTTTACCTTTGACCCTTTTAGGAATAGGGTCCAGGATGATATCTCTGACGTAGTTAGAAATAAGGAGGATCAACCCCTCATGTAACATAGGGTTATTCAGCTTTTTCCTATGCTCGGTGATGCTACTACTAAGAGAGCTCAAAAGAAAAAATGGGAAGGATATCCTCTTGTTATGCCTGAAGTGGTTAACTGGGATGAAATGCAAGTTGTAAAGTTTAAACTTGTTACTTTAAACTCAATTCAATCAATTAGAAAAAAAATATAGAGATTATTGAAACTGAAAGTACTTTCACATACTATGATTGATGAGATCAAGATGATTCTACCAGTTTCTTTAGTATGCTCCATTCTTCATCAGTTGGAAGGTCAATATTTGTCATGTTATAGTAAATGACCTGCAACCTCGTCAACAATCCATACTTGGAAGAGTGACTTGAAAGCAATGATCCTTCCATTGCCGCATTAAAATTTGACAATGTTTTGATGCACTTTGCAATGCCTTCATCAGCTGTGTCCTGAGGAAACTTGCCTAAATCAGACTTCATTATGTCCTCCAACTTATTTTTGTAAGCTTCTCTTCCAACGAAATTTGTTGATGAGTAATCAGAACCAGGACTTGACAAACCAAGAGTTATCATTTTGGTTGTTTTTTTATTCATCTTGGTGAGCTTTGTCCCAAATAAGGCCAAAGTTTCATCTCCTTCTATTAGTTTCTGACATTTTTGAAAGACATAGTTCGCCTTTATTGATGCACCAACGTGGTCCTAAATTCCCTTGCTTGCTAAATTCATGTCACTGGTTGTGTTGATTTGTTGCAAAATCTTCTTTTCAGTATTTTGTCTCTAACAAAACTTTGTGTTCTTCTCAATGTGCTCTTTCAGGTTCCCAAAAACATCTCTAAGACTTTCATTCAGTTCAAACCTATCACACAACCTATCAGTAGACACCTTTATTTTCTCCCAAAAGTCTTCTTTTTAAAATTTTCTTGACTGTATTATTTACTCGGTCATTCAAGCTATTTTTGTAAGTTTTAATTGTATTATTTGCCTTCTTTAGGTCTTCTCTCATTTATGAGAACTGGTGTTCACTATGTTTTTTTATTTTCTCTACTTTCTCTTCCCACTATTTTGTTTTTACCCTCTCATTCTCCAATTCTTTATTTAAGTTATTGTTTGCATGTCCCACATTCTCAATGCTTTTGTATAAACTTAATGAAGAGACTTTTTCATCCTCAAGTTTTTTTTTCGCTCTGTTCCAATTTTTCCCTCAAAATTTTTAGTTCTACGTCCATATGTTATTGTTGTCCAATTGCTTCTTTAGAGGATGATTTTTTTATCCTTTTCTCTAATTCTTTACACCAATTTTCTACTGCTTTCTCCTTTGCCTTTTCATTTGCCAAGTCTGCCTTTAACTTATCTATTGTGCCCTGAAGCTTTCATTTCTCCCTCTCCAACTTCATCACTGAACTGTAGACCACTTGGTCACTTTTGACACATTTATCTTGTCCATATTTTTAATTTTAGATAAATCCATTTGGAGGGCATTAACATGAAATTCAAATGGATCTAACTGACTCTTTGGTGGATTTTTATCTCTAGCTCGGGGCATAACAGCCATGAACTCCATCATTTCTTTCTTTGGGTCATATATGGGAAATAACCTATTGGATGTGGGTTCTGCATCACGAGCTGCAACAACTACATCCATATTCAATGTCTTAGTATTTTGTCTATTCTTATTTTTTGATTGTTCGAAGTTAGCTACAAAATCATTGTAATGAAAATTAGGGTTTTCTGACACAATTGAATGTTTGAAAGGTGAAATAGCACTTCCAGTGATGTACGAGCTTCCACCTATGTTGCCTATGGTTCTCCTAATTCCACCATGAGGATTAACAACACCCTGACCCATTACAAGTGGAGTTTTTGGACTGTTTTGAGGGTTTTGTCCTGAAGGTGTGACAATTGTTGGACTCACAGTCACCATTTCCATTGTTGTACTACTACTTGTCATAACCTTTTTCTTTTTTGCATTGCCTTGATCTTTGGGACCCACTGATCCCATGTCCACCTATAATGTCCTTTTCGGACCACTAGTTCTACCCACTATATCCACACCTGTGGGAGTGGCAATTGATTCAGATTGAATCTGAGTGCTTTGAACAGGTGGAACTGGATTTGAAGCTGGAACAAATGAAATTGACTGAGTAGTATTTTTTTTTATGAATCTGATGATTAAACTCCAAGGCCTAGGTTCTCACCATATTTTGGTGGAACTGGTGGGTCACGTGGAGACCAAGGCCCTTGTCCACTAGGACATAGACCACCCCAACCTGAGTATCCCATTTTTTCTACAATATCTTCCCCTTTGGTATATTTTTCTTTTGTGGACACATCAACTCCTCTACTAATTGAATATACATTAATGGATGTGGGATTCACAAAATCATGCTTGTACTCATTATCTGGATCATCATCATGATATGCTTCAGCTAGATGCTCCTTATTCCACAATTCGCTAAAAATTTTATCCTCTTCTACATCATAAAGATCTGCAGAGGTCTTTGGCTTGCCGAAATTCTTCCTCATTTCCCAAAAATCAAAATTTTTTGTTCGAGTCCAATTACCATCCATACAATCATCTAATAGGTCTTTTGGAATAGATTTTCTAGATGGTTGAGCAGCTTTCTGGTAGAAATTGTATGATGTCGTGGGCTGCACTTTTCCTTTCTATTTATGCAATGCCATAATTTGTGATGACAATTCCTGTGTTGAAATATTATTTTCAGCTACATATTTCTCCATCTCTTTTTTGACCTCATCCCAAGACTCCATGTTTTTAAATTTTTCTATCAATGGCATACTCTCATGTTGACATTTGCTTGCAGAGTTCCCATTCTCTCTAAGCTTTGTTCCAATTATGTTGAGTGGATCATACTGCCAGTGACTGACAACATCAAAGTGAAAAATTGAAAAAAAGGCTTGTACCACTTTGAATCCTCTTCTCTCAAATGTGAACCCTCCAAATGAGAAAGGCCAGGAAGGAAATATCATTTTCTTTTGCTAACCATTAAAGAGTACATCTATGCTCTCCATCTGTCGTACATATTCCAATGCAAATACCCTCTCTGCCACATGTATTGGAAGTTTGTAGGGTTCTACCACTGAACTATAAAATCTTAACACAGTGTAATCTTCCATGAAGTACCAGTCAACAAATTGTATTTGACTTCCGAGTTGAATGCAATCTCTACAATTAACATGCAATCTAGGCATTGGAGTGCCTATAATTTTATGGTACATTGGTGCCAAAAATAAGTCTACAAAATTGTTGTAGTTCCTTCTGTTATCAATCATCCTTATCTGAGGTGTCCATTCATATATTAAATTTTGGCCCTGACTGCAAAGCTTGTTTGTCTGAAATATTGCACGATGCTTTGCTAAGAGAAGATAGCACAAGTAGGTTGTGAATCTAAATATCTTATGTGAACCTCTTTTAATCATTAGTAATTGTTCTTGAATGCAACAAACAATGTGCTTAATAAAACAATAGTTTACTAGCTCATTTTCAAAATGAATATGAAAAAGCATTTCAAGAGTGTTGGCACCCACTTCTTTGTTACTATCCAATCCCAAACAAAATGCTAGCAAGGAAATATTGTCCTAAGCCCATTACACAAAAATATCATAATCATAAGGAGGCTTATGATCTGGATTCAGACTAGAACCACTTGTTATTCCTCTGATATATGAATCTCTCTGTGTTGCATCTATTTTTTCATAATCCTCTGCCATCTTTCCCAGGTCAATGTGCACATTTGAGTTTTGTTGTTGAAACCCTAGGTCCAACGTACTAGCAAATTCACTCTCGATTATGGACAAAATTTCCTCCCAAGTATTTTTATTCACAATTGCTTTTCTATTTTCATCATAATTTTCGGTGCAAACTATGACAATTTATGGGCAAGGGAATACTTGAGGTAACGCCATGTAATTTTATTTGTCATTGCCTTTATCATGTTGTTAAATGAAAAAACAATTGAACCCTTATTTGGATTGTTCCACTTATTTTCAAGTGCAAATCTAATTTCCATTATTCCCTTATTTCCATGGATAACAGGATCATAAATATCATGGAATTCATCAGTGAAACCTGGTGTATTAAGTAGATTATGGAATTCTATTATCTGACTTGGCCTTTTACTCATAATATTGATATTTGTTTTGCCCATCATGGTAAGTTGGTAACTGGTATCACTATTTACTTGTAGGAAAATTTAAATATTAAACCCTAATAGGCTAATTCTTTTAACATTAGTGATTCAAAATTAAACCATAATAGGCTAATTCTTTTTCTACAATATAAATGGTAAAGTTGTAAACCGTGAGATTTAAAAAATTTAAAATGCAAGATGTGGGTGTTTTGGATTTTAGTAGTTAACCGTAATTTCAATTTGTGCAGACTATGAGTGGGAAGAGAGCTGAGAGACTCTGTTGCATTCCTTGAACCTCAATCATCAACCTAGAAGCTATAACCCCTTTCTAAATCTCCAATAGTAAATAATAGTTAGAATTGAAAAACTTAGATTGAAAATCTAAAGGGCACATGTCACTTAATCATTTGAAACTACAACTTTAGTCAGACACCCAAAATTACAACATTTTTTAAATAATACATTCTACAATTTACTCCAATTTAGATTTTAATTATACTTAGTTGAGGGTTAATTCATGACACGTGCCTTGTTTCCATGGGACATTTGCAAATAGAGGTGATCGTTCCCCAAATCACCTCAAAATACACCTTTGGTCGTTGATCTATGCTCATCCAATGATCATTATTAGTCTCTATCAGGTGTCATGGCCCTGTGGGTCCCATTAACTTTTGCCTTGTTAGTACTAGTAGTCTGTAGTAGACTAGTAGTAGTCACCTAGTCACCTCATGAGTCACACGTCATCATCAAATGACACTTGTCACTAACCGTGTGAGTGGACACACGTCATGATTCTGGAATAGGTTTACAAAAATGGGTTTTCTTTTCCCTTTTAGCCTGAAATACAGCTTCGGTCTTTGATCTATAATCAGCCAACAATCATTGTTAGTTACTATCTAGAGTTGTGGCCCCGTCGGTCCCATTAACTTTTGCCTTATATGTACTAATAGTCACCTAGTCACCTCATGAGTCACATGTCATCATCGAATGATATTGTTAGTTGACCGTGTGAGTGGACACGTGTCATGATTCTAGAAAGGGTTTGCAAAAATGGGGTTGCTTTTCCCTTTCCTCCTAAAATCCACCATACATCGTCGATCTGTGCTCATCCAACGGTAGTTGGCATTCACTGTCATGAATTAATTGAATAGTAACATTGTTGAAGAGGTATATAGTATAGTTAAAATGATAATTTTTATTGATTATAACTTTTACGTTTAAAAAATAACATCAAGATTTAAATTGTTTATTGATTAATTTTTATCAAGATTATAACTTTTAATGTTTAACTCGGACTTTAACATTGAATTGAATTGAATTATTTCTATTTGTATTATAATCAAAATTACATTATTACACATCGATATGGTAGACTGCAGTGGCACATTGGGAAATTTGGCAATTGGCATATAATTAATCTGAATTAATTAGTAAACAATAATAAAAATCTTGCTTTGTCTCTAGAGTTTGGACTGTTAAAAATGGCAACTTGCAAATTTTAGTGAACTTGCAAAATTTCCATTAATATGTTCTAAAAATTTACAACTATCGTATTTCCTCCAAAATTTCCCAAAACAACTAAACTACTACTATTATAGGGTATCCACTATCCAATGCATAAAAAACAAACTAAAATGAAGTTGCAAATTATCGTTAATATTTTGTACAAATTTACAATATTCAGACTTTGAGTCCTTGACTCCCTCCAAAAATTTAAAGACAAAATGAGGGAGGTTGCGACTTGCGAGGTAGTGGCAAAAACAATACCTACTATAATCTATAGTCCAAAAAAAAACAAAGAAACCCTTTGATTTTAAAATTCCAGGCCATAGGGTCCTGGGTAGCAAAAAACTAAAGATTTTCCCCTCCATCTAAGTAGAACTCTTCAGAGATGATAAGCTCTGATAATTCATGCAACCATCCATAGTCCACAAATTCATCCAAGAGAAACCACTTTTGAAGAAAATCCCTACCAATTTGCGCACATTTCCTCTGGCATGTCAATTGCTCAACATTTAGGTTCAAAAGAAAAGGTTGCCTGGCCACATTTTGGCCTGGCTAGAGAAGCTTGGGTAAATCACTTGCCCAAGGGATCCCAACCCCTATCTGTGCAAAAATGGCAACCTGAACATCGTCACCTAGGAATTCTTGTTTGAATACCCTCCTTAACAGAAGGAGCACATCCACCTTTTCTCCTTCTAGGTCCAGAAGAGATGCCATAAACTGAGACGTAATGTCTGTGTTAACTCGGTATCTATCAATATTATCAAGAAATTCACTGCCCAACACCATCATCACAACCTCATTTGTAAAGGAACCATTCTCATTGCAAACTAATTGCAGTGTTTGGTCTGAGACCGGGCCCAAAAAGGGCTTCTGATCCTCCTCAGACGTGCTTATCAAATGGATAGGAGTGTCCATCTTCAGAAAACCACTAACAAAATATCAAAAATTAGAATGTGATAAAATTATACAACCTAAAGACCTAAACCATAGGCAGACTTTCAAGCACTTAGTAGAGGCAGCATTGAAGAAGAAAGAAGCATAGATCGTCTATAAATAGCCTTGCCCCTCAATTATTTTTCTAACCTTATTAATTCATTTGTCCTTCAAAATTCTATAAATCTTTCATATTAAATGCATGAGTGTGTGAAATTGGAAAAAATGTCATGACATGTAACATTACCCAAATTTAATGTCAGTGATAAGACATTTCTTTTATTAACTACAACATTCGGTACATTATCAACCGTCCACTTGTAAGACTTGATACGTGTAATACATTTAAAATGGTGGAATGATCGATATTAGGTATGTGTGGATTCTAAACAGCCCTCAATTATTTCTCTAACCTTATTAATTCATTTGTCCTTCAAAATTTTGTAAATCTTTCACATTAAATTCATCAGTGTGTGAAATTGGAAAAAGTGTCATGACAGGTAACATTACCCAATTTAATTTCAGTGATATGACATTTCTTTTATTAACTACAACTGTGATACATTATCAACCATCCACACAACCTACTAGTACTAACTAGTTGTAACAATTGATACGTGCATTAATTAGATCATGGTTATACGTGCACTAATTAAGGCATTATTTTCTAAGATGTGCAGAGTCATACAGACAAGTTGGTAACTAATTAAGGCATTATTCTCTCGATGTGATGTTGCATTAATTAGATCGTGGTTATAGTGCAGACTAATTTGATAGGTGTCAACATTCTGGTGACTTCCTGGAGAAGTCTATTTCCTTCAAGAAATTGGGCCCGAAATCAAACTTCAGCCATTGATCTTGGATCATCACACGGCTCAAATTATATATTTAACATTATAAAATAATAGATGTTAGGTTATGTGTTGATGTGACTGATCGTGCTTATCGATACCAACACATTGAGTCTACAGACAAGTTGACAACCCTCATTTGATACGTGTCAACATTCCGGTGACTTCCTGGAGAACTTTGTTTCCTTCAAGAAATTGGGCCCGAAATTAAACTTCAGACATTGATCTTGGATCATCAGACGGTCTCAAATTATAGATTTAACATTATAAAATAATGGATGTTACTGTTAGGTTATGTGTCGATGTGACTATTCGTGTTATGTCCCATCTTTTGAAATTCACCAATAAAATATATTTTTTCCCATAATTAACGAATGATTAGCCAATAAAATAAATAAATTTTCAAACGGTACATAAAATTCGCCAATAAAATTATTTTTTTCCCTTCAAAAGAAAATAATTCGCCTCATATATTATAATTTTTTTACTTCACAAGAAAAAAATTCGCCTAATTCAATATATATTTTCCACCACATGACTATATAATTCGCCAGGAATTTATGGAAATTTCATTCGGTAGGGAAAAAATCACCAATACAAACTATGAAAATTCGCGAATTTGAAAAAAAATTTGCCTTCTTTAAGAAAAATTCCACCCTAAATTAATGTACAATTCGCCAAGAGTTTACACTTTTTCCTAAGAGGGGGTTTCTTAAAGTTATCCCTGCACCCTGGAATTTTCCTTATACCAGTTTGACCGTGATTTGCCTGGGAGCTGTCGATTGAATTTTGGGAAATTAAGTTTAGTTGTTTCGTTCTTTCGAACTGCTTGAATGTTGGAAAGTCAACATCGTTCTATACCTTGCATTTTTTTATATAATAAATTTCTTCTCTGTTTTGAGTGGATAGAGAGCTAAGTTTGTGGAGTAAATGTTCTCCAATTAGAGTCTCTTGTAGCTACGTTAGGATACATGGGTTTGCCTTGGCGTGATTGCACAGATAAGAAATAAATATTTTATTTATTTTATTATCATGTTTCTGGGTCTTGAGGAGAATCGATGTTGTTCTTTTGGTGCCGACTTTGCCCTTAGTTTTTTAGTATTATTGGTTGTTTGGAAGGACTGCATTTTTCTTGTTTTAGCTATGATATAAGAATGTTATTTTGGAGATCTGTGGATTTTAATATTCTGAAACATTTCATTATATTCTTTTGTGAACACCTTATTTGTAAGACATTATTGCTAGACTTTTATCAAAACAACAATTTTCTTTATAATAGAAGATTTATTATGTGAGTTTACCGTTGAAAGAGGTAATTAGTTAATGGAGTTCATTTTGGTAACATGAATATATGATTTTCTTATCTTCTCCTTTAAGAAAGATATCTTGGGAAAGGGTGTTGAATATGGGTAAACAGAGAAGGGTAAATATATATATTTTTTCATTTACCTGCCAGTAGAAGTATGGTAATTACATGCTTAGGCCTAAGTTATGGAAACACATGTTGCTTAATGTGTTGATTATTTTCATTCTCTCTGTCATATCTGTGTTAGTTCTACTTAGACTTATGAGGAAAGTAGATAGTTCACAACTTGCACCAGATTCCTTTCGACCCATCAGTGTCAAGTTGCTAAGCTCCTCGTGTAGGGTTGGTGTGCTCTTCATTTTAGGACGAGCCCCAGGGGAGCTAACCACTCAGTGGTTGGGCGAAAAAAGTGTTTGGATCACATTTTTGTTTCAAGATTTGCAGATGGATAGATATCTGATGGCTTAGGAGACCAGAGCATGCAGATGGATGATGGATAGTCCGATGACATTTATATTGATATCTTGTATCATATCGACCTTTTGGGTCATGTACCTTTTATATTTGTATACTTACGATGTATGATGCATGATAGGATGGTTGACATCTTAGATGTAATTTATTCCTCTTGTTTTGATTTGGATTATCATGTACTCTTGACATTACGGTCGATTTTCTATTATTGTACTTAGATAAAAATTGACGTTTTGATCATAATGATGTTTTATTTTGAAGATGGATTAATTTTTGTGGAATAGTCTTAGTGAATGGTAGACTATGATCATGATTTTATGACTTTTCCTAATTTTTTATTTATTGTGCTTATGTGTCCCTTGTGAGATAGAAACGATCTTTACATTACAGTGCATATAGTGGATGGTATATGATTGTGATTTACATGATAATTTTAATTCTTGAGAAGAGTAGTGGCTAGGCATTAGGGGGTATATGGTTGGATGCGGCTATGCTCCATACAAAATGCACCTTTGACCAAATTAGAAAAAATAGATAACACACTAGATTTTTGTGAAATTTTTAGTATTTGTGCTTCATGATCTGTATCTCCTATGCTGTAAATCCACAAAAAAAATAGGAAAAAAATATAGTATGTTTTCACCAATCTAAAAAAAATTAAAATTTATCTTTAGTACATTTTGTATGGAACTTAGCCAGTGCATATATGATTGATATTGAAAGTCAGTCTTATCTCCTCATTTGTTGTTGGCTTATGAGCCTAAGCCATTTTTGCCTTTCTTAATTTAGTTCAGTGTGAAGTTTGTTAATTAAGTTGATAGGCTTACCCTACGGGGAAGCCCGCGTATGGCCGCACATTTATTTTGTCTCATGTCCGGAAACCACTCTGTTTATGCCTGCAAACCTGTGCTTATGCTGCTAAACCATTTTGGTAGAAACTTATGTTGGTCGTTGTTCCGAAATGATTATTTCTTGTTTACTCATTTGTTGTTCTGGTAAACCCCTGCACTTGTTTGTTGTGTTTGTCAAGAAAAACCACAGTCACCTGCTATTCCCAAATGATGATTTCTTGTTTGATCAATCTATTTATTATTTTTGTAGGCAAATTTACAGTCAAGTAAAATCATTGATAAAATGTTCACTAACCCTATTTTCTTTTCAGTGTTTGTTGTGTTCACATAAGTGGTTCTCCCTTGTGTACCCAGAAATGATTACATGCAATCTAGAATCCTGTGAAAACTTTAAAAAATTGATATTTATTTATAAGGGAAAACATAATCCCTGCATCAATTATCTTGGCTAACATAAAAAATTCAATTTTTAATTTTGATTCAACATAAAAAAAAAATGTGCTTCTAGTACCTAAACTGGTCGTATCAATTTTATTTTAGGTATTTTCATATCGGTATTGGCATTGGTGGTGAGAAGAGCCATTCACAAGCAATACCATGTTCCCAAGCAATAATGAATTTGTACTAAGGGAAATCTTATGAAGAGATTTGTTTTACATTTTTTTTAAATGTGCAGCATCAGACATTTCAAAAGCCCCAAATCATCACAGAGAGACCACTTCCACTGTCGTGTTTTGTATTCACTATGTGTTGTATGATGGCGTGGCTTTATGGTGAAACTCTACTCTTTGTTAATGGAAGAGAGCCATGGTTTGATAGTTTTTTACTCATGGCAATGTGTTCAGACTGTGTATGGGGCCATTAATTTCTCAACCACTTTGATCATTTTACAGCATGTTCTCATCTATGAAACTCCTCTTTTTGCTGCTATAAGTCAGATAAACAAGTTCACCTCCATTCCAAAGAGCTTATTTGAAGGAGACACATATCAAAACAAGTTGCAGACACTTCAACAGGTACTTCCATTTTTTAAAAACCCATTCCTATTGTCGCATTTAGTTTGTGGATGTTGGCTTTTACTTTCAATGTGGATTTATGAAGTTTTTTTCTGGATTGTTGTGCATTAGCATTCAATCTCGGTTCTTTATGTGGTGATGTGTTGAGGCATAAAAGCTTGCTGGCCCGTTGCTCATTGACTTCCCCTCTCCCTTCCTCCATGTTTCTTAGTCTGTATTGCTCCGTATTTCCAAGTCTCCATTCCTCCATATTCCTCAAATGTCTAAACTCCTACATTTCAAGAAACATTTATTTTATAGTCATTATAAAACAACAAATAAAATAAGTTGTTTAACTACCACATACACTGTTCAGCAATGCAACATGTATGTCATTAGACAAAGCCATTGGGAGGTCATCAATAGACATCAACAATAAAAAAGGCAGTTATCTCATTTTTTATGTGAGAATAAAAATTATTAATTTGTTGCACAACTAACAAAGTCTCCAAACAATGCAAGTGATGGCAGTATCCAACTACAAAGCCCTAGAAAGAGAATCAATTTTTCTTTGGAAAAATATAGGGTTTTCCTTTTCAGGTGCGCTTGCAGGCAGGCCATGCTATCTTAATATAAACTATTATGTTTGATTTTGTGAAGGGGTGAAGCCCTTCCCCAGCTTGCATGCCTTTTTTTTGGCCGGGGCTTTTTTGTTGCATGGTTGTGTTTTGTGTGCTTTATTATTTGAGACAGATGCACCTCCAAGTATACTAGTATCCTCCAGAAATATAGTTTCTTACATTTGGGTATTTAGTTAAACTTTAACACTGAAGATCACTCTCAACTAGATGGACAAAGAGGAGCTAAAAAAATTATGGAAGGTATGTTAATATCATCATTGGTCATGGCCCAAATATTACGAGTTCATGAGACAAAAGATTTCCCCGATGGAATTTACTTACTGAGTAGCACTATTTACTTACTGAGTAGTCTTACAACCACATGAATTATTGAGTAATGAATTATAAACATAAAGCAAAGTTGGTATTTACTCATAACGATATAGCATCACATGTAAAGCTCTGAAATGCAATAGAACTGATGATAGATTGACACAAAATTAATTCAATTCATTTCACTGTGAGGTGTTTGATTTTTATTGAATTCTAAGATTTTTTCAACCATTATTCATATTATATGATTGATTCAAATTTATTCTAAATTATGCAGTTGTTGTTACGTAATGTTCTGATATGAATGAATCATATAAGGGTGCTTTGAAATTTAGGATAAAATAGACATAAAACACACTTTTATGAAGTAAAATATAAAAGTAGTCATAACAGAAGGCATTTTTCAGTAAATGACAACTAAAATACATAGGACAACTAAAATACACAGGCTGACCATGAAGAAAAAAGTTTATATTAAACCCCTAAATACATTGTTTTATGGCTCTTTGTACTTGATTTTATCCTAACAATTATCTATTGGTTTGTTATTATTTTTATATTGCTAAAATTGTTTTTTCAGGGCTTTTCCTTCATGACATTTAACACTCTCTTTAGCATAAAATTAGAGTTTAAAGAGTCTGTGTTTCTGTTAGCTTTTTAATATTGGCGAATGGGTTTTATTGTAGACAAATCGTTAAGTTGAATGAAACTAGTGATTTATTAGTGCAAAAGAAGCATCGAGTACCATGCGTGGTATTATATTCACCCTTTCACTTTAGTTTTTTTACCTGTGGCTATCCACCAAACTAAACCATAAAATAGATAAGGCGAGTTTAAAAAAAATAAGTCTATATATAGATATATACTCTATCAAAATACTATTTTTTCAAGCCTACTTGATTTGATGGTACTTGGCACTTCCTCCCTTGTGCGTTAATTTTTTTTTGTAAATCAAGTACTATATTATCTATTTGAGAAGGTATAATTGTTCATTCAATCTGATTTCTTGATATAGTTTTTTTATTTCAAGTCAGTTGTAGACATGTGCTTTTTGCAGTCCATAACCTTAATGTGCATAACTTCTGGAAATAGGTGTATGAGTTTATTTTTTCCATGTTTCCAATCAAATTATGTATGTTGAGTGTTATTTTATAATTTATATCTTGAGATCAATTGTGTTTTTTATTTATTTAGTATGAGATAAGTTTTAATATATTTATGCATTGGTAAATGATACAAATTAGTACAGAGTTAGGTTTTTTTTATCAAGTCTTATTTATTGTTACATATGTCCATTCTTATATTTTGCATCTTATCTATATTTACATACTTTCTCATATATGTACATTCTTTTATAAACATTTTTTTAAATGTTGACCGAACTCGTCATCACACTGCAAAACAATTAAGAGGAAATTAAACTTACAATGAAAGGTATATTTAGTATTGTAGACTAACATGAAATATGAACTGGGATTATCATATTTATGCTTTGCTTGTGGTTCAAGATTCAACATGAAATGCATTTATTGGTATATTAATGATTAACATTGATGTTTTGGTTTGAATATTTATTACTCATTTATAGGTATAAAAAAAGCTATCAATTTAGTTTGAGATGAGCTTATTACTCTCACTTGATTTTTTTATAGCTTTCTTAGGTCATGAAAAATCTACAACAACCCAATCAGGTTATTGATATTTCGAGTAGCTCCTCAGAAATCAGTGTTCCAACCCCCTCAACTGGCTCAAATGTGTTCGTCAATTGGAATGGGTTTCCTGAAACAAAAATACAAAATTTTGCAAGCAATCTTTCGCTTGTTAGTCAGTTGAATGAAGAAAAATTAAAAGTCACTAGTGCTCATACATGTGACGTTAAAGACTTTGAAATAATGGCTATAGAAGATACACTTCAAGCACTGCATGCAAACTACGTTAAATTTTCTAGCTACTGCACTTTCCTTAGGGAGATGTACTTTGATGAATACTATGGAGAAGGAAATGCTCCTACTATTCAACGTGCATTTCAGGTTTACCTCAACCGCACATAGTCCATTTTACATCTATGTACCTTCCACTCTAGTTTGCCTATGTTTGCACTTACACAACAACTCTTTTGCAAAATGAAAATTTGAAATTCTTGGTCTCTTGTAATTAGCAAAACCTTCCTTGCTTTACTCATATGTTCCACCTATTAATGATATATGTGAACTTTGTACAAATTATAATCAACTTGTAAAAAAAATACACGATTTCTACCCCCAACACTTTTGCATTTATATGTTCAATTCGACCCTTTCTCTTGTGTTAAATACAAAATGTCATTGCATTTGTTTCTATTGTACATAATTTTTTAATTGCACCCTCAATATTAATTCTGTTCCATTTTAAGACACCTATTTCTTTAACTTCTTAAGATCAATATACGTTTACAACGTCTTTATTTATCACACTTCCACATTTGATATCTTGCTTTTGCCCTTCCTTATGTGGAATAGAAATTTACATCTAAGTTGTTACTGGATTTATGAAGCTTTACATTGTCTAGCCACATTTTTTGTTCCAATTCCCTACAACTTTATGCTTCCACACATTTAAATACTCTTATGAACTTCTTGGTGTTCTATACTTGCACTAGTTATAACGTGTTGGTCTCACACTAATCTTAGGCTATGTTGACTCTTGCTAGACATTTAAAGCATCTCTACACTATGCATTAATAGAGTTATACATACCTTTTATTTTGAATTCTAGCTCTTGTGTACTTGAAAGATTTTTTGGTTGATTAAGAATTTTGTCTTTGCTATCAAATGTTGATGATGGTTACCATAGTATTGGGCCCAATATTAATCATAATTTAAATTTAATTTTGCTCTTCTCTAACTATTTGTAATTTTTAATGTCATCTATAAGAACACACTTGGTTTAAACTAAAAATTTCTACAATAGAATCATCTCTACTTGTCGGCTGAAGGTGCTCTTTATAACCTCTGTAGTTGTTTGATCGTTGCAACTTACCTTTCCCCGACTCATTTTCGTCAGCCTAAATATTCACATAGTTAAATATTTTACAAGTCTTTTTTTCTACATCTTGTATGTCAAACAAATTATGTTCTACAACTACTATTCTAGCAAAGTTTTACATATATATTTATATTTTAATGTGTGCACGTCAACAATCTTTATGTTTGAATAATAGTGTGTGTCGTCTATTTATCTTCTTTAATTGCATTTTCCTTGAAAAATTTAATATTTCAATTGTGCTTCTATTCAACATACCTTTGAACCCTTGTTTAAATTTATAGGTCAAATACCTCTACATTAAGCTATGTCTCACTCTTTGACGCAAAATACAATAAAGATTATCAACGATGACAACTTAGATGTGCATCCGCTTCTTCAAGTTTTTGTCATTGCACCATTTGGCCAAGGAAATGGGTCGACTATCATATACAAGTTAGAGCTCTCTGATAGTCTCCATTTACAAAAAGCTACCTTGCCACGCAAGTTTAATGACGTTATAACAACATAAACAATCAGAAAGGGTTCTATTGTACAACTTACAGGTTTTACAATTCCAAATATTTGTAACTCGTGATGAGTCTATAGCTCCTACGTCTTTATTGTGTGCTAAAATGTCGACACACTTCTATGAGTCATTATATCCAATATTGCTCAAGAATGAGGTCTCAAATGGCGACCTAGTTTGTGCCCATGCAAGTACACCATAAAATGAGAGATTCAAAGAGGAAAAGCAAGAATGCTAGTCTCCATGATCATCAAGTATGCATGCAAATGAAAATGAAAGATATTTTATATGATAACAATGCATGAAAACAAACTAATCTATGAAAGGAAATGCTTATGCAAGATTATTCTATGAAAGGAAATATGAATCTAACCTAATATGCAAGAGCAAGATTAATCTAAATGGATTGCCATGGAAGCATGAGAGAAGAAGACAAAAAAAGAGAAGTTGCAATATCCAAGCTCAAGTGCTCAAATCCTCCTCCAAAATCGCTCTCCAAACCTGCATAACAATAACATAAATCTTGATCTCTAAAATCTCCATGCGTAAAAATGAGAAGGAGAGGGCTCCTTATAAAGGATTTAGAAATGAATGGACGGTTAAGATTAAGAGGCAAAAAGAAATGAGCAATGGTGGAGATTAAATCTTGGTTGATCCATGTGCTCAAGATTCTCAAGAGGCAAAATCAATGGACATGGTTAAGAGGCAAAAAGATGTGTGGAAGTGATTAAGAGGCAAAAGGAGATTCCACTCATCTTGGAAAATGTGCATTCAATGTGTAGACAAAAAGTCTTTTTCTTTTCTTTTTATTTTATTATGTATTTATTATTTTTAGCAAAGTGGTTTCCATTATTTAATTAAATTTTTTTTTATTTATTTAAAAGAAATTTATTCTTTTAATTAAATGTGGCTTAGGATAAAGTGATTTTATTATTTAATTAAAAGCTTTTTTATTTATTTAAAAGATATTTTTTTAAATTTAATTAAAAGGGGATTTTTATTTAATTAAAAGGGAGCATGTTCTCTTAATTAAATAAAACTTAGGATAAATGATCAAACCTTAGGAAATATTAAAATAATTGAATTAATTACGATTTGATCAAGGAAATTGATTTAAATTGAGAATATTGCAAAGCATTGATTCAGAAAATTGATAAATTGATGAATGGGGGTTCAAAGTCTAGGCAACCATTTTAGGGTGCATACATTTATTACAATACACCAAATCTTTTTTCTTGTGCACTTACAACTCAATACTAATTCTACAATTCTATTGAATTTTATAGGTGGATTGTAGTCTCTAAGTTAGAGGTTTTGTGCACTGACCATGACATCATTGGTGACCCCACCTTCCTCTTCAAAGAACCAGAGAAACCTGTAGAACAAAATGTAGGAGCTCCATCTGACACATGCACAAATGTAGATTTTTTCACACCTAAACATCAAAATCCTTCCAAAATGATGTTTGGCTTGCATGCATCTTTGCGAAAAAAACCTCCCCCACTACTATTACTCCTATCAGAAGTTTGAATCCATTTCAAACATAGTGGCTCATACAAGGACGCGTGACTATGAAGAAAGAAATCCACGACTTCAACAACAAGAATGGAGATGGGCACATGTTTAATTTTGATATGATTGACAGTGAGAGAACTGAAGTTCATGTCACTTGCTTCAATTCAATTGCAAACCTCCATTTTCAACATGTGCTAGCTGGGAATGTATATACATTATCTCGTGGTATAGTGAAAATTGCAAACAAGTTTTATAATAAGCTTAATAGTGAGATAGAAATCACTTTAATGGATGATTCAAGGCTTGTGCTTTGTGATGATAACCTCTTAATTCCAACACTTCAATTCTCTTTCACACCCACTAGAGATATCTTGACTTGTCGTACTAATTCTTCTATTGATCTGGTTGGAATTGTCATATGTGTTGATCCTTCCTCTACAATAAAAAGGAAAAGCGATGCAACTGAGATCCTTAGGAGGAGTCTAAAAATGATAGATATGTCTACCTCATCTATAAATGTTCCTTTGTGGGGAAAAGCAGCTCAAAAGGAGGGCACACAGCTACAGGAGATGTACCATCTACAAAAGTGTACTGTGCTTGCAATAAAAAATGGTCGAGTTGCAAAATATAATGGTAAGGTGGTAAGTACACTCAGCACTTCTCAATTGTTTATCAACTCTATGATCGAAGAAGCAAAACAACTACAGACTTGGTTTGCACAGAATGGAAATGATCTTCTCATGCTAACAACAGACCTTCTAGATGCACCTTTACTTTTAACATGGAAGACAATCTCCACTATCATATAGGAGGCTTCATATTTACCAAAACCCCTATAATGCATTGTTAAAGCAACCTTGGTTTACATCAAGACAAAAACAATTTGTTATCCATCTTGTCCCATGGAGATTGGGGGAAAACAATGTAAAAAAAGAGTCCAACAAAACACTGAAGGAAGTTGGTTTTGTTCAAAGTGTGTGGCTACTTTTCCATATTGTAATTATAGATATGTCCTACAAGTCAAGCTTGAAGATCACACAGGTTCTATTTGGGCGACTGCTTTTGATGAAGCGACAACTAAACTCATTGGCATGCCTGCAAAATAATTATATATGTTGCAGTTTGATCACGAAGAAGAGGTTGGTGCTAAGAAAGTTATTAGACATCTATGATACAATCAATTTCTCTTCACCCTAGCAAACACAATGGAAACATATAACAATGAAGAACGGTTGAAAACAACAATTGTAGAAGTTGACAAGGTTGACCTCACACATGAATCAACTTTTGTTTACATGAAATACCTATGCAAATGATTCCTAGCACATAATAGCCTAATAAAAACTACTTTTAAAGTGGTCCTTTGTACTAGTCTTTGTTTTCTACTTTCTAGCAACTCAGTGTTGTGTGTTATCTTTCTATGTACAAGGTTCCAAGACCCCTTCAAAACTTGTTTCTAACATTGCGTATAAATAATACTTGTATTTATGGTTTCCATCTGAAATAAAAAGGTATACTACTCATGCTATGGATGGTCATGTAAATGAGTTTTTTTCTTGTTTATATTTTAGATTCCAGACACTATGAGTTTCTCCTTCTAGAACTACCCTTTTTCTATTCTCATGTACCCTTGATTTTTTTTGTTATCAAATTAGATCCCAACTACAACCTATGACCTAATAAACTCAAGCATAGACCTACACTCTAAAGTAGTACCCACAAAATAATTTACTATTTCTATTTAAGATATTCTTACAATCTAGATGTACTTTCCATGTTGCTATAGGTACTATTATACTTTTATAATATTTCAATGTGGTAAAATAGTGACCATATTTTCTACCTCTTATTTGTAATCTAGAAAATGAACTCAGATGTAAAAGACTCTAACGGAGAGCTGAACCAAACTAGGACAAGAGATAAACAATCACGTGAAAGAAGTCACATGTATTATGCTCGCCATAGAGAAGAGATAAGTGCATGTCGTGCCATCCAACGTGTAAACCGCCCACACCAACCACCTATTCAACCACTCCATGCACACTTGCAAGCTTCTACAAGTGCCCAAAGTCAACCGCTATGTATGCCCACTGAAACATAGCTTCTTGCACAAAACCCTCCACATCCAATTTCAAATCTACAAGTTTCTGGTTGTCCAGTGGTCCATAGTAGTCGTGCTCAACTACAATCCCGTAAAAAAAGTCGCTTGTATTATGCTCGCTATAGAGAAGAACTAAATATTTATCGTCCTACTGCACACATGCAACATCCCCACCAACCACTAAACCACCCATTCCCTCCCCAATTTCAACCTTCTACAACCTCCCAAGATAAAAGGTCCTCTGTGCCCATTGAAACACATCTTCTTCAGCAAAGGCCTCAACATCCACTTTCATTTCCTGGCATGGATAATAATTTGTCCTCTAACTTTCTTGCAACAACTAAGACATTTAGAACTAGACTAGATTCTCTTTCAAAGTTGCACACATGTAGTATGTGTAAGGAGCGCTACCCTGGTATGCATGTTCGCTCCACAAATACTTCTCACACTTGTAGGAGATGCATTGCTGAGAAAGGAATACATCACTTCTCTGCATAGAATAATATGGACCCACTTGAACAACCAACTATTTTGAGGGTCCTCACACAAGTAGAAGAGATGCTCATTGCACGTGTTAATCCAATTTTACAAGTCACTCATGCCCATGGTGGACAATATAAATATAGTGGTCACACAATCAGCTTCCCCCGGGATATTAAAACAATTGCAACCTCTTTGCCCTATGGGATTCAAGAATTGTATTAATAATTCACATACTTAATACACAAGGGAGGGCTTATGATTGTTATGCTAGTAGAAGTCATGTTCTAAACGCACTAGCATATAAAATCAAATATGACCCTTACTACAAGGATGTTGAAATCAATGATTCTACATTGTCACTTTTGCCCAAAATTGCTATCGACATCTCAGGGATGCTTTGTACGCTTCATCTTGACGCTGATGACCAAATGTCAATAGCCATTGACTCAGAAAGTGTACAGTGTGAAGAGGAAAGTGACACAGAATATTCAACATCATTTATGGCAAGACTACCAAATAAACATCCTGAATTACAAATCATAAAAGAATCATTGCACCTAGACAATGAAAGTGATGCCATTCTCAATTGGCTAGACATAAATTCAACACCCATTAATGAGTACACTACTGAGGGATTATTTGACATGGCATTTCCTACACTCTTCCCTAATGGAAATGCACAACCCATGCAACCTCGAGCGAGAGAAGTGAAACTTCATGAATATGCCTTGCACCTTATGTGATTTCATGACAATAGATTTGGCAAACACTCATGCTTGAGGTACTTCCTTTTAAATCTTATGATGCGACATCATAGCCAATCTATTGCAGCAGTCTTTATTAAACAAAAAGTCGAAGACAATATCCCTACCACTATTGAGGACCTTTGCTCCCACTTAACCAACCTCCTAGACAATCAATTGGCAGAAGAACTAATGCATTTTGGCTCCACCTTACAAGGCACACATACATATTGGAACAAGTGTCACAATGATCTAACCAATATAATTACCCAAATAGGTTCTCCAACATTGTTCTTCACATTAAGTGCAACTGATACAAAGTGGCCTGATCTTCATGTTGTCCTCTCACCAAATGATGCATTTTCATTCCTATCCAATAAACAGTGCACGGATAATGTTATTGGAGACCCTAACACAACAACATTGTACCTACATCTAAGGTTCACAATCTTTCGTGAAGAGGTTATTGAGAAACTCATGGGGGCAGTTAACTACTGGTACTGCTATGAGTGGCAAAGTCGAGGATTCGGGCACATCCATGGTTTCATCTGGATAAAAAATGCACCAAACATGGATGCCCTAGACTGGTCCAACCCTTCTGAAGTACAAAGTGCAAAAGAATTCTTTGACAACTATGTGACTGCTTGGAACCCTCGCTCTAAAATTGATATTGGAAACACGCTACATAGAACTTCAACCGATGATCTGTGCCTCCTCAACACAAATGAAATATTTGTTGCCGATACTTATGTTGATTATGAAGATTTAGTAAATCATGTGCAAAGACACACAAAATGTACTGAAAGGACTTGCCTATGCAAGAAAGGGAATCATGTAGAGTGTAGATATAAAGCTCCTTGGATAGAATGTGAAGAATCTAAATTGCTATGCAATGAAGTTGGGAAAAAATCCTACGAACCATTAAGAAATGATGATAGGTTGAACATCCATAACCCACATATGCTCTCCATATGGCAGGCTAATATAGATTGCCAACCTGTTACCTCGCGACTTCTTGTTCTCAGGTACATAGCCAAATATGCATCAAAAGTGGAAAAGAAATCAGAGATTTGTATATATATGCTCTCAAGAATTTTCTCTTCTACGCACCAACAAGAACACGCAATCAAAGCCTACCAAAATTTCATGGATGAGCTCATTGTAGAGAGAGATATAAGCGCACAAGAAACATGCCATATGCTACAAAAACTACCTCTCGTGATTTGCAATCAGCAATTTGTATCTCTAAATGTAGGTAAAAATGCGCTCCATCACCTCAAATAAACACTCGATGGCAGTGAGATACAATCTACTTACATCCATTCCTACTTACAATGACCAAATCACTTAGAACTAGTTACACTCATAGAATCAGCAAGATCTTACACGTATGTTTCCAATTACAAAGGATGCAAATGGTGTTATCAAAAGGAAAATGCAATAGTCCAAGTCTTTCTAAGGTTTTATGCTGTTCTTGATGCAGTCAAGGATGGTGGATCCAATTAAGGACAGTCCAAACCTTGCAGCTTCAGAATAACACAACAGAATACTCAACAACACAACAACAAATAATTGTTTAACTTCTGATTTTCATTAACATGCCTGACTGTAAAACCTTTTGGGTTAGGGCCAATTACAATCAAAAATAATTTTGCAGGATCCACACATATCTAATACAATCTCAACTAGTTTAGCTTTGAAGACAATCGGAAGCTGATGGAAACCCCAAGGCATATCTAAACTTGAGCTCGCAAGCCTCCAAGCAATCTCCTTGTCTCCAAGTGTGCAAACCACTAGCTCTGCAATTACAAACTATCAGATAACTATTTGACCTGTAAGATCATGCAAGATCTTTTCCACAACTTCACCAACTCCAGCTTTCAGATCCTCAGATCTGATTTGCTAAGCCTTCCAAGTCATGAACTTCTACTCTCCTGATAATCCCCCCTAAACATCTAACCAAACATCCTATAAATACTAATCATCAGCCACAAGTCGGCTAGATGAAACCATTAACTCCCCCCAACAAATATTAAATGCAATACAAGTCGGCATCAAAATAGCCCTACAAACATTTAATCCAACATGTCGGCCTGTAACAATAGCTACCAATAATAAATGCACCAAGTCAGCCCAATAAATCACACAAAACTCAAGTCGATAAACCAGAACTACCGAGCAATAGTGAAATAATCGAGCATGCCAAGCATTGCCGAGCACTAGTGTTGACCGAGCACCACAAACATCGTTGAGTAACACTTTCACCGAGCGCCAGAGATTACCAAGTTCCTTCAATGACCAATCTTCCTTCAATGACCAAGACCGTCGGTTAAGGCTGCAACCAAGTAACACTAGCCAAACATACACCTCCCATGCAGATTCATCGAGTACCCTAGAATGCCCCCTGCATCAGACACCCCAAGTTCAAAAAGATGTTCATATGTGACAAGAACATCTTCCGGGATTCAACACATAAACCCCGAACCAGTTCTTCACATACAAGTCCTCCACCTTTTTAGTTTGCATACTCTTCCACTTTAGCTTTCTCTGTCTCTTCAAGTATTTTCTTGACAACACACAGGTCGGTTCTCCATACTGATAATTCATTTTCTCTAGATCCACCAACTCAAATCACCTACCAATACTCAGGCTTCTCCTACCGAGTGTTGTTTCTAGCAAAGGCATCAGGGAAAACTTCCTGTCATCCTTCTCGATAGTAAACACATTTCTTACACAGTCATACATAGCTCTGCAATCATATTGCCAAGGTCTACCGAGCAATATATCACAACTATTCATCTTCACAATGTCACATAACACAAGATCCTTATACTGGCCAATCTGAACATCAATAAAGCACCATTCTCTTACTTCTAGAGTATGAAAATCTTGTAACCAGCCAATCCTATAATTCTATTTAACCCAAGTTTCTGAACCATGTCCTCAACAACAAGGTTATCAGTACTACCACTATCAACAATAACATCATAGATTTTACCTCCAGACTTGCATCGGGTCCTAAACAAGTTACTCCTTTGACAAGGTTCCTCCTTTGTACCTAGCAATGTTTGCCAAAATAGCAAGTTCTCAGATTCAGGTTCATTCTCATTCACCACAGCAGTTCGTTGGTCACCAAGCTTCTTCTATGTACATTCAAAAGAATGGTGTCCTTCCTCTCCATAGTTATAACAAGTACCCTTAAAGATAACTCTACCTGTCTTCTTCTTCGGTTCCACATGTTTATGTTCATCTTCTACATCGGTCGGTTTATCCCTCACTGAGTGATCAATCTTTTCTTTCCCTCAGGGATTACTATGTTGTTTCCTCTTCAACTTATCTTTTGCCTTCAGAGCATATTGATAAGCATCTTCAACAGAATTAATCTTCAGCATACCAAGCTCATCCTGAATATTGAATCTAAAACCATTCACATACCGAGCTACATTTCCCTTACCAAGCTCTCAGTGTCCAGACCAAATAGTAAGTTTGTAGAACTCCTTAGTATAATCTTCAATAGATAGATCCTTCTGCTTTAGATTCTGCAACTTCTTAAACAAGTCAAGCTCATAGTCAGAAGGTATGAACTTAGCTTTCAATTTTGTCACCATCAACCTCCACTGATTGATCTTCATTTCACCTTCATCTTCTCTATCTCTTTGTAGTTCTTTCCACCAAAGAGAAGCATGTCCCTTCAACTTTGTTTGTGCTAACCTCACCCAAAGAGGATCTTCAATTTCTTCCAACTCAAAGAAAACTTCAAGTTCACCAATCCAATCAATCAAGTTCTCGGGCTTCAAAGTACCAGAGAAAGTAGAAACTTCCATTTGGTAACTGCTACTTAACCGAGCTCCAGATCTAGGCAATTGAGAAGTTCTATCTTCACCAGATCTATCCCTCTGGTCATCACCACTAGATCCAGTAGGTTCAAAGTCTTCAGCAGCTTCCTCATAACCATCTTTAGTACCATTATTCTGAGGTACACCAGTAACAACTCTCATGATCTCGGCGACCATGTCATTCTTTATCAACTCGATCTCAAATTTGAAATTTGATTTCACCTTCTCTGTGATCCGGGATTCCACAGTATCAGAAAGATAAGAAATAACTCTAGGGTCCAATCTTCTCAGAGGCATCCTTAAAGATATGCAAAAACCCTCTGCAACAAAACCTACATCGACCACCTTGTGACAATCTCTAAGTTGTGTACAAGTCAGATCGCAATCTACCACCTTGCAAACAACTAGGGCACAATTTCACAAGTTCAGTGCTTTGGATCTACAATCCATATCATACGATCTCTTCACAAACAAGATCAACTTCGCAAGATCAGCCTTGCTAGGTCAACCTTTTCTCCACAAGATCAACCTTAAGCTTTGATACCACCTGACGCAGTCAAGGATGGTGGATCCAATTAAGGACAGTCCAAACCTTGCAGCTTCAGAACAACACAGTGGAATACTCAACAACACAACAACAAATAATTATTTAACTTGTAATTTTCATTAGCATGCCCGATTGTAAGGCCTTCCGGGTTAGGCTAATTACAATCAGAAATAATTCTGCAAGATTCACACATATCCAATACAATCTCAGCTAGTTCAGCTCTTAAGACAATCAAAAGTTGATGGAAACCCTAAGGAAGATCTAAACTTGAGCTCGCAAGCCTCCAAGCAATCTCCTTGTCTCCAAGTGTGCAAACCACTAGCTCTACAATTACAAACTATCAGATAACAATCTGATCTGCAAGATCTTTTCCACAACTTCACCAACTCTAGCTTTCAGAACCTCATATCTAATTTGCTAAGCCTTCCAAGTCATGAACTTCTACTCTCTTATTAATCCCCCCTAAACATCTACCCAAACATCCTATAAATACTAATTATCTACTTTTCGACATTCAATTCTCTTGTAAAAATAGTTCCTTCCAAGTGGCTACATATTTGTAGAAGTCCACTTCAAAACACTTCTTTCAATTCAACTGCTGACACATTTTGCTTCCACGTCCTAAACGTTTACTCTATAGCTTGTGCTCCAAATGGTTTTGGATGCACAAGACAACAATAGCTATTTTGTATAAGTTTTCATTAAACACCAGTTATTTTGTAGAAGTTTTCCTCAATTATGTAGGGAAGTCCTTTCAGTCGAAGGAGCTCTTGTTCCCTGTTTGGGGTTCATACACTCCATGTTCTCCAATTCTTTACATTTAAAAAATGCCTTATCAATTGATTTCGCTACATTATGTTGCCTTCTCACTTACACATTTATACACTTTCTTATGCTATATAATGCTTCAATTATGCTCTCAAATTAAATGCCTATCGATGCATCCCTTGCACCTCTATTAGATGCAAGTGCTAGTTTAGATCAAACAAGAGTTGAACTTCAAACGATACTTACGTTTGAAAAAGATAACCATGGGTACTAACTGCCCAAATTCATACAAGAAATCAAACAAAAGTTGGCAGGTAAACAACACTTTTGAAAAAAAACTCACAATCTTGCATTATAATAATGTAGAAAACACTTGGATGTACCAACTTGCACATGGCATGGACTGATATATGTGTTAGCCAAATCAAAATCTACACTTGATTGAATTTGCAATCGTCTTTTGTTCCAGATTGAAAACTAAGGCCACATGTAAACATATTTGCATAATTTTTCTTTTCCCCTAGAGTACGGACGAAATTTTATTTGAGAAATTTGGGGTAGACATTGAAAATCTCTGAAGGATTACCGACCTACCTATGTAAGACATGTTTTATTTTTTCAACATCTGAAGACTAAATTTCTTTAATGTTTTCACAGTAATGATGAGTTGGCAACCGAATAGGAGAAAAAATCATTGAACATACAGGGTCGACCATCGAAATTAAGCAGTGCACGGCTCTTCATTGCAGTCGACAGCGACAGATCATTCCTGATTTTCGCTGACACACAGATTTGCAGGGAAATGGGGCTCATTACCTAGGTATCATTCACAGATAATTGTTGATGTTAAGCCACTGACAGGGTATGTCTAGTCATAGTAAAAAAAAAGACAAAAAAATTCAGCATTATGAAGAAGTTTATGATGAGGTCACATAATACTTCCATAGTTGAATTTGGTAGCAGCTAAGCTTCTTACAAAATTCATCAAAGATAAAAATGTCAAACTTTTATACAATTTTTTGTGAATTTTTGTCACAAAATATGTAAATCATGAAAAACAGATGGTGAAAATTTTGTAAAAATCTGTGGTGTTTTTCGTTTTTTGAAATTTAGTCTACGATGCATTTTGTAAGGAGCTTCCGCGTCCGTTGAATTTAATGGATAATAATTTCAGTGTTAATATTTTAAATGGTAAGTTTGATATTTGAAGAATAATGTATGTATGTGGTAGATTCATATTTTAACATTTTGTTTAATGATATTGAGGGTAATTTATTGGTAAGTATTTTCATATGTAATGGTTCATGCAAATTCTTTTTTTTTTTCCATAAAAATAATTGATGCTTTTATTAATGAGTAAGCGATATTTTCCACAACAAGTCAAATTGTGATATTGCTATCACGATTCAACTATGTAGTTTTTCAAGTCAAACTCATTGACCCAAGTTTCATTAGAATGAATGAAACACTCAACACTCATTGCATCTAGGTGATGCTCACAGAGGTCAAGCACTGGGGCTTCTCTTGAGCTGGAGTAGTACTAGAATGGGTGACCTCTTGGGAAGTCCCGGTGCTTGACCTTTGCAAGCTCCTATTACTACTCCAGCTCAAGAGAAGCCCCAGTGCTTGACCTCTATGAGCATCACAAAACTACAGAGTTGAATCTTGATAGCAATATCCCAATGATCCTTTTATAGCACTCATTACAACTAGATGATGGTCATAAGAAATAAGTATTGAGACTTATAAGAGATCACTCATCATAGTAGTACTCCAACATAAATAGATTTGATGGAAGAGTAATATTAGCCATTGCAGGTAACTTTGGATATCTTAAGCTTATAATCATTACATCCGATTTTGACAAAAAAAAACATAATCATTACATCAGATTTTGACAAAAAAATATATTTTCCTAGTATGTGACTTTAGAGATTACAACTATTGTTACTTGTAAGGGTCAAAAGTGGTAATTTTCAGGTGATATCCAATGCATATTATGTATTGCTCAATAATCTTTCTCTTTGACCACCACAAAATATGCACAATTTATCCAATACATATGGCTAGTTAATAGTGTCTTATGAATACCAATAAAGTTGTACAATTCTTCTAACTAATAATTTTCTCTCAATTACTGAATCTACAAGTGGCAGCTATTTGCTAATTGATAATTTTTCATGGACAACATATTCCAATGAAAGATTATTGAGACATGGATCAGACTTAATCATAGGTAATGTTTCCCCAATATATTTTTTGTTTAGCACTTTTATATATCCATCATATAATAATAATAAGAAGTGATGTCTAACTCGCTAATAAAGTACGATTGAAAATAGCAAAATATCAATAAATTTTATATGCTCTGTCCAGTGAAATTTGGTGAAGTTCAATAGTTCTAAATAAGCCCACCAAGGATCAAGTCTTACCGAGTGCAAGGCTCTAATATCATAAAAGATGAAGCCTGAATTGTGCACCAAACAATTTGGTGGAATGGATACCACTCAGTCATTGGCTCTTAGCCGAAGAAGTTTCAGCCTATAGATTTGTGCTCCCGTTCCGATAGCTTAAGTACTTCTTGGTGGCCCTTACTGAATTAATTTTCATCAGCAGCCATACCCAGAAGACTTTTTACTGCTGACTGTTCAAATGAGAGCAGACAATGGTACTCATGAACGGTAAGTCTTATGGGAACAAGAGGTCCCAAATTTTATGATGGGTTTTATTCATTCTACAGTGCCCTCCAATTACGATCATAGTAGTAAAGTAAACAAAGCAACTGTACCTCTTGAATTTGGGTACAGTAGCTAACATAAGGCCACATGAAAGTTGCAGTCAGGGCCCTTATAGGTAATGTTTCATTTTTCATATGTACCCTCTAGGTAATCTTCATTGGGCACCTTAAGGAATTTACTCCTTTACTGGTGCAACTTGCAATCACCTGCAAAATCCGTATCAATGAAGAGAAAGACATTTAAAAAAGAGAGAAAATTTAGTAAATTTAACAGTTTGGGTATCAAATTTCTCAGTCCTTCTGACAGTGGAAGGCATCCATGAAGGGTTTCAAGGTGCTTTGAAAAATGTGTTGAACAGACAATGGATTTGTCAGCTAGTGCAGATACTACTGTGAAAGGCTGCTTTCTGAGAAAGTGTGGAACGTGGGTCTGGTGTAAGGTTTTGAGCAGATAAAAAGGTTAAAAGGTCACTTTTTAAATCCTGATTTTTCATGTGCTGGGTATTTTTTTAGCAATTAATTAGATTGGCAATCCTGCAAATTGAACCCGACTAAATATGGGACAACACCACCTCACAGATTCTAACATATATTAAAAAACAGACGTATCATATGCTATAAGAGGAACAGAGGTCCAGTGGACATAAAGGAGTATCAAAGGACACTCTTACCACTTATGCTAATACCATATACCATGCTTTTCACCAGTGGCAGTCACGAAAATAGACATTATATCAGGGGTACTTAGTACACTTAGTTTATCAGATAGTTTTTTTTCTTGAAAAGTACCCCTTGGTATGATGTCTATTTTCATGACTGCATAGCCGCTGTCATGCTTTTCTATAGAGAATCTAATTACCTATTTATACATTCTAGCTGGGCTCTTAGAGTTCCTTCTAGATTCAAAAAGTGAAATGAATGTAATTTAAAATGAGAAAATCTAGTTCATGGAAATAGGATTAGGAGAAGGGTACTAGTAGTCATTATAGTTAACTTTATAATTCTAAGCTTCTAAAGGGTAGATCAGATTTCACTGATTCTTTAATATCATTGTTTGCAACTTAACTGTTTATAATAACTGTTTTGACTTTTGTGTAATCAAGACGAACGATGTGGGATTTTTTATGTACACAATAGTCAAAAGTGGTCATTTAGAAGTGTCCTCCAATACCTACTTAAAGATGCCCCAATAACCGTTCACTACAAGCACCTCAAACATTTGCACAACTAATCCAATACATATTCCTCTAATAATTGATACATTTTCCTCTAATAACTATTTTTATCCATAATCCATGCACAAATGCCCCAATAGTCATGTGCTAAAGGTACCAATAAAGTTTCACAACTTCTCCAATTAAAGTCCATAAATTTTAACTATTGGTGGTACAAGTGGGCAATTACTGGTACATGCAAAATAAATTAATGATCTCTTAATTATGATTTTTTTAGTTTCTTTAAAGTTAGTAATCAGAGATTTTATGACCAAAGAGTGAACAGTCATTGGAACGTCGATGACAATTGGGCACCTTCCCCTATACAAAGAAGGTAAAGCAAGATAGTAAGGAAGTTAAATAGTTGGGGAACTAGAAATTTGTAACAATCTTACAAAAAATAATTAGCACTATTCCATCAATGTTTATTAATGAGACAATACAAGGTCAATAAAAGTAATTAGTAAGAGCACAAGAAAACCAAGAAAATCAATTAGAGATAATGTCACAATAACTTGTAGAATTGACATGGTTTGGATAATTTCTCTCTCAAATTAGTGATGTATTCCAAGAGAGAGACAATATCATGCATTGTCCAAGATGGAATCTCGAAGCACAACACATCGGTAACCATCATAGTGCAATGAGGGAATCAAACAACTTGAAAGCACTATAGAGTAAAAAATTAGAATTAAAATAGACAAGATACATATATAATCCTATTTCAACCCCACTAATATACTCTTTGAATTTGCATGCTAGTAAGTAAATGAGTCTAAAGAGAAGAGGAGATTTTATTCCATATAGATGGAGTAGTAGTTGAAAGATAAAAAGATGAACTCAACATGTAAAAATAAGTAAATAAAGACTAAATAAACATAATGCAAATCACTATAGAAACATGTCAACAAGATATCTGACCTTAAAGCATGAATTGGACTATCTAATAGCATAAATATGTTTGAAGCCCTAAGCGAAAGAGACATCTATCATATCCAAGAAATGCAATTAGCAATAGAAAACATGAAGGTCAAGCAATTCCTAAATTAACGAAACAATTTGAAGATGCCAAGTAGTGACATAAGTGGTAAAAGAGGGCCACCAAGGAATTAGAGATAAAACATAGAGAAACAAGTCAAACTTTAAATCTAGGAATAGAAAGACTAGCATGACAAATTTGCAAATATAATAGTAAAAGGGTTGAAAGATCACGGAAAAGGAAAGCACATTAATAGGCACTAGAATTGGAAGAATGATATAGTGGGGAATAAATAAAAATGCACAAGTAGTCCTAAAATTAGAGAGGATAAGGATAAACAATTCGGAAACAAAAGTTTTCTTTATATAAATGAAGATTTAACTCTAGAAAACCTAGAAGAAAGGAGGGAGCACCATTATGGCATAAATGTGGGAAATGGAGTGTGGCTATATGAGGGGATAACTTAGTTCAATGAAAAAAAGAGAAATAGTACATAAGAAGACAAACTCTCGAGGGGTGTGTTAATGGTAAATTAGAATTGTAGAAGTTATCCTTTGAGGAGAGGTTTTTATTTAGGGCCCGTAGTAGACGGAAAGAGCATCATTTTCCTTGTTAAAACACATGTAAATGAGGGCTACAAAGTTTGAAAATCCAAGCTAACAAAAAGTGGCAATATGCATAGAGGAGGGAATTAGGAGGGGGGGGGGAGGGGGGTAGTTTACAAGTTGAAAAGGAAGACCCGAGTAACTAGTACATATGGATGACATGATAACACATGAGGAATCCATAAATTATTTTATTGTGTGTTACTTTGCATCTCATGACTCAAAATTGTATAAGGACAAAAAACTAGACAAAAAGACTCGTATGTGGGATTAAAAAAGGACATTTGAGTTATAGTGCAATATCTAAGGTCATTCTAATAGGAGACATTAACATAAGAACAAAAAACAATCAATCCCTTAACCTTATAAATGAGAAGAGGGTGAACAAAATACCATAGGGTTAGAGAAGAAGCGAATAAAAAATGGAGGTGGTCCCCTAAAAGAAAAAAAATGTAGGTACCACAATTATTGAGGTTTTGTAGCCATTATGATTTGGTTATATTTAATGGCATAAAAAACATCCATCAAGCTCAAGGAACATTACATGTCAAACATAAAATGGGCAAAGCATAGTTGATTTTGTTATTTTGTCATTGAGTGTTGTGCAAGACTATTAGAGGTAGAAGTGGGGAGCTATCCTTAAAAAATAATCTTATCATATTAATCATATACTATATAAAAAATTTGTATGCAAAAATATAACCAATAATAAGATAGGCTCCGAGAAAATAAAAAAGAAACGGCTCCTCAATGCATAATCCTCATGTCACATGAGAACCATGAAAATTTCAGAACACCATTGAGACAATAACCTCAAGAAATAAATGTTATTAGAACATGTTCAATATAAACAAAAGAATAATAGGTAGTGATAATATGATAATAATAATTTACAAATAACTCATTCTAGACTAAGAGACAAAAAAAGCAATTTGTTGATAAATTTCTGGTTTGATGAAGATTTCAAGGCAACAAAAAGAATGTTGAAAATTGTGGGAAAGGAAAAGGAAAATAAAAGTGTTTACAAAAAGTTAGCGAGATGTAAGAAAGAGGAATACATGCATACAAGGAAGAAATACTCATTTATCTTGTGAAGCATAATCCTAGAGATCTTTGGAAGGAATTGAAATAACATGGTACAATTAAAGAGAATAGTATCACATACTACCAATGATCTGAATATACAAAATTGTTGTATGATATATAAACCAAGATAAAGATCCCCTAGTGATTAACACAATGGCTAAACACTTCAATATTTAAAATGGAGCTTTGAAGACCTCACACTACACATCAAAAGGATATTATATGGGATCATCTAGAATGGCTTTCTAGCAGATTTGACTAGTCTCATCATTACTCTATTTAAAAGTGGAGATGTCAACAACCCATAAGAGTAATGTACTATACTAATTAAACCACTTTTTGAAAAAATCTAAATGGGTTTTCAATAGAGCATAGAATTAGCACTTGACTGGAAAATGAGGGAAATAAGGTGGAAGGGCAACCAAGTTTTAGGCAAAAACACTATACAATTGATCGTCCATTACTCTTAGATATTTCATCGGGGTTTAGAATACATAAGGTGAAGAATTCATGTTGTTTATTGACTTAAAAATTAGATATTTGACACTTTTCGTAAAATCAAAATTTAGAGTAGAATGGAAGAGAGAGGAATAAATTGAAATATGTATAGGGCAATTGTTCATAGGTTGTATGATCATATTTGCATGCCAAAATTAGAACAAGGATTACCAATATGTTTTGAGAGTGATATTGGGGTCAAATAGGGATGTTTGTTATCCTCTAATATGATTGGGCTATACATTGACAAGTTAGAGGACTCGATAGGAAAGTTGGTAGTGAAGGTTTTCACTTGACCAATTGTGTTTAATATAGTTTCTTATATGTGTGAATGGCTTTATATTGATAATAAAATATCACAACTTGAGATAGCACTTGAGAGCTCTATAATATTTTTGCAAGGATGGAGGAATGCAAATGAATATTGGCAAAAGTAAGGTCGTGATCTTTACCATGAGAGAAGAAACCAAATAAAAATGTATTTGAAGACAACTCCTTGCAAGTGCTAATGAATATAAATATCTTGGCCTTGATTTTTCACTTCAAGATTAACTAGGAGGCTTGAACGACAAAAGGATTTGAAAGGGATACAAGTATTTATAACTATTACAAAATGGATGCAAAAATATTGAATATAGTTGGATTGGAAAACTAAGATTCAAACCCTTTTTTGGGTTACTTGTTTGCTATTCCTCTAGTCATATAGTGTGTATTATGTTATGAGTTCAATTGCTTGTGGGTATCTTAACTCATAATTAAATCATAGTATCATTATTATTATGCAGTTGATTAGATATACCTAGGGATTATATGTTGTTGTTGAAGTCGATGTGGGTGATATCTTAGACATAAGTATGGTATATATATGAGGTATAAGTTAGTTATTATCATCAAGTTGAGTATTATATTCTTGATGAGGACAATTAGAGATATCCCCCTTGAAGTAGATTAGGAGGTTTCCCCCTCAAAGTAAACTATGAGGTTTCCCCATCAAAGTGAGATATTATTATCAATTATTTGCAACATTTTTCATATCATATTCCTCACTTTTGCAAGTTATATCATAACAAGTGGTATCAAAGCATGATATGTCACCATGAAGAAAAGTCATTTTTTAAATTTTGGAGGTCATTTTATCTAGCACATATCCTCATATTTTTGTGAAAATATTTCCTAAGTTTTTAGAGGGTTTTCCAAGAACATATTAAGATATTTATAATAAAAATTCTAGAGAAATTGGATTCAAAAAAAGAGTTTTATTGCATAACTAGAGTTTTTTATTAGGAAGAATATATCTCTTAGATTTGGATGATTTTTTCCTTATTTTTAAAGGGTTTATCAATAATATATAGAGGCTGGAAAAAATTCAAACAAATTGGAGTCAACTTAAATAATTTATTGTAGAATTAGGGTTTCTAGCAATTTTTGGGGGAAGAATTTATCCCTCAAATGTCGCTTGTAAAGAAATAAATTGCACAAGAGAAGACTTTGATATGAAATATGTTGAAAACACTTGATAATAGTTGAGAATGACAAGCCACTTTGAGGGGCCAACCTCCAAATATCTCCAATGAGAACATAATTCACAATAAATGATGATAATAACTAACCTCTACCTCTTATATATACCATATTTCTGCTTAGGATATGACCAAGATCTATCTATTTAACTTAATACAAAAATAGTACTGATAATATGACGTAATTAAGAGTTATAGTAGCCACAAGTCAACTACTTATAACCCAATACACACTATAGGATGAGGAGCATAACATTGTTATACTAGTGGTGTTATATGGGTGTGAAGTTTGTGATAGCATCATGTTAGCACTAAAAGGAGGCAAATAGAGGGGTTACAAAAGCAACTGATTACAAGTAGTTACAAAATAAAAACATTAGTTCCACATAAGATTATTTGAGATGAGTCCAGTTCTTTTCTTTTTGAGACATTTACTTTGATCTAGTTGCTAAGTTACTTAAATTTATAGAAACACATGGAGATGCACTATTGGCTCAAAATGGCAACATAGGAAAAGTTGTATAGAAGGAAGAGCATGTGGATGAAATGAAATGCCAAGTGGATATGTAAATGGGTTATTATCATGCAAGGGTATCCAAATACCAATGTGGAAACCTAAAGATGAGTGAGAGAGAAAGTTAAAGCAACCATGTGGGCAAAGTAACTTTAGGGGAATACAAGAGAATATTGTGGCAAACTTTTCAATCTTACATGTGACCACGAGCAAAAGGACTATAAAGGAGCATAAATAAAATATAAAAGAACATGTGAATAGCTCAACTACACACTAGCTTACATCATTTTAGATGTGAGACTAGAAGGTAGACAATGCTAGGGAAGAATGATTGATAGAACATGTTTTGGTACTTTGGGGTTAATGGAAATTAAATTGCACAATGCCATAGAATGTCCAACTTAGAGAGATATAAAAATCTAGATCAATTACGTTGATATTTTAAGTGTTGGCTCCTTGATTACCTTGTTTGAAGAGGTAAGAATACTAACAAGTGTAGAGTATTTGATAAATGATTCATAACAAAGAATTCCAAGATTTTAAAAAAGGAAATAGATGCTAATTAGACTTAATATGAGCTACTTGTCTATTAAAACATGTATACATCATATACTATCCTCAAAGTCCATAAGCTCCTTGATTTTGTGAACATTATTAATAGAAATAGACAACAATTAGACTTAATACAAACAATCTATTACACCATCATCTAATAATCTCAATGACCATAAATAACTTGATTTCGTTTAGTATAAGCTTCCATTTCATTTCACTAAAATAAATTGCTTTAATACAATAAAAGAAATTGGCGGTTAACCCCGTGGTGTAATGATGAAAAAGTGGTATTGTTAGTAGTGCCACAAAGGTTCGAACCGAGGAGAGAGAGAGGGGGAAAAAGAAGAGGAGGAGAACTCAGATGTGAATGGGACGGAGGAGAGGAGGAAGAAGAGGAACTTGAAGGAGATAGAAGGGATGGTGGCGGTGGTAATGGTGATAGATATGGAGGTGATGATAGTTATAGTGGTGGTGGTTATGAAGGCGGTGAATGTGGTGGCAGAGACAAGGCGACGACAGCTACGGTGGTTGTGGTTATGGAGGTAGTGAATGTGGTGGCAGTGGCAGTGGCAGTGGCGAGGTTACGATAGCTACGATGGTTGTGGTTATGGAGGTAGTGAATTTGGTGGCAGAGGCAAGGCGACAACAAATACGGTGGTTGTGGTTATGGAGGTAGCAAATGTGGTGGCAGAGGCAAGGGGATGACAACTACAGTGGTTGTGGTTATGGAGGTATGTAATGTAGTGGCAGAGACAAAGGCGGCGACAACTAAGTTGATTGTGGTTATAGAGGTAGTGAATGTGGTGGCAAAGGCAAGGAGACGACAACTACAATGGTTGTGGTTATGGAAGTGGTGAATGTGGTGGTAGAGGCAAGACGACAACAGCTATGGTGGTTATCGTTATGAAGGTAGTGAATGTGGTGGTAGTGGCAAGGTGACGACGGCTAATTATAGTGGTGGTTATGGAGGCGGTGAATGTAGCGGCGGAGGTTATTATAGTGGTGAGGAGGCTGTGCATTAATACCTGGAGCAATTTTGGGTTGCACAAATCTGATGACTTAGGATTCCCCTTTATTTTAATAATGCCGTCTATTGGAAAACTGCGTATTATGATTTTAGATTGAATGTTTTAAAAAAGTAAAATAGTGCAATGATTCAATACCCTTTCCGAAGGTGACGTATCCAAATATAAATATAATATGAAACCCACGACGCATAAAGCTGCAACAATCTAATCTGCAAACCTCTGTACCGAAGACCATTTTGACGTGTGAATAGTTTCAATACAGAAGAGACACCATTTTCTATTTTTTTAAAGCAAATTTAGTACAGAAACTCATCTGTCACACAGAGTCCATTTAGTACAGAAAGTCATCAGTCCACTGTGACCAGAATTTAATGCAGAAAACTGTACGTTCCATGATTTATCTGAAGAAATCCTAATGCAATGGCGTTGTTAAATTTTTTATATTTATTCTAAATCCTATTGTTCAAAATCTTCATTTGTCTGTTTTGAAAGGTTTATCACAGATCAGATATGCCGACCGCCCCATGAAGCTATTAAAAAAGTTCTTTTTCCGACAGCCCATTAAAGTAAGCTATTAAAACATTAGTTTTCCGGCAACCCCATTAAAGCCATTGAAAAGGAGAATTTCCTGTCTGGCAGCCAAAAATGTTTCTGCTGTGTCAGCCCCATTAGCTACTTTAATAAAGGTTTCCTTTTTACATGAAGAATCTTGAATTAAGACCCCCACCCAATGTTTATCTCAATGGCTGGCTTGCACCATCACTTAAGAAGAACCAACCTCTGTAATCCATGGTTTTAATGGCAGGCATTTATATAATACAAGCCAGTTAACAAAGCACTGGTAATTTGCATTGTCGAATGGAGGATTAACTTATTTGCGGTTTTACAATCAGCAATTGATTAGGAAACATCATACATATTGATTGAGAGTCTAGTTGGATGGTATTGTTTTGGTGATTTTGATGTTAAACTTATTATATAATTCTATTTAGGAGTACTTATAATCACTATCCATGAAAACTGTGGAGTATATTTTAAATTTTTGTATTCATTTAATTTTTAATTGTACAAGTATTAATATGAAAAAGATGTTTGTTTTAAATTTTATTATAAATATGGTTCTTGTTTGAAAAACATGGGGTGATTAGTTCTTAGTTTGGAATTGTTCACGTGAGATTTCTTTGAATGGTACATAGATATTATTTATTAATCAATTTAAAGCTAAAGTCGTGTATTAGGTAATAAATTCATGGGTTCTTTTTAAAATGGTATGTGAATATAGTTTACTAATCAACTTAAGGTTGAACTCATGTATCAGGGTAGTAAATTTATCTCATTCGTTGGTAGAATGTATGTGGTTAGCAAAACATTTCTACTAACTTATGTCTATTTATCCTCTTGTTTGATGTCATTTGGACATCATTACGAGGAGCAACCAAGTTATTTGGACAAATTTGTGTGGTCTACATAAAATGGCACTTCAATTTTTAGAGCCACCTTGTAGCTACCTTATATAGATAACCCAATACCAAAGAGAAATTAGGGACCATTTTGAAAACTTAAGGGATTATTATGATCTCTAAATGGATTACTATGTGCTGGACAAACCTTGGAAAATATTAGTTAGACACAAGGTGCCTTCATTTGCTTCTTAAAGGAAATGGCTTAGTGTCTATTTGTAGGATAAGCTTCTTCAAAGGCATTTTTGTCATTGGTTAAAATGTGGAAGGCTTGGCAAGCAATATCCAAGTATTTGAATTGGAAATAATTCATGGATTTGATTTCTCCACCTTATTTCACTTTACCCTCAATTTATTCGTTATCTTACCCAAGACCAAAGGTAATTTAGGGATCATTGATCTCAAAACTCGAGAAGTATTTATCTTCTCTAGTTGAATCACCATGTAAAGGAACCTTTGAGGTGGCTTTGCTCCTAAAGGGAATTTGATTTGAACATTATTTATTAGTAAGATAAACGTCTTCTAAGTCTTCCTTATGACTAGTCAGTATATGGAAGCCTTGACAAATGGTGTCAAAGTTTTTTAATTTGAAATCAAACAAGGAATGAAAATTCCACCTCCATTTGTTAGAGTAGGTTTATTCAACATGAAAATAAACCTTTGGTCATCTCTCTTCAACCCCATTCTTACCATCTCTTTCAAAGAGGTTTACATAATTTTAGTAATATGGGATTGCATTACCCTTGGAATTCCTAGAATCACCTTTGGTTCTAGTTCAACTCCTCCTCTAGAGATAATCTAATGATTGAGCATATAATATCTCTTATTCCTCTTGTTTTAACATTTTTTAAAGATAGCTACACTTAATGGTGTATAACAATTATTTTCAAGAATCTCCTCATTATAAAATAAAGTAATCAAAGGCGTAGGATGATGAGAAGCTCCATATGAATCATCACCATACAAGTAAATGTATGAGAATGGGAAGTTGATCAACATGTGTATTCATGTAAAATATTAATCCATATGTGTGGCATATATTAGTAAGATTTTTTGACATTAATAAGAATATATATTCTTGGATTTAATGGAGGAGAAGGATTTGCATAAATCTACAAATTTTGATAAGGTGATGCAGTTGAATGATTGCCTTCAATATTAATACCATCAACGTCTATTATATCACAATATATTAAATCTTATATATTATGCTTTAAATTCACAAAAAAATATGTGTGATGTACATTAACTCTACAATTAGAGTGAAACACATTCTCATTAGCTCGTAGGGAGTTATCCATATAAGTCCAATACATGTATGGAAGGAATGGTAATCAAATTAGAATTCAATAGACTTTGAAGTACATGATCTAGAGGTTTTATCAATCTTGTGAATTATCTAGTAGCTCAGAGCCTAAAAGAAAGAGCATTAAAAGTAGTACACATATTGATAATATCGGATTTGGTTTCTCTCTTCCCATTACCTTTTTTCAAAGTTTGTCTTTTGAACTTATAATGGTAAGAGGGTACAAAATATGTGTGGGAGGAACCATATTTTAAATCATCAAAAACAAGTGATTTAAGCTCAACATTTTGGACATTAGAAAAAGGTTCATGAAAGAAGCACAATTGTTTTAAGTATACACTAACTTCACTTAGAGTTAAATAGCCCTTGACAAAAATAAATTGCAATTCATCATCAAGTAGGCAGTGTTCCATTTAGGCACAAATAGTTTGAAATTGAATGACAAAATGATTTATTATTTTATTAAAACCTTTAGGACACTCAAAGAAATTACAAATAGTAGTTTTAAACCCTATTTACTCATAAATGGATACATAACTTTGTAAGTAGTTGAACAAAAGAATAGATAGAGCTAGAAATCAAAGTAGAATAATTTAATAGCATTAACTTGAAGTGCATGATTATATAAACTTGGTTGATATTTTTTCATCATAAGCATAGTCTACAAATTTTGCAAAAATGGATTATAAATAGGTATTAGGGAAACCTCAAACATGATAGAATTCAATATGAGGTACCAAAAAATAAATGGCTAATGGATAAGTCATAATTTCAAATGTAAGAGATATGTGATGTATTGGAGAATAGATAATAAAATCTTGTCCATTATATGTGAAATGAACTCTTTTCTCAACCCTTATGCATGGAATCAACTTTTTTTAATCAACCCTATCTAATTTTTTGCAGTTGTGCATCAAGGGTGGAGATGAGGATACATAGTGGTAGCATGAATAACAAAATGGAGACTACAAAGGGGAATAAAAATGAGAGGTGAGGATATGGAACTATTGGAATTTGAAAGGAAATATTATGAGTCAAAGAGGAAGGTGGGATACTAGAAAGGTGAGTTGATGGAATAAAAGTACTGGGAAAAAAGAAGAAATGGGACTAGTGTTATGACAAATAAACAAGATACTAGAAGACAAAGTGGCAATGACACTAGAAGAAGGAACATGAGGAGTGGGAGTCATACTAGAAGTGTAATATGAGAGTTGAGCACAATCAGGGAGTCTACCTTAGCATGAGATGAGAAGGGCCCAATTAAGGAAGAAGGTTGAGTGAGAGGGAGTATGCATGTCATACAAAGAATTAGAAGTAGTCATCATGGTATTGATTCCAAAAAGAATCTTTATACTAAAGGGTGCACTAGATAAGGAAATATGAATCATTAACTGATTGTGTAGAGTTAGCACTAGAAATTTCTTGAAAAGGTAATTATTCAATGAGAGAAATATTTTGGGTATCCACATGTGTGTCATGATCAAAATCAGATTTCTTATTATGATTAGCCTCAATGGGGGTCGCTTAATCAATGAAATGAAAAACCCTATGAGGATTTGGGCGAGCGCTCATTCTCAAAGGTAAATGAGGATTTTGATTAAATCTTGTTTTAAATAAATCATAAAAGATAAACATTGACAAGTCTAGGGTCACAGAGGATTAGAATGATAGTATTCGATCTACATAGCATATATCATAAAAGAAGATGATCCCTAAGAGTAAAGGGGTTCATCAAAATGAAAATAGAAATAATAGATATTTTTACAAATAACCAGAAAGTATAATAATTAAATAGTAATAAAATAGCTACCCTAAAATTAAATAGGTGGCATCAATAACTACCTAGAGTAATGGATTGGTATAAAAGTATAAACCGAATATAAAAAAACAAATGTAATCAATAGTTCTAATGCATACATGATTCAATAAATTTTTGAAGATGCTCCAACTACATGCAAAAAATTAGGGATCACCAAACAAGCACCTTGGATTTTAAAAATTCAATGTCTACGTCTATCCGCCAAGGTCACTTCCATAATTTGGGGATTGCATATGTGAACTCAATCCACATATTTGAACTTTAGGTTGTGCCTTCAAACTCTACTAAAATAAAATACTTGCTTTTTGGATCACCTAAATTTTTAGTAACACCTTTGGGAATTAGTTAGACAATGTATTTTTCTCCTATTCAAACCCCTAATATAAGTTAGTTTAACAACTATGAGTAAAGCTCAAAAATAAAAAAAGATCATTTAGAGAAGCTATATAAGCTAAGTAGATAATGTAATAATAAATGTTTTGATAATGCTAATGGATCTCCTCAAGATTAGTACATGACCATTGGATTTACATTCTAAAAAATATTATAGCTTAGTAAATATGAGGATTCATTGAATAAGAAAAAATATCTTTTGATTGCAATTTGAAGGGAAACCATATCTTTACGAAATTTCCCTTTTAATTACAATTTACCATAGGTCATGATTGTTGGTCTCCTTCAATGGCTTAAATAAATAGGTTATAAAACCTTAACTCGGGGATTAGACATCCATGCCAAGTACCTATCTTAGTCATCTCAAAGATTCATTTCATGTCAATTGGGGGAAGGATTATTTGAAATGGGTCTGCAAAATGTATGCACTAGGTATTCACTTTGTAGCCATGCTTATATAACCAAAAAGGAAATAATCCTAAAAGTAGAATGCATGAAAAGAAATAACGAAAACACTCACAGCATCTATCATCTAGACTGCATCCAAGTAAACAACAAAAATGAAATGTAGTGACAACAAGCAGGAACTACTATGTCTGCTTTCACTGCAGGAACAGTCACGGGAAGGGGTTTCCAATGGTTGTAGGACAAACAACTGTTAAAACAACAACTAATTATTACATGCAAAATAACTACTAACTACTATAGTCAGAACACTCACTAAGTGGGCCCCCTTAGTGAGTTTTCTACAAACTCAACTATTTGCTATAAAATCAAAATATCATTTTATTGATCACAAGTGTAGTGACATACTAAGAAGCTAAAAATTGCTTTACTATAAATTTGAAATTTGAAAGATATAATGGCTATCATTCTTCTAATTCTCTAACTAACCAACTCCTCAAAAAGAGTACCTACGCCTTATTTATAAGGGAAACTACTAACCTTATCTATCAACGAACCCACTCCCATGCTAGTAGAAGGGTGTTGATTTATTGCAGTATGAAATAGGGAGTCATGCTTTGAGATAGAAACAATCAAGTCTATTTCTTGTTACAGAGAAAATATAGCATAACCAAATACCCCTGAATCTACTATGCTTCAGGAATGACATTAAGGTTCCATTATGACTCATTATGGTTGCTTGAGGACGATTGTTGAATTCTTCTTGCTTGGACTTTGTCTTCAACTGACTGCTTTGCTTGAACCTTTGTGTTGCAAGATCTTGGACTGTCGACTTGCTCTTTTTGCATGACATCATTAGAATGCACAAAACATAGACATATATACATATTACATCAGAATAAAAATCCATTCATTAACATGCATAATTACCATGAATATCCCACATAGCAATATAGGCATGCATTAAGTTCATTTATCCAACCAAAATGATATAAAGGAAAGTTTATAGTCGTGATATAAAGGAAAGTTTATAGTCATGATCAACAGTCTAAGAAAGTCGTCTAAAAGTCAACATAGAACATAGAAACAAGGTATTGAAACCTTATCATAGTCTAGGAACTTCCTAAAGATCTTCTAAAAAGTATAGAAGACATGACAAAAATGAACCATTAAATGGGCTCATCAATGAGTGTGATTTTTGACATATAATTACAATTTGATGGGTGTTCATTCCTTAACAAATTTCCACATTTGATTATGATTTACCATAACTCATGATCATGCTCTCTAAGGTGAGATGATATGATATGAATGTCCATGGAAGGCTAATGTTTATCTATGGGACTTTAAAAGCAATTAAAGAAGGAATAAAGAGTGCAAGCACTTTTTTTAGTAAACACAACAAACAAACAAAAACAAGAAGGGTGCATTAAAGATAAATATATGAAAACAAATCGGTGAGATGAATGAGGATTTGAACATCAAGCATATTATAAGATCACTTCCTACTCAATTTTAAATAAGAAACATAGTGAACAAAAAATGCTTTCCAAGTGTACAACATTATGTATTTGGATCTCTCTCTCTCTCTCTCTCTCTCTCTCTCTCTCTCTCTCTGTATATATATATATATATATATATATATATATATATATAGTAACAGTTGTAGCACAACACGAAAAACATTGAATAAATAAATTAATCTAATATTATTGATCTTTACTAAAATATAATATAATATTATTATAATATATTATTTTGAATACAATAATATATTATTATTAAGTTACAATAATATAAATTTTAGGGTTATAATTAGGGTTAGAGATAGAATATAAAGTTATGATTAGGGTTAGTAGAAAGGTTAGGGTTAGGGTTAGAGTTAGGATTAAGTTTAGAGATAGAATTATGGTTAGCAATAGGGTTATGGTAAGGTTATAGTTAGGGTTGTTGTTCGAGATAGAATTAGGGTTAGTAGTAGGATTATGGTTAGTGTTATAGATAAAATTAGAGTTGGGGTAGAGGTATAATTAGAGTTAGGCATAAGGTTAGGGTTAGTGCTAGATAAAATTAAGGTTAGTGATGAGATTATGGTTTGATAATTTTACCTTAATTGAAATCAAACCCTAACTATAAACCTTAGTTAGATCCTAACTAAAACCTAATCTAAATTGAACCCTAATTGAATCTTTAAGTAAATTGTAAACCTAATTAAAATATAGGCCTAACAATAATCCTTACATTAAACAAACTCTAATATTAACCTTATTTGAACTCTAATTCTAAGCCTAATTGAAACCCAACCCCAATCCTAACCCTAAAATTTATTTTGAAGCTCTAACCCCAACCTTAACCCTAATTGAGCACCTAGCATAATTGAAGTTTTCCACTAATCCTAATTAAACCCTAATTTGTAATCCTATTTATAATGCTCGTCCTAAGTATAATGAAAAACCCTAGCTCTAATTATAAATCTAATTAAACTCTAGCCTTAAATATGGTTATTATTAGGGTTGGGAGTAAAGTTGGGTTAGGGTTAGGCTTATAGAAATAATTAGGGTTAGGGTTAGGGTTAGGGATGGAATTAGAGTGTGCTTGAGGTTAGGATTAGGGCTAGGGAAAGAATTAAGGTTAATAATTATGGTCAAGATTAAAAATAGAATTGTGGTTAGTATAAGATTATAGTTAATTGAGGTGCTAGAGATAGAATTAGGTTTAGTAGTAGGGTTATGATTAGTGTTAGTGTTAAATATAAAATTAGAGTTGAAGTTAGAGATGAAACTAGAGTTAGGGATAAAGTTATTTTATTCGTACTTATATTTTAACCTTAACCTTTACTTCAATTGAATCCTAACCCTAAAACTAACTCAAATTGAATGCTAACCATAGTTTAATCCTAGCCATAATGATAACTTGAATATTTTCCCTTACTAAACCCCAATTCTAACCGAAGCCTCCTACTTAGTATCAATGTAGGGTTATGATTAAGTTTCAATCAGATTAAGGTTAGTATTCAACTTAAATTAGGAATCAACTAGGATTCATTTAGGTTTATCATTTAATTAGGGTTCTAAGATAAATGTTTAAGTTAGGATTTAATTATGATTATTGTTCAAATATGATTAGGATAAGGGTTCAATTAGTGTCAAGGGTCAAATTTAGTTAAGGTTATGGTTTAGGTTAAGTTGGGGTTTCTTTAAAGGAGAATATATGGTTAGCATATAGTTAAGGTTAGATTTAAGATTAGTTTTCACTTACGATTAGGGTTGGTTTAGTTAAATTTGAGATTTGGGTTTGATTAGGGTTGAGGTTGGATCTAGGGTTCTTTTAAGGTTAGGTCTACTTCATAGCCTATTATGTACAAGTTTTTTTTTCTATAAAAGAAAATAATCATTAGCTCAAGAGATTTCACATTGATGACACTTCAACGAATATCCATAATCCAATGAAATTCCACATTTAGTTACAATTTAAATAGTTCATTATTTTGCTTTAATATGGGAAGAGATGAGATTATATTCACATTATGAAAGGTTAATATTTATTTATTAGAATATAATAATACAATATTATATAAGTATTAATAGCGAACAAAAATTAAAAAGTTTGTTTTTTATATTGGTTAGGTTATTTTCCTATACAATTAAGAAATAAAAATAATAAAATAAAAAAACAATCTAAATATGGAACATTGTAGAAAAGAAAAGAAAAGATAGTAAACCTTTCTGATCCTTATCAGCACGAAAATTTTGGAAAGGGGGGAAAAATCCTAATCGCGTGATAAGGGAAAGATACACAATCCATACGATCCTCTGCTTATAAATCCAATGCCCCTAAAGAATATAGCTATCAAGATTTCTACGGAGAGGCTGTAAACAAATTCTCAACCATGCCAGAGAAACCCTTGGATACAGAGCAATTGAAGCTTAACATAGTTAGGGTTTAATTAGACCTGAAGCTTCGAGGATTTCTTCATGGCTACTGTTTATATACAAATGATTTTCTCAGAAACAAAAAAGAATTAAACAGATGGCCATTATTTTTTACATGTAATTTGGTTTTGAAAAAAAATTGCAGCTAATGTATACTAAAAAATGCCAAATTGGAAACCCGTTCCAAAAAACTACCAAAATCAAGAAGTTCAAAGATGAGAATATAAAACGCTCTGGTGACGAATAACTCCTTTGATTCATCAAAATTTCAGTGTTTCAGTTGAAAATACTCGTTATTCAGAACCAAAAACCCCCGAGAGAAGACATAATTTGCTCTTAAGATTGAAATTAGAGAATAAGCCCTTGATTCATCAAAATTCCAGTGTTTCAGTTGAAAATACTCGTTACTCAGAACCAAAAACCTCCGACAGAAGACATAATTTGCTCTTAAGAATAAAATTAGAGAATAAGCCCTTTGATTCATCAAAGTTTCAGTGTTTCAGTTGAAAATGCTCGTTACTCAGCACCAAAAACCCCCACAAAAGACAGAATTTGCTCTTAAGATTGAAATTAGAGAATAAGCCACTTGATTGCTGAAATACAAAAACAAAGATACTTTTAATACTATGTTGACAATCATATTCTATTATAGATACGTCAAAGATTCCTTCTCTGAAACAGTCATAATCATAATCATAATCTATCGTAAAAACTAAGCTTTTCTCTCTTATTTAAATTCCATTCAGAAAGAGGACCATTTTTGTGAAAAGCGGGGATCATGCCAGAAGAGTCCTCATTATCATGTGGACCACGAGATTTGCAAATAATCTAGTCCACTGAACATGGCATGACAAATGCTAACAGACCACGCATTGAAGAAGCATGAAATAAGACAAGTGAAAAGTTGGCTTGGGACAGTTGTTGCCTGCTGTGTCCACCAGACAAAGAAACAACAAGAATATTTCTTCATTATATGAATTAAAGTGACAAAGATGGAATGCATTTTCGTATCATAAATTAGGTTTCATTGACAAGAGTATGGTTTGATGATTCAACCAACAAAGATGGCATGCATTTTTCTATTATAAATTAGGTTTCACTGACAAGAGTAGAGTTTGATGATTAAAAAACAACAAAACTAAAGATGAGCTCTGAGCTTATCCAACTTACATGCGAGTTAACTTAAAAGTTACTGCTTAGGCCAACACTACCCTGATTCTGATAAACCTTTCGCTGGAAAAAAACTCTTAACAAGATGGTAAAACAAATATCAATCAGATTGCACATTCTGACGCTGATGAATTCTCCTGGATATGGAAACTGCTGTACAAGTTCAAGCCTGCAATGGACACAATTCACAAGAACTGAGAGAAACGTAGGCCTGGCATAAGGAATATGCTACCACCACAGGTGATCCCAAATGTGAGCCCTCATTGATACATGTTGCATGATGCATCCATAATGCATCAATTTTGAGGTGGCTGTAGGCTGAAGCTATCCAACTATTGAAATGAGAAGTCTTCTAAAATGTCAAAAATCATACCAGCTTCTTTGACCCAAAAAAACCAAAATATTGAAAAGATTTTCTAGGATCAAACGTCCTATGCTGATTCTTACACTCTGGACTTAACCAGAATTCTGGAAGCACCCACCATCTGACTCTGCTTTAATCTCAGACTGCATAGCCTCAGAATAGGGTCAGCTTATCGACCATCAGTGGACGTAAAGGAATCTGCAAAGCCAGCTGGTCTAGTGGGAATACTCGTTTGGGTATTGTCCATGCTTGTTATAGAATCATCCATATTAGAATTCTCAAATGCCTGCCATTTCTTCAGTGCCTGAGGAAGAGTCATGTCCAAATCTATTCCATAGTAATCCTCGTTCTCTGCATCTGTTGGTTTCCATTGCTCAACTAGAGGAGATAGCACATTTACCGCGTGACCCATGTCTGGGCGCTGGTAGGGTTCTCGTGCAGTGCAGTGCCCTGCAAGTTCTGCAATAGTGCAAATGCTCTTCAGAGTCTCCTCCGAAACATCCAAGACCCTGTCAATGGCACCTCTGAATGTTTCTTTGTTGATATACATTCGTCTAAACCATGTGACTAGATGCATGCTCTCCTCAGGCTGTGATTCATCAAGAGCTCTCCTTCCTGTGATCAGCTCCATGAGTATCACTCCAAAGCTGAAAACATCAGCTTTTGTTGTTACACGACCGGTTACTGCAAAACAATTAATGTTTTAGACTCAAAATATTTACCTGCCATGTTAATTTATCAAGTTGCTACTCAAAGAACTGCATGTATACTTAAAGAAATCTCCAAACCCCAGTAAAGGAATCATATGTAAGATTTAATGAAATCTCTAACAACTAATCAAATAACACTGAATGATCCAAGCTCATTAAAATCTAGTTAAAACAACTATATGTGAATACTTAATGACATTTCACCAAAAAGTGACAAACTGGGTCTATAAAATCCCACCAAAACCTAGTCAAAGAATCATATGAAAGAATATATCAAAATATTACAAAAAAATTGGTCAAAAACTACATGAATGTGTCCCGAGGCAAACTGTATTCTAAAAAACATAAATTTGAAGTCTGAATTTAGATTATAGTTCACTACAGAACATAACAGGTTAATGGGGCTAAAACAGAAATGGATCTGAAATACTACTAATGCAAGAAACGAAGGGAAGAGAAAACAAAATGCAGATAAAAGTAATAGTGACGAATGCTATAATGAATGAATTCGGTATGGAATGCTTACCAGCATATTCAGGTGCAAGATAGCCAAAAGTGCCAGCAAGTCTGGTTTCAATAGAGTACTTCCCTTCAGGTGCAAGCCTGACAAGCCCAAAGTCTGAGACTTTAGCTCTCATGTCATCCCCAAGAAGTATGTTAGATGGCTTGAGATCCCTATGAATGAAACTTTTTTGTGCCAAGCTGTGAAGATACTCCACCCCTCTGGCAACATCCAATGCAACAACTAGTCTATTTGTCCAAGGCATAGGTTTAAGATTGTGCCTTTCCCACTCAAACAAATGCCGACTGAGAGGGCCTTGTGGCATGTACTCATAGACCAGAAGTCTCTCATTACCCTCAATGCAGTAGCCAAGTAATGCAACCAGGTGCCTATGGCGGACCTTGGTGAGAACAGCAATCTCTGCCTGGAATTCATTCAAACCTTTGTTGCTCATAACCCCTGCTTCCATTCTCTTCACTGCAATCTTGGTCCCATCATGCAGCTCCCCCTTGTACACAACCCCAAACCCACCACGTCCAAGCTCATTCTCCTCGCTGAAATTATTGGTAACGTCACGAAGAACCTGAATTGAAATAATCAGGTTGCCTGCCTCCACCATGTGTACATCGCTCGGTCCACTGCTAGACGAATCGCCACCACGGGTCATTGTGGAGTTCAAGCTTGTTGTCTTCACCATCTCCGGATCAGACCCAGAGCCTTGAGGTTGAAGATGAACACGATGCGCTGATGCTCTTGTATTTGGGCTTATCACCCGCCCAGATCCAGATTTCAACTTTCTATGTAAACAGAACCCTAAACCACCCACAATTACGCCAAGTCCAACAAGCCCGCCTACAACCGAACCCACGACGGTAGCCACAGAGGAAGAGCTATTTCTTTTCTCCCCACCGCCAGAACCTCCTCCACCATCCCTGCTATTGTTCGATGCAGTTCCAGACCCACTGGGCGTACTAGTACTAGGCGCATGAGCAGCGGGAGCCTCCGAACTAGAACTTGTCCCCAACTGTGCATTTCCATTAATGATCACATCCACCCCATCTCTGAATTTAGGAACATTGCCTTTCAAATTATTGTTGCTCAAATCCAATTTCTGCAAACTGGACAAAGAAGCAAGCTCGCTGGGTATTGGTCCGGTTAAATTATTGTTCCCCAATAGCAAAATCTTCAAAGACGCAAGCTCCGTCAGTGCAGGCGAAATGGTACCGCTCAAGCCCAACCCGGCCATATTCAACACCGTAACATTCCCCGCAGTGTCGCATGATACATATAACCAGCTCTCACAAGGATCATTTCCTTTCCAATCGGAAGCGAAGATATAAGGATACCCTACGCCATTGGCGAACTGCAGCAAAATATTGACCCTTGAATCGCATTTTCCTGGAGCAGGGAGACAAAAGCTGTTTCCGGTGGTGGTTCCAACCTCCGCGTATACAGTCTCAGAAAAAGGAGGATAAGGCCCTTGTAGTGCATTGTTGATCAGTGAAATGTTACGCAATGAGGGAAGACTGCTCAGACTGGAAGGAACAACCCCAGTTAACTTGTTATCCCGCAGACGGAGATCCTGCAGACCCGTCAGATTGGTGAGGTCAGGAATGGGACCTGTAAACTCATTGGACTGAAGCCACAGCTGTGAAAGAGAGCTCATTCCAGCCAAAACATCAATCCGCCCAGACAGCTTAGGACCCACCTGGTTATTCAGCCATAGAGTCACAATATTCGAACTGGAGAAACTTTTTGGAATGGGTCCTGTTAAATTGTTGAAGGCGAGACTTAAAACCTGCAAATTCGCCAGCAAGTCACCAAAAAACCCAGGAATCGAACCCACAATCCCGGCATTGCTAGCCGTAAAGTTTGCCAGATTAACAGCATCTTTAACACTGTCAGGTATCGACCAGGGAGCCAAGGGGTTTCCATCGAGGGCAATGACTTCCAAACTAGAGAGCCCAGAGAAAAAATCCCGCGGAATGGATGAAAATGCGTTGCCATTGAGAAAAGCAAATTGCAGATCCTTCATGCCATTAAAGGAGGGCAGTGCACCGCTCAACCTATTGTTCTGGAACCCAATATTGCTCAAGGCGGTTAACCTATTAAAATCTGAAGGAAGCGATCCTTCAACATCTTTGTTTTGCATCTGAATCCCTACAACTCTGCCACTAGAGCACTCCACATTGATCCAACTACAGGGATCCAATCCCTTCCAACCCAACATAGATTCTGCGTTTGTCAAGCCCTTTCTGAGCTCCAACATCACTTCCGCATCAGTGGAGTCCGTCTGCTCTGCGCAGACAACGAACATCAAGCCCAGAAACATGAACACCCACCAAAGAACGAAAACCAGGCAACTCCGAGCCTCCATTGTTCTGCAGCTACAAGTTGATTTCTTGAGCCTCCAAACAAGTTCCTAGCCATCCTTCATTTTTCCCCTCTTTTGAACCCAGATTTGTTTCTCGAATTCAGTCGTGTTACAACTTGCACCCTATAATCATGATACACATCAAAGACGTATCACTGCGTGATGGAGCGGCGCCAAAACCAACAACCTCTCATTTTCCTCCAAATATCACTACAATCCAGTTATACAAGATACGCTGTAGCTCCATTAATTGAATGAAAGAAAGATTTTTATTAAATGGGTTGTTTCCGAGTGAGTTGGAATTGGAACCAGCTGCACATGGATGGGTCCCGACCGAAGATTTCCGGCATATTTCGCGGACACGCCATCTGCGCGCCACCTCGGCGTATTGGCCAGAATAAATTCAAATTCCAGTACTTATTGTTGATGGCGTGGCGGTGGGACAGAGTGGCTTTCTTTTGTTTCCTTGTTTATCTCGTCGCGGGCACCTGTAATCCTCGTGTTGTGCAGGTAGGCATCAAGTTTGTTAATGCTTTTGCTCCATCACTCTCAAATGCTAGCACGGAGCTTCCATGTTTTTAACTTGCAATGGTTGATCAGTGTCATTTAATAAGTGCTTATGTTTGTAGGTCTATTCAATGTTTTGATAGGTACAATTTAATGTGACTACTTATATTTGTAAGTCTATTGGGTAGTACATGTATCAATTTTATATGACAACAAACAGTTATGTAGGAGATTTAATTAAATAGAAATATATATTAGCACTTGCAAGGGTAGGCTAATAGGTTTTCTTTGTGAAAGTACTAATGGAAAAAATGTTTCATTGTAGAAGGAAGTCTTGTCTTATCAACATCCACTTTGGATGAATTGAAGTTACACTTTTGGGGAAGTGTAATATATTTTGAAGGTAGAACCCAAAAGAAGTATAACATTTAAATAAATTTGAACACATTAGAAAATGTTGTATTTGTAAATACAAGTGCAAAAGGTATAAACAAAACACACTAGAAAGTCCAGGTTGTTTTCGGAACAACAATGGATAGAAATAAACACCAAACTTGCACAAAGAAAGCATAGTTGTTTACATGTCATTGGGTTGAAATAACTATATCCTGGATGCATTGTTGTTTTACATAATCCATCATTAGAGCCTTAGAAGAGCAGTGCTGGACTATAGATACAAGAAAGATGAAATGCACTAAACCTTATGAGGGAATAAATTTTTCCTTACATAGCACATACTAAAATTATAGAATAATGACACATCATAAAGATACTTGAGTCTATAAATCCAATACGCTGGCAAACCTTAATATTCAGCCCAATCTAAAACTACAGTAGTGACAACTTCCATAGATGCTACTCGATACTTGAAAGAGAGGAAATATAATCACAAACAAAGCATGTACTTTGAGGTTTCAAGAGTGAAGTGCCTCTCATAGACTTAAAAAACTATATAATTTGCAACACCACCAATTATTTATCTACAAGTTGATGTGAAAGTTGTAATACCCCAAAATTGGCATCTTGCGACCCTAACCAATTTTGTTGCATTTAGTCTCATTCTATCCAACTTTTTGAATCATCAAAGTCCTATTGTCCTAGGCAATTTTGTCTTCCTAATCGACCCTACTTGACTTAGTGTCAAAATGCAGAAAACCCTAAATCTGCATCAATCACATGTTATATTTAATTCCTAAATATCGACTATAGTTGGCTAAAGAAACCCTATGATTGATTGATTTAATTATAAAATCCTAGCACTTTAATTAAATTAAATCCACCCCTTTTAACTAAATCACATAAAAAGGAATTAAATAATATTTGGATTTCAAATAAATATCCTCATTTCAATAATTGAATTTAATTATTCAAATAATTGAGAAAGTTCATTTATGAGGTCATATTATATTTATTTAATCAAATATTCTCTCTAAAATCTTCTCTTCAGTTTAGAAAAGGAAACTTTGAGTTAATTGGAAATCCAAAAGTGCAACAAGCCAGTTAACTGCTCCACTCACTCAAAAGGCAAATAGTTGATTGTCCCTCTACATGAAACTTACCATTCTGAACTGAGCTTCCTTTCAATCTCCACCGTTCGCCTCGTTCAATCTCGACTATCAATTGATTCTGGGATTCTATAAAATAACCTCTTGTTTCTCATTCAGGGGGATGCAACTTTTGAGTATCGAACCTCTGTCAAACTATTACCTCAAATTATGTGCATTCAAGCTTTCATTATTTGCTATCTCAATATCATTTCTAGATTAATATCACTCTTAGATTAAAATGCATTTCATCTTAACTTAGTCTACTTTCATTGTTCTTAGATTACTATTCATTTCTCATTACTCTAGATTAATCTTGTACTCTCATTTTAGCATAATTGCATTTGCATGTTAGCTTAAATCCTTCATTCTAGAGCTAGTCTATGGTTGTTGGACTCTTGATTCTAAGAGCTACTCAAAACCCTACCTAGATAGGAGGCAATAGGTCGAATCATCTAGGCATGCAGGATGAATGATCCCACATTTATTCTTGTGTGTATATGATGAATAATGACTATGTTGAAGTGTATGGCTAAACTAGAGGCCCACATTTAACATATACATTTTTGGCGCCCACCGTGGGGTAGTGGTGCAGGGGCACCTAGGAACTACAAGACAACCATGAAGACTATGAAACAAACCATGAAGACATTGAAGTCGCCTAATGGAAATTAGAGGACAAAGAAGAGCAAAGGAATTCACAATGATGACAATCACATAAATTATCATGTATTGGCACCCATAATGTTTTGATGCCATGTAATGGCAATTGAATGAAAAGACTTAGTTTATATCCTTGAAAGGATTCAATAAATGTAACATGGACCATTAGCGTCCAATAGATGTTTTAGGATAGGTTCAAGTTGTACGAGGAATGCAATTAAGTCTTCTAGGTGATTGGAAACCTTTGGAGTTCTTAGAAATCCAATTAATAAGGTTTTTAAAGCATTTTCAAAGTTTAAAATTTCAAATATTCAAATGTAATGGCTAATAGCCATTTAGGAGGGAAATCTAATTTTAATGCCTAAACATCCAACTAATCTCTCTAACCAATTGAGGATGGTTGGGGAAGTTGAGATGAATTTATATGTATACTTTGAAAGTCATAGTACGGCAAGAATAAGCCTGGTGTACAGATGAAAGAGGAAATCCAAATAAAAATCAAGTTTTCTAATTGAAATCAGTGATCTTGAAGGTGTTAAGTCTTATTTTTGGTTCTTCCTTTTCATGATGCAATAAGGAATAGTTTTCAAACATTCATATTCACTGATTGAATGCTTTGGAGGCTTTTATATTGACTGTCCCATGCGTTAACCAGTCACAGTGACCCTTTGAAGTCTTCAAACCTTTTAATTTATGGGCACTTTGTGAGTGGATTCGAATGTAGTTTTGTTTGGTGAATGGTTAGAAGGAAGTAGTAAAGTATTTGAAAACAACATTGAAAGATTAGATTGGTTTGAGAGTCATTTGTTATGATTGTACCTTCTTAGACAATGAAATAGACTGACTTTCTAAGTTTTCTTTATTTATTTTGAAGGTTACTTGTAACTAATAGCCATTCCATGGACTCAAAGGCCTAGGATCCATGGAATGAAGGTTATTAACCATGTACTATATGAATCTAACTTGGAACTTGTAGAAGATTGAATGCAAAGTGTGATCACATGCTGTGACAGGGAGTGTTCCATTGAAATTGATGGCACAAGTATAGCATCGGGAGTTTGGGTTGACTATCATAGCTATCTTATGATTGGAATAGTCTTGTATGGTGGAGTGAATGGTGAATCAATCACCAATTGATCTAGGAAAGGCTTGGAAGGCTGAGATTGGAGAAACCCTCAAAAAGGGTTTGGTGTAACTAATTTAGGGCTTTTGATGTTCCCTATGTGCTGGTTTAATTCCTCTTGGATTTAGAGGTTTTGTGGCATTTAATGACACTGTCCAAGAGTTGAGACCTTGGAAGCATTTCTAAGTTGTAGTTTCTTTGTAAAATCATCAACTTTTTAGTGTAATTACAGGGGTACAGGCAGGGTACTGACATTTGGTCCAAAGTACCAATACCTGAGTCTTGGATATGTTTATGTATGGCCAAAAGGGTGTCCATTTCTATGTTTATATTTTCTAGTGTTTTGGGGAAGTGTGGAGTTTGAAGACCAAAAAGGTCTCTGCAGGGCTACAAGGAAAACCATTAGGCCTGTGTGACAGTCTGAAGTCTTTTAGCCTTTTGGGAATGTGGGTAACCTTGGAAACCTTGAAACCACTTTAATCTAACCTCATATATCTCAAAGACATCAAATCTACCATTAGATTGCCTTGGGAGAAGTCTTGGTTAAGTTGAGTCTCTTGAAGAGTTATTTGGCCTTGTGGGAAATAGATCATTTGTAATCCAAATTTGAGTAACTTATCTAGAGTTTATCAGTCCACCACCCTTTCCTCTGCATCAGGTAGGAAATTCAATTTCTGGCCTCATCTTCTGACTTTTTTTTGTTGAATTTTGTACTATGTCCGTATGTCTCTACTGTAGATTCTCGCACGAAGTTTCGTGTTGTATCGTGCGAAGTTGTGCCTGTATAAGAATTTCCTCACGTGACAAAGGCACTTTCTCACATGAAGCCCTGCATTTTCTCACGTGAACTTTGACACCAGAGACTTGCAAGTTGCAGTTTTGTACTTCAATTTTTTGTTTAATGATATCTCTCTATTTGTTGTGATTTCTTGATATTATTTTCTAATACGACTTGAAAGTGGGCTACATGATGTGTGTCGAAGGCTCCCTAAAACATGACTATGCACATTTACTAACTGTTTGATCGTAGGATGTTTGTCAAAGAAGTTCAAACCCACAAAAAATTATGTCTGCTTTCATGCTTTCTTTACATAGTCTAATTAGGGCCTTGTTAAAATCTCTTAAGGGTCTTGATAGTAGAATAGGGTATTAGGATCTTCATTACATGGAAGTGATGACCATGAATGAATCTGAGACCTAGACACTACTAGAAGGATAGATACCTGGGGGAGCAAGGAAAGGTAACAAATCGATTGACACATCCACTAGTGAGGGGATTATGCTCTTCTCTCTTTGAGAGAATCAAAAACCCAGAAGCTCTTGGATTTGTTGAGAGAGGAGTTAGCTCGATGATGAACTTGTCTGGTGTGTTTGGGTAAGGTGCAGAGGTAGAGGATTATGCTCTTCTCTCTTTGAGAGAATCAAAAACTCTGACCATTGAATCCAACCAAGTCCGAGTCACCTTTAGCGGGCTTGTCGAAAGTTGAACCTCCGGGAATGACCCAAGTGGGTACACACCTTTTGCCGGTGATTCCACCCCACTATAATAAAGTTGCTTTGTCGAGAAAAAGACTCCAAAGCCATGTTAATTTCTTCCTCTTGATTCATGATGTCGAACATCTTGAGGAAGCCCTGTCTGTTGTACTGAGTTGCGCCGCTCCTAGCCTTGCTTATCAGGGGTGTACACTTGCAAGTGTCGGTGTGGTTGAGAGGCCTAAACCTTGCTTGCGAGGGTATCAGAGGTTAATGTGAAGGGAAGCCTATTAAACACTTTTTTAGCTAGCGGCCTACCCAGTTCATCTCCAAAAGGGGGCATAATCTTTGCGTAGGGAGAGGGAAGAATCTCTCCCGTAGATTCTCACCATAGGCATGCGCCTGAACATTTGAAGGTGGTATGTGACACTGGCCCTTGCTTCAAGGGTAACCTTTGAACATATATTATTGAGTCCTTGGAAACACCAAAAACATGGGCGCCCTCTAGAGGGTGACACAGCTGTGTGAGGTGAATGCATGTGCATCAGCTGTGAGGCATGAATTTTGTCTTCTCTACCATTTTCTTTGTAGGGATAAATGACTATTTGTTTTGAGTCTTAAAACGTCCAACATGTTCAAACTTTTCGAGACTCCCATGATTCTTCCGAGTTGCTTTGTCCTTGGTGGAACTATTTTCGACTACTGATTGTGTCACAACTGCCTGAACATCCAAACCTATGTGCTTGTTAACAACTGATTCCCAAAACGTTCAAACTAAAACTTGTTATTCTGAAATTATCCAAAACGGATCTGTAAACTAAAAACTCTGTTAGAGAATAATTCACCTTGTGTCTCGTAACTTGTTTCTGTCTCAAAAAATGATCCAAACCGTCAGTTTCTGTGCTTCCTCGCCTGGTTTTTTGCATAGTTTTGCATGAGATTTTGCATTGTTCTACACTTTTTCGCACAAGATTTTGGACTCTCGCGTGAGGTTGTACCTCGTCTCTGTTAGATTTTATGTCAGATTTCTATTAGATTTTTTGCCCGAGATTGCACATCTTCACGTCACTACTATTGCTTCTTCGTACGAGCCTGGCATACCTTTGCATGGGACTGTGTTTCCTCACATGCCACTATACCATTTTTGTTAGAATAATGAGCTATTTCCCATCTTCTGGTTGTCTTTATGCCTGGTGTGGTCTATGTTTGGGGTGCATAGTCTAAAACTAGATATCTCAAGCTGAGAACTACGTGATGATCGCTTGAACTTACCTTGTCTCTTTGTTGTCTACTCATTTTGATGTGTTATCATACCTTGCGACATGATAGTCATCTCTCAACTATTCTAGCCTTACTCTTGATGACTCATGTCAGGTATATTTCACCTTTGTCACTCTTCACACTTATCTCGAGACATAGTTCCAAGCGTAGTCCTATTTCGCTCTCGTTACACAATCTTTATCTATGACTGTTGCAACTCAAAGTAGCAACATATTCCCTTTACACCTTACTAGACGAGGCAGAGGTAGACCTCACAACTGAGGAAAAGGTCGTTCCAAACTTGTCATACGATTTGAGTGTTTTAGAGGATCTGTACGTTCCTCCTTGACAGCTACATCTAGAGAGGGGTCATCTCGATCTCCCTCTCCTATCTTTCGACCTTACATTCAATGTTCATTCCCTGTGGATTTTAGTCAGGTCTGGAACCCCTTGTTTCAAGAACATCATAACTCTGAAGGGTCATCATCTAAATCTGACCCTATTGATGCACCAAAGGTTTCCTTAGCCACGACCTCTCGACATACTGCACACCCTCGCACTAAGTCTGTACACGCTACACACTTACACTCTAGAAAGATGGTAGATCAAAACCAAGAGGGTGAACACAACAGAGGTCATGATCAATCTCAAAACAACGGAGATAGATATCATGCTCAAAGCATTTTTGACATTCTTGGTAATGATGATGAGGAGATAACTCAACAAGACATAGAGGCTGCCTGAGCTAACAAAGGCCTCATCGAGATGATGGAGATCCTCATGAAAGAAGAGAAGGAGAAATACTTTCTCAAACTGGCCAACCAAGGGGCCAAGTTACCTCTAAACTACAAAGTTGAGACTCTTGTGGTCAAAGAAGAGGAAACCAAGACTATTAGACTACAAAAGTTAGTTCAAGACATGCAAGACCAAATCAATCAAATCATGAAGGACAAGGACAAACCACAAAAATAGTTCACCCTGGATAGCATTAGTTCATTCCCATTCGATAAGAGTCTTTGCATGCCTCCTTTCCCTAAAGGAGTAGAACTTCCCAAATACGAAAAATATTTGGGTACCTCTGATCCTCAAGATCACTTGAGAGAGTTTGGTGCTCTATCTATGGAGTTTATACACAGCCAGAATTACCTCATGTGTCTCTTCCCGCATAGCTTGGGAGGGTTTGCTATGGAGTGGTTCTCTCAGTTACCTACTAGCATCAAGTCTTTCGATGAGATTGCCAATTTGTTTCTCCAGCACTATTCACACAACATCCAACACCTGGTTAACATATGTGATCTTTGCAACTTGAAACAATGATGCGGAGAACCTTTCTTGACATTTCTCCAGAGATGGAGACAACTTTATACAAAATATTCTTGCAAGATACCTGAGTCTGAAAAGCTCGACATCTTTTTAGATAATCTTCTTCCCGATTTTGGGTACCAGGTATAGCTGTAAGGTCCTTTAACATTCGATGAAATTATTAAACAAGCTGTGAGAATAGAAATATTCATGGTCAAGAAAGGAGAAATGACCCTACATAAGGATAACAAATAGGGGTCCTCCTCAAGCAAAGACAAACCCAAATTTGTCAATAAAAACCGGGATGTTGTGAACAATAAAGTTGTTGACAACATGATTCCAAAGCCTCAGAAGGTTGTGTTCAATCTCACCTCCAGCATGCACGCAGCCAAAGCCACTGAAAAGGCTACGACCGACACTCAACTGCTTTCGAAGTATTCTAGAAGCAAACTTTGGGCCCCTCGACCCAAGCATGAGTACACTCCCCTAGGGGAACCTCTTGACGTGGTTTACAAGACTCTATTGCAAAACCAAATACTCACTCCTTTGGATAATTCACATCCTTATGATCTACAATTACGACCCTCTTGGTGGAACGAATCTGCATACTGTGATTACCACCAGAACAAAGGTCACAAAATGGTTACCTGCATCCAATTGCGGCATAAGATTCATGATCTTATCAACAATGGTGATGTTGTTGTGGGAAACCACAACAAGAACTCAGATCACCAGGCATTCAAAGACCCCTTTCCTCCTCATGAGAAAGGAGAATCTTCCAAAGCCAAAAATGCCAACACAAAGGTCAACTATACGTACAGTACCAATGATAATGTCATTAATATGGTTGAGCCTGTTGAGGTCAAATACTGTGATGTGATCACCATCAAGGGGAGAAAGGATACCCCTAGACCCAAGATTATATCCGTCCTGCAAGGCCCTATGTCTCATTCCCATGAACAAGAATAATCTCAGGTTTGTGCAAATGTTGTCACTTGATCTCATGCAAAGATCATTCTCAAAGGCCCTGAGCCTTATACATCTGCATCGAAACAACCTGTAGATAAAGTTGTTGTTAGCCCTGCCAACAAGAATTTGAAATTGGTCACCATGCCTAATAATGCTAATTACAACATCCTGGATCAATTACAATGAACCAACACTCAGATTACTATCTTTGAGCTATTGAAAATCTCACCTGCTCATAGGCAGATTCTTGATAAAGCCCTCACCGAGGCAAATGTCCCCAAGGATCTTGATCTGGACCAGTTTCAATCCATGGTAGGTCACTTGACCTCACCCCATTATCTATCTTTCTCTGAGGAAGACGATAATTCTCTGAGCCATCCACACAATAACTCTACATATTGAAGTCATGATTGGCCCAAAGCGCGCCCGTCGTGTCCTTATTGATAATGGTGCTAGCCTTAACATATGCTTTGCTAGCTTGATCACCTAGTTAGGCTATGGCGAAGACTGCATATATGCTCACAAAAATATCACCATTAAGGCATATGATGAAGAAGAATGCAAATCTAAAGGGCTAGTTGTATTACCAATCCGGGTTGGACCTATTGTGAGGGATGTCATCTGTCAGGTTCTAGACATTCCCCTAGCATACAATATACTATTGGGAAGACCATGGATCCACGAGATGCAGGCGGTTCCTTCCACCTATCACCAGTGTATAAAGTTCCCATTCCATGGAGTAGGAGTAATAGTACCTTCTAATACGAGCTATTCTTGCAATATGCTCACACAATCTACTGACAGCTTTGTCCCAACCAACATAGAGTCTACTGAATTCTTCGATGCCAAACTCAAGGAAATGGAACAGACTCTGAAGCTCAAGGATACTAGCATGGGGGAGTATCAAATTGAACCTGTGTTGTCATTAGCAGCTCTACCACCATCTTCATGTTCCTATGGGAGACCCTCTGAGAGCAAGAAACCTTTTGTCATCTCTCCTCAAATAATCTATGATGGCACCTTTGTACAGTTCATAATGCCACTAGAGGACGAGGATGAAAACAGAGCTATTGCAGCTTGGATTTACAGAGCAGAGGACACATCTGAGCATGTCACTCCTACTTGTGAAATAGACCCTGAACGGTATGGCATAGGCTTCGAGCTCATGAAATGATTCAATTACAAAGGGAATGACCCAATAGGGGTAAACAACAAAGGATTGCTCGAACCACTTGAAGCTACAGGCCACCGAACAAGAGACACTACTGTTTAGGCTTCAAGAAGATCCCGTTTCATTTAGGGATTAACACATTTGTACTGGAACCAGAATACCAGTCGGAACCTAAAGACATTGCTACAACTAAAAACTTAGAGGATAGATCTGATGAGGATACCTTTCCTTATCCTATTCCTCCAGATCTTGTCGCGCTCTTTATAGAGCCGGATGATCTTATACCACATGTTAGTAAGGCAGAGACTGACATTGACTCTGATGATACTACCTCAATTACTCCTCTGACATATGAGCGGTTGAGGAAGATGTAAACTACGCATCCTAACTATCAGTGTGAATTGTACATGCCGTCATCTTTCCAAGAGCAGTTCAAACAAGAACAGATCCAATGGACAATCCATGTTGCGAGGGATGAACAAGAATCAGATGGTACAAAAAGTATTGGTGGAGTTCCCATATCAAGCATCACTGACTCACACAAGTATAAGTTTGATTCTCTATTTGATGGGACCTCTGATAAGGATGTAGATATGGTGCATGTATATTAAAACCTTCTCGAAGTAGGTGAAGGTTCTAGTGTTAGGACGATCGAGTGTGATTCCACTGACGTTAAGATACCCTCTACTATGGATGTGAGGACTTGAAGGAATTCAAACACATCTCTGGATGAGATTGCTTTAGGTGTTGACTTGCTTGTCCGCACTTTTGATGATTATACTGTGAACACACTAGAACTTGTCACTTCTCTTCCACTCCACCATCCCAAGCTCATAAATTGGAACTCTTCCTCCCCATCCAGTGAAGTCCTTACGTTCTAGAATGATTACACTCTTTCCTACTACCTTAATGTTTTCAAACCAGTAACGTCCTCCACCAGTAAAGATAATGTTAACATGACTGAGGCCGATATCAAGTATCTCAGTCATAAAATTAAGAGAAAAAAGAATAGGTGCTCTAATAGTGAAAACTACATTGTGGTAGTGTTAGAGCTGAAAAAAGTAAAAATAAACTTGATGTATCCGAGGGTGAAAACCTCTCCGAGGCACCTGAGGATGGGATAATCGATACGCTTCCAAGTCATTTTCAAGAAAGGTCATCATTACTGATCGAGCCAACTCAACCTGTGAACTTGGGCACATAAGCTGAACCTCAGATCATTCATTTGGCACATTAATTATCTACAGAAGAGAAAGAGGATTTCATCAGTTTCTTTCAAAGCAAGAAAATTAATTTTGCTTGGACATATTCTAACATGCCTGGATTGGACCCTAATTTGATCATGCATCACTTGTCCATTGCACTAGGCATTAATCTTGTTAAACAAAAGCTCTATAAGATGCATCCGCATGTGGCGTTACTAGTCAAGGTTAAATTGGAAAAACTTCTCAAAGATGATTTCATTAGAGAAATCGACTATGTGGAATGGATTTCCAACATTGTTCCAGTATCTAAACATGACAAATCTATCTGAGTCTGCATAGATTTCTGGGACTTGAATAAGGCATGTCCTAAAGATGACTTTTTGTTACCCAACATTGACATGATTATGGACATGACGACTGGTTATGAAATGTACTCACTGATGGACAGTTTCTCTAGCTACAACCAGATAAAGATCTCACCAAAAGATCAAGAGAAGGTTGCCTTCACATGTGCCTAGAGAACTTATTGTTGGAATGTCATGCCCTTCAGACTTAAAAATGTTAGAGCTACATATCAAAGGGTTGTCACCACTATCTTTCATGACATGATGCATAAGATGATGGAAGTTTATGTGGATGAAACCTTAGTTAAGAGCATGCAATGGAAGGCACATATCACATATTTAGGTCCTATACTGGATCGAATGGAACAATTTAGTTTGAGGCTCAACCCGAAAAAGTGTGCATTCAGGGTTACATCTGGAAAGCTACTTGGCTACATCATCTCGGAAAAGGGTATCGAAGTGGATCTTGAAAAAGTCCAAGGCATCATGGAAATGCCTCCTCCATGCAACATCAGTCAGATGTGAGGACTTCAGGGCCGATTGCAGTCTATCTAGCGCTTCATCTAACAACTGGCTGAAAAGTCACAACCCTTCACCAAGACTTTACACAAAGGTGTTACTTATGAGTGGAATGAAGACTGTGATAAAAGGTTCACACAAATCAAACAATGTCTTTCAAATTTGACAATACTGATGCCTCCTATTCCTGGAAAGCCACTCTTTCTTTACATCTCTTCTATAGACACGTCACTGGGTGCCCTCTTAGCTCAAGAAGATCAAAATAATAAAGAAAGAGTTATTTATTACATTAGTAGGACACTGGTCTCATATGAAGTGAACTACTTTTTCATAGAGAAGGTGTGCCTAGCAGTGGTATTTGCTTCACAGAAATTGCAACACTACATGCTCCCTCATACCACACGTCTCATTGCCAAGATTGATCCATTAAAATACTTGTTTAATAAAGTTTCCCTCACAAGTAGACTAGAAAAGTGGGTCATGATACTTAGTGAGTTTGACATCGAGTATGTAGAAAGAAAAGCCATCAAAGGGAAGGTGATCGCAGACTAGTTGGCCGAGGAACCCCTCACATATCATCAACCATTGAGCATTGAATTCCCATATGAGTCCATAATTCTTCTCACACATCAATCATGGACCATGTTCTTTGATGGATCATTCACCCAACAGGGGTCAGGTGCCGAGATACTGTTCATCACGCCACAAAGGTACTCTTTACCCAAAGCAGACAAGATGTTGTTTCCTTGTACAAACAACATCGCTGAGTACGAAGCTTTGATCAATGACATGAAGATAGCCATCAAATGGCGAGTGGATGACCTCAAAGTCTTCAGAGACTCACAACTGGTCATCAATCAGGTCAATGACATCTATTAGACAAAGGATGACAAACTAGTGCCTTACAAATGGATGGTCGATGATCTCTAAAAGTACTTTGCACATATCACCTTCCAACAGATTCCAAGGGCAGACAAAAAAGTAGCTGATGCAATGGCTACTCTTGCTTCTATGCTACAAATGCCAGAGAATGACTTCTGACATGACTTCTTGGTGGAAACATTACTCTACCTAGCCTATGATTTTCATGAATCTAGGATGATTTGTTCAATCATTGGACATGATTCATCCCACTATCATCACATCTACTCCTACCTCTGTGAATAGATTATTCCAGATACTTACACTCGGAATGAGAAACGTCACCTAATCTGCAGTGCTTCACAATATGTCATCGTAGCTAATGACTTGTATAGGTGAGGTCTAGATGGTACCCTCCTTAGGTTTTTAGAACCTAATGAGTCTAAGCATGTGTTAGCTGAGGTGCATGAAGGCATTTGTGGATCTCACTCAAGCAGCCTGACACTGGCCCGTAAGTTTATTAGAGCCGGTTGCTATTGGCCAGATATGTAAAAGAAAGCTACTTAGTATGCTAAAGCTTGTAAATAGTGTCAACAACACATAAATTTGATTCACACTCCCACCAAGGAGCTTATTCCCTTCATCACTTTCTAGCCATTTCAGCAATGGGCCTTTGATTTGGTGGGTCAGATTCATCCTTCTTCCTCGAATGGACATGAGTTCATCATCACTGCTACAAATTATTTCACCAAGTGGGTCGAGGAAATACCTCTGACCATAGCCAATGGCAAATCTGTAGCCATGTTCATATTGAATTACATCATCTACAGGTATGATGTACCCTCCTCAATAATCACTGGCAACGGGGGGCAGTTTAAGAATAAGGATTTGAAAGAGCTATGCTCTAAGTTCAAAATCACATAGTACTGGTCTTTCATCTATTATCCCCAAGGTAATGGACATGCGAAAGCATCAAACAAGGTGATCCTTAAGATCCCGCATCGCACAGTTCACAAATATGGATGAGATTGGCATCTCCAGATCAATCTGGCTCTATGGGCTTATCGCACAAGTATACGGACACCGACAGGGGCCACACCCTTTGCTTTGGTTTATAGAGTGGATGTTGTGCTATCGATAGAGGTCAAGATTCCTACTCTGTGAGTCTCTTTGAAGGGCCTCATCACTGATGATGATAATAGAATATCCCAGCTACAAGGGCTAGAACTACTGGATGAACGTCGGCAAGTGGCATTTGATCATATCCACGCATATCAGAAGAGGATGTCCAAGAGCTACAACAAGAAAGTTAGACCAAGGGACTTCCAAGTGGGTGATCTCATCCTGAGAGAGAACCCTAAGAATAAAAAACAACAGATCTAGAAGGGAAAATTTGAGCCGAATTGGCTTGGTCTGTATATTATTACTGCAATGTTTGGGTCCAGCACCTATCAACTCTCCACCACTGAAGGAGAATAGCGTAAAGAGTCGATCAACGCTCTTCATCTAAATTGATTCTACAGGTGAGACATCTTCAGAATGTTCCATGTAAATACTCAAACTCTAAAACAATCCTAAAAATTGCAAAATGTCTTGAAAAAATCTATTATCCTTGTGAAAACTTGGTAAATAAGCGCCTTGATAATACAAAAAAAAATCAAAAAATGAAAAATACAAAAAAAATTGAAAAGAAAAAATGTGGCAAACAGGTGTCATGGTAGCAAAAATAAATAAATTTATGCCAAGATGGTGAAAACCTAGTAAATATGTGCCTCTTGTTCTGCAATGCTATACCTATCCCAACACCGTTTGGCTCTGTACAGTTGTTCTTTGCTTTCCTATTTTCCTGCTTTAAGTTTGTTCGCTCATGCGCTTGCTCTCAGTTACCTTCAAGACTCTACTCGAATCTACATGGATTGAAACTGGTCATATGCTAGGGGCAACCTTCCTAGTCTAGGGGGAACTATCCTATTACTTCCGAAGATCTCCCTTGCGTCAGTCACCAGTGGTTCTCACTGTGTCTGCCTACTAATGCCTAGCTATCACTAAGATCTCTCTCCTTGAGGATCTCCCTCGCGTCAGTCACCAGTGGTTCTCACTGCGTCTGCCTACTGATGCCTAACTATCACTGAGATCTCTCTCCTTGAGGATATTCCTCACATCAGTCACCAGTGGTTCTCACTGCATTTATCTATTGTTGTCGTACTAATGAGACTTCTCGCAAACAACATGTGTCTGATCTACCATCAATCTACTGAAAATGAAACTGAAACTAAATTTGAAACTCTCTGAGACATGTTGAACTTTTCTTTTGTGTGCTCGCCTTTTCGCTTTATCATTCCTCCTTGAGCAACTCCAAGATGTCTATCTTGACCGAGAGATGCGAAGATTGGGGGCATGATCATTTTCTTTGCTTTCTGCTTGTTGGTTTAGTTCCAATGATCCAAAGGATTCATATAAGAGGGGTGTCCACTATGAGAGCCTCTATCTCATGTTAGATGGCCATGTGTACCTCGAATCCTTTTATATGGAAACTTTGGTGAGGTTGGTTCTTCTCCTTGTCTGTTTGAGTGACTTCTTTCTACTACAAGTGAAATATCAACGCTCGTCTTGTGAAGTGAACGTAAGGATCACTACGAGCATCCTTAGTATATGTATCGATCAATTAGCAAAAGGAGGAACTCTCATGTGCCTGATGTGTTTTTATGCAAGAAACATTTTGGTCATCCTCACAACTATGCTTTGATGCTTATGTTTACTTACTAAATCAAGAGGAATAGGTGTTCTAGTCATTCTGGCTTCTTGTGCCTTAATGCTTACATCTCATTCCGACAAACCTAAGACTAATGTCATATTCATATTCTCAGGATTGTAATGTCAGTGAGGATTGTGTAACTTCTTGTGACCATCCTATAACAAAAGCTCTACGATGAAAACTATCTAACGGGTCCAACAACCAAGTCCTAAGGATTGCATCTAGCTTAGGCTCACATTTTCATTCTAGACTTGCATTGTGACAGTGTTCGATGATCATTTCATTCCATTCTCCTAGATTTGTACGTTGGGGGTTCTCATTTCACATCCTGACTTCATCATGACTACACAAGTGTTTGATCGACCACTTCATTTTTGGGATCAAAATCAAAATCTGACACTTCTATATAGCTCAAAATCTCATTTAAAAATTTCTGGGACTGACATGATCAGACGCTTGTGCAGTCGACCTTTTGACATCGCTTTCTTCTTAGACTCATATGACATCAACATTTTCTCGACATCTTCAATATTTTCATCAAAAGTCAATGCTGGTCAACTTTGGTCAAACTTGGTCAAACTTGGTCAACCAGACCTCAAATTCACTCCTAATCGCTTCCAATTCTTCTCGAATCTTCTGTAATCTATTCTAAATTCTTCCAGACATCCGATCCTCTCTATATCTGCAACCTATTTCTGTCAATCATCTTTATGATGTGTCATCTTTCAATTTCGCTCCCGAGGGGGCAGGATGATTGCATCATTGAATCTCACTGAATCAATTCTCGAATCAATCTAATCTCAACTCAAAATTCCTCATCGCTAGGGGCATCTTGAATCAGTAGGGGCATCTTTGTTCCTTACATCTTGTCATCTCACCATTAGGAATATGAGAAATCTAACTCAGATATTTGGGGATCAAGCTTCATTCTAGAGATGGCTCTTGAAATCTCACTACTAGGTATCTGGGAAATCTAACCTTGATCCCTAAAAGTCAAGCTTTGTTCTAAAGATGGCTCTCAAAAGCTCTTTCTAACTGGTATTTGGGCAATCTAACCTAGATTTCAGAAGACTAAGCTTCATCCTGGAGATAGTCCTAAAATTTGCATCAGTTATCATCCGATAGATGGGTATTGGGGCAATCTAACCCTGACTCTTGAAGATTGATCCTCGTTCTAGGGATAGTATTATAAAAGGTGATAACTTAACCAGTGTCTCGAAAATCTAACCTAGACTTCTGAGGGTTAAGATTCGTTCTGAAGATAATCCTAAAACTCTCATCAATCGTCACATCAGACTATGTTTTGAATCAATGTGCTACTTGCACATAAATTCAAAGAGGGGCAAAATGTAATACCCCAAAATTGGCATCTTGAGACCCTAACCAATTTTGTTGCATTTAGTCTCATTTTATCCAACTTTCTGAATCATCGAAGTCTTATCGTCCTAGGCAATTCTGTCTTCCTAATCGACCCTACTTGACTTAGTGTCAAAATGGAGAAAACCCTAAATCTGCATCAATCACATGTTATATTTAATTCCTAAATATCGACTATAGTTGGCTAAAGAAACCCTATGATTGATTAATTTAATTACAAAGTCCTAGCACTTTAATTAAATAAAAATCCACCCCTTTTAGCTAAATCACATAAAAAGGAATTAAATAATATTTGGTTTTCAAATAAATATCCTCATTTCAATAATTAAATTTAATTATTCAAATAATTGAGAAAGTTCATTTATGAGGTCATATTGTATTTATTTAATCAAATATTCTCTCCAAAATCCGCTCTTCAGTTTAGAAAAGGAAACTTTGAGTTAAGTGGAAATCCAAAAGTGCAACAAGCTAGTTAACTACTCCACTCACTCAAAAGGCAAACAGTTGACTGTCCCTCTATAGGAAACTTACCATTCCAAACTGAGCTTCCTTTCAATCTCCATCGTTCATCTCATTCAATCTCGACCGTGGATTGATTCTAGGATTCTATAAAAGAACCCTCTTGTTTCTCATTCAAGGGGATACAACTTTTGAAGTATCGAACCTCTGTCGAACTATTACCTCAAATTGTGTGCATTCAAACTTTCATTATTTGCTATGTCAATATTATTTCTAGATTAATATCACTCTTAGATTAAAATGCATTTCATCTTAACTAAGTCTACTTTCATTGTTCTTAGATTACTATTCATTTCTCATTACTCTAGATTAATCTTGTACTCTCATTTTAGCATAATTGCATTTGCATGTTAGCTTAAATCCTCCATTCTAGAGCTAGTCTATGGTTGTTGGACTCTTGATTCTGAGAGCTACTCAAAACCCTACCTAGATAGGAGGCAACGGGTCGAATCATCTAGACATGCAGGATGAATGATCCCACATTCATTCTTGTGTGTATTTGATGAATAATGACTATGTTGAAGTGTATGGCTAAACTAGAGGCCCATATTTAGCATATACAAAAGCATAATTAAATTTTAGCATAACAGAATGAAGTGTATTCAAGTGTCATTGTAGCAAGATGTTCCATTATAGAAGGATGTATTGTATAGAGCAACATCCATTTAGGATGAATTAAAATTACAATATTGTAGGACTAGAATTTTTGTTGGATTTCCCCCAAAAATATAGCATTGAAATCATTGGAACATAAAAATAAATGTATTTTTTTATATAAATATGTTTTATTTCTGCTTCTTCATAAGGGGGGGCAAACTTGTAGAAGAGAAACAATTATAAGTGGCCAACAAATGAAATCTGGCTGAAATGAAAGAAGGGAAAAACATGAACTATAGAACTACAAAAGAGGGCATGCAAGTAACATCGCATACCTGAGCATCATGTGAGATCAAGTGTAGGTGAACCTCTTCTTTCTTTCTAATAATGTTGTATGGATTCCTTTTCATTTTTTAATAGCGATCGAAAGAGAATGTGGGTTCAATGTGAAGGCCTTGTAGAGATTTGACTTTGGAGACTCCTGTAAAGGTGAGACCTTACCTTTCAGTTTTACCTATATCAGTTGTGTCTCTATCTAGGGTAAGGCTTTGTGATTTGTGTATAGTGATAGTCCATGCAGTGGTTAGTGGTATTTGTGTGCACCTGCCTCAAGTTATCAATTGTATCATAACAAGGTTTGGATGTCGTTCATCCCAGGCCTAACCATGGAAGTTATCAAAATCAACTATAACATATGTTGATAGTTATGGGGGCTTAGAGACGAAGGGATATACAATATTTTTTTACCTCTCCAAGAGATCCATTAATAAGGCCAGCTTCTATCCATAGATTTATTGTAAGCATGACACGTTGAAATATACATAATAAAACTTCTTGTGAAAGTTGGTCATCATTATTAGCTTTTGCAGATTGACATTGTGTATTGAGTGCAACACAGAGTGCAATAGATACATGTAGTTATTTTAGCCCTTTCTTATTGTGGAGTGCCACTAGTTCATTTGTAGCAAACAAATGTATTGTTTGGTCAAACTCTTCTTGTTCAATTGCAGTTAGTTGTTTGTTTGTGTGCCTCATTAACAATTGTCAATCTTGTTCTGTTGGTTATGTGTTATGCATGTTTTCTAATGCATGGCAAAATTTAATTTGAATTGGATTATCACCCTCCTATCAAAAAATTGTCTGCAATGTTATAACAGTACTAAATTTGTGCCATAGATTTATTGCAAGTGTGTGTGATACATAGATAGGTTTATCCATAACACGTGGGAGTTGGGCAAGGTCTCCTATTATAATTATATAAATGCCACCAAAGGGGAGGTGTTTTTATCATGGTATTGCTTCATGTAAATGGCTATCAATCTTCAATAACACTTTTGGCCCTACAAATCTCATCTCATCGATGAGAATGTATTGTATAGTTTTCACGTCCTCTTGAAATGTTGTCAATGTTTGTCCTTGTAGTGGTTTCATTTCTATAATTGGAATCTTGAGGGTTGCGTGTATGGTCAATGCTTGTATATTAAATGTTGTGATTCCTATTGGAGCAAGAACAAGGAGTGGATTTACTCTTTCCAACCTATAGTTCTGAAGTGAATTTCTTATGCAACTAATTAGACATAATTTTCCAATTCCTGTTGCTCCTTGCATGATCATGTACAAAGGTTGTGTTGCACAAATAGCTATGGAGTGGTCCTTAATGACAGAAACAATTATTTGTTGTTGAGGCGATAGACTATAGTTTTGGTTGTAAAGATTAGTGATGGGATGAATATATTATTGAGACAAGTTGTTCCTATGTACAAATTGAATTGTGGTTTCATGCAACTATGAAGGAACATTGTGTTCTTCCCATCTGTTATTGTTGTCAAAATCATGTTTTCCCAAAAGGTCAAGCTCATTTAAGTTGATACTATTAGCAAGACCCATTTGAGACAATAACTCCCACTCATTCATTGGTATAGTGTATGTTGGCATTATGATGGATTTTGGAGTTGGATTGAAGAGTTTGATGTTTTGGAGTTTGTCATTGATGGAAACTCTATCAACTATATTAGAATTGATGATACCAATCAACATGATGAATAAGAAAAGACAAATTATGCTAAGTATTTTGACTAGTGAATGGGAAGACAGTATCAGAGAATATTTTGAGTAGCGATCAAGTTAGAGGACACTTTTAGAGATGTGATTATTCTTGGTGGTTTACCAAGGTTAGAGAAGTACAGTTCTAAAACCACAACCATTAACTCAATGTTTTGCGTGAGTTAGTATTTTGGTGATGTGTTTTGTGTGAACCAGTTATGCAACTGATTGGTTCTTGTTGATCATATGATCAAGGCGGTTGATTTATGGGCCAACATGTTGAATAGATGTAAAATGGATTCACCTCTATTCAAATGTAAAGGGGGAAATATGAGATCTATTCTCAAAACCCAAATTTCCCAAAGAAGAGATCCGATTTGATCAACCAAAAAGGTTAATGCACAATCGAATCAATTTATGGAAAAGAGTAGAGAAAGAGAGTAAATCCAATATTTCCCTATATGGAGGATTATATTTGGAAATCTGAAATAATAAATACTAACCTCAAATTAGGGCAGATCTGGAAAATGTTGAATTCTGATGTTTGTGTACACTTTCGAGAAAATCTGAAACCTATCTTGGACTAGAAATGCCGAGACAGAGAAAACCCAAAAATCTTTCCTCAAGATGGCTCAGCTCAGGTTTGACCCTCATAAAAGGTCAAATACCACATTCTTTATTTGAAGTCTGATTCGAATTCTATTCCTGGATCCCAAAAGTTTTCCAAAAAGGGTATCTAAATTCGCTCTCAAATCTGAAACTCCGCACTTGTACCTGCAAGAAAATGGGATTAACCTTGAAATTGAATTGAAATATATTGTGCATAAACAAAGTAATTGAAACAAATCACCTCGCTTATGTTGAAGTCCTTGTAGAGGATTTGAATCCTCAAATCCACAAGTAGGAATGAATGTAGGATGTCTCCAATCAATGGTATTTGATCTTCAACACCAATCTTGAATTGATCTTTGCATATGAGAAGGCTTGAATGAATGGAGAAGGATGGATCATCAAAGGGGGATCCAAAGAGATTGAATCCTTCAATAGCTAACAATGGATCTCCTTGATGAATGGATGCTTGAACACTTGAATGCTTGAAGACTTGCTTGCACTTGAGAGCTCTAGATGCTTGATTGCAAAACTTGATTATGAGATATGAAAACTTGATGTGAAAATGAGAGAGGAAGGCCTCCTTTTATAGTGATCTAGGGCGCACTCCTCTAGATGGGCCACCTTGGAGAATTAAATCCCAATTAGGTCCTCACCTTTAGAAAATATAGCTAGATTAAATGCAATTAAAGGATTTATCATCCCGAAACCCGAAATGGTCGACTCGGAAGCAGGAAAATAAATCTCCCGAAAGCTCGAAGCCCGGAGATTATGGAAATTGGAATTTTGAAAGAAGGGGTCAAAGTTGACCTCGACCCTGACCTAGTCTGGTTCTAACTTGACCCTGACCCTGGTCCCAGGTTGACTCAGAACCAAGTCAGGAGGTCTCGGGGATGCCCAGAAACCTAGAACTGATGCCGAAACATAACAAAATGTCAGTGATAGACATAAAATCCTATGATTATCATGATGAAGGCTAGGAGGATCCATTTCTAAATCCTATCTAGAAATAGAGCTATGAAAGAGGGAAATTCAGGAGAATCCTTAAGATCCTAACCCTAATTTCACCTAGAATGAAGCAGAAAAGAAGTGGAAAGCGGGGAGAAAAGCCAAATACATGCAAAGACCCAATCAAGGCACTTAACATGACCCCAAACCACCTACTCGGAGGGCTAAATGCTCTTATTATGGAAGTGCTTCCATTTTAAGATGATACACATGTTAGGTATGATTGGTGTAGTTTTCTATGAGTTTGGTCAATTTGGTGGGCCAACTTGTAAAATATTTTCTAAGTCTTTGATGACTTAAGAACATCATTATAAAGGTGGACTAAATCATTTGATTTAGGCTTGCGATCATGAATTTGGGTGTTGCGATAAGAGATAGAGGCAGTGCAATGTGCTAGAATAAGAGATTACAAAGGATTTGATTAAGCAAAGGAGTTGTTATTTCCAGATCAAGTTATTGTTGGTTCCTAATAGTTGCAAAAAATTAAATCCTTTAACAGGATGGAATTTAATAGATCTTATTGTTAAATCCTTTAACATGGTGACTTCTTAATTAGAGTTTTAAATCCTCTAGTGAGGTAGATCCTAGCAGGTCTTTTGGTACTTCTAACAGGGTACTAGTCACTTCTAACCGAGTGAACCCCTAACAGGGTATTGTAAGCTCCTAACATGGCAAATCATTTTATTATAGTTGAAGAGATTCATGGGCACCAAATCCACCATGGTTTTCACCCTCTAATAAGGGTTTCCATGATAAAAATTATGGTGTTATGTGTTATGCTTTATGGATGCTTAAACTGCTTTACTTTTATTGCATAGTTAAATTTGCATGTGAGATTGTATGGAAGTTGTTTAAAAGCACAATCAGTTTATTGGTTGAATTAGTTCATTTCTTGTTTACATTGATTCATCCCCTCTCCTTCTCAGTGTATTTTATATCTAACAATTGGTATCAAAGCATAGTTTCCTTGAAGAAGCCTAATAGCTTGGGAGAGATCCTTGAGGAAGACATGGAATCCTATAGAAGGCAACTTGTAGTGACCGAAGGCATGGTTGAGAAACTGAAAGAGTAGTTGAAGAAATCTAAGACTTAAAGACAAGAACTGGTTCAATAGCTGAATGATAGTCAAGGCCTAATTGAACACCTATTTGAACAAAGTGGATATGAGGAATCTGAAGAAGCCCTAGAAGTCTTATCTCAAGATAATGAGCAGTTACTTAAGGAAAACAAGGATATTCATAAAGAGATGGACAAGCTAAAGCAAGAAAAGAAAAATATGCAAAGAGAGTTGGAAAACTTTGGAATCAGAATGGGTGAGGAGATTGAAGCTAAGAGAATGGTTGACGAAGCTAAGAAGGTTGCAGATGATGCTCTCTAAGACAAATATATCACCGTAAAGGCAAAGATGGAATAACTATTCAGATTTGAACAAAAAGTTACTATTTTGAAGGAAAAACTACATGATACAAGTTTAGAAAATACCAGTCTAAGGAATGAAAATGAAAATATGAAAGGAGAACTGAAAGAAACCAATGACCTACTCAATAATTTCAATAAAGGCACTACTAAACTGGATGAACAACTCTCAAACCAAAGGAGAAACAATGAAAAGAAAGGTTTAGGTTTTTAAATTTTGAAGTCAGTGAGTCATCTGGTACCAAGAAGATCGATGTAAAGGAAGACAAATCAAAACCTAAGGTGAACAACAACAAATATAGTAATAGGAGTTACAAACTAGTATGTTTCAATTGTCACAAGGAAGTTCATACTGCTAATGTATGTAGGTCTAAACCTATTGGACCTAATAGACCTAATGCACCTATTGCTAGATCTAGAAATTTCTATGGTAGATTTGAATGATACAATGTTAGATCTAATATTTTTCATGGTAATTGTTATCATTGCAACAAGTATGGACATAAGGATAATGAGTGCGGGACAAGAATCAACAATCTAAGGCCATACAACCCCAATAGGTTGAGACCTAATCAGGAAGGCAACCGATTGGATGTTACCTATTTTCTCTATCACAATTATGGACATACATCAATCAATTGCAGGTTGAGAACTAGTAGAGGAAATGTTGGACCATGGAGACAAATTGGTATGGTGTGTTACTATTGCAATAAGATTGGACATCTTGCTAGATCTTGCAAAGCTAAGAAGAAAGATAGTGGAGTTCAACCAGTGAATAGGCCTGATAATGATAAAGGAAAGAACATTGTAAATGTTGTAGGAATAATAAATTAGATGAAACAAACACGGGGTACTCAATTCTTCTGAATTGAAAGAGAACTTCACAACATCAGGTAATATGGATAATTCTTCATCTGACTAAGTCAATGCTATTGACTTAGGGGGATCAAATCAAGTAAGATCTATAACCAATCCCCTAAGATGTGTGCACAATAAGTTTTATCAACATATTTAGATGCCTATTGATGTTTTGGATCAATTTGTTGAAGATTCTTGTATTTCATATGATTCTATGCAAACACATAATGATTCTCATGGAAAAGTGATTGTTTGATGTTCTAACTAGTTGTGAATGGTAAAAGGAACTATTTGACCATTTCTTGTGAAGGTAACATTATAAAATGTGAAAAGTGAAATTCATATGTCACTTTTCTTTCCATGAGATGATTTGTGCATTTTTTAGTGAGTTTAAGATAATTTGAGCGATTGTGATAGATAGTTGTGATCTTGTGTCGAGATTGAAGTGGTGTTATAAGAACCCCAATCGTCAAGAAAAGAGGTATTTCTCTATGTTGCAAAGGTTCTATTATGTGTTTTGTGAAGCAAATTAGTGTTGGCATTATGGACACTCTATTGTTAGTTGAAATTATTGAGGAACCAAGGCCTATTTTCAAATTGCATCCTATGAATGCAGTAGATAATGATCTGATAGGAGCTTTGTCTTCAATTCCTCATAATGTATTATTGACTCGAGACATAAGATAATTTATCCATTGCAAGGTTGAATATCTAGGTTTGAATACTATATTCAATGCTTACACTAAACTATGTACTAAATCGAGATTGAAGGATGAAGACAAACATTTGACCGACAAGGGTTTTACCTATATTGTCGACCTACCCAATATTTTTGAGACTGAGTGGATCATTTATGTATTGATTTGAGATCATGATTAGTTTATTTGGTTGGATAGGCCGCATAATATTACCAAGGACTTAATCCATGTAGTAATTGGTTTATGCACGACTGATGCCTTACTTGTTCTAAGGACGATAATGGTAGATGATGTTACTCATTTGACTAAGTCAAGACAAGATCATAGGGCCATGATGATCAATGATATTGAAGACATAGAGGTCAAGTTTGTGTCAGTAGTAATCGGTTACAAGGTATATCAATCAAGCCTATTGAACAGTGTACTGTGTGGAGGAATTCATGTTGCTTACTGGATGGTGAAGGATAATGCACGATGCGACCTATGTGAGGTCATGAGGAGTCAATTCTTTGTCAATATGGAGTGAATAAAGAAGGACAAAAATCAAGTTTTGAAGTATGGTTTTGTATTGGTATGTATATTTTTCTACCTGCAAAATCATTTCCCTAGTATTGATAATATTCAATGGCCAACTGATAAATCAATAGTAGTACAAATTAATGAGTTCATAAGAATGTTAAAAAATAACTTTACAAGTGTCATGTGGGGTTATTTAAAATACTTTCATAAATGAATGCATGAGAGAGAAAGGACCCTGATTGGTATAGTGGAAAAGTATATAGAAGACGTATGTTTCATTGTGAGTACAGATACATGTTTGATGTAGGTAGTACAACCAAGAACCTCTTGGGCTTTACCGATGGGATATGAGGTATGGTGATATTGTACCACTTCATGATGATGATTTATTGTCCAAACCGATTGATGTAAGTACCCCCAAGTTTGGTACCTATGAAGAATTTTTTTTGAAAATTCACTCACAACTGATGGAACCGGTGATAGAAAGAAGAGTGATGAAAAGAGTTGATTACCTAGCTAAGAAGAGTGACATTACTAAGTAGATGATGGATAAGATCAGGAAAAAAATTTTAAGTGATGAAGTTGGTACTTCTAGTAGTGTTTTTGAATAAGTAGAGGTAGAGGCTACAACTGGTAAGGCAACATGGAGACAAACTAGAAGTTCTATAGTGTTAAATGAGACACCTTCCCTTGTTTCTAGAGCACAATCAAAGAGGAAAACATCATCACATCCTGAAGCATCAATGACTAAGGAAAAAGAAAACATAAAATCACCTGTAACTGAGTAGGGGACTTATAAGAGGAAGAAGGAAATAACCCATGGGTATAAAGAGTCAAAAGGAAAGAGGAGTAAGAAAGATATAGTAGAGGAAGAAGAAGACACAATTGAATCTAACAAAGACTAATCAGAATTGAGGGCCAGTGGTAAGAAGTCAAAGGTTGTAGGCATGACAACTAAGAAATTAATCAAATCGATGACTAGGAGATCTAATATTGCAAACAACATAGCTAAAGAAATCAGAGAATATGGAAGCATCACTAAGGAAAATGGATAATATGAAAAATTTGATGAAGAGGATAAGAAAAATATTGAAGAAGCTATTATATACAACATGCACAAATTCTCCAGAGGGCCTAGTGAACTACATAAAATGATACTTGATACATTATTCAAGAAGATTGATGCTAGATGGAGGTATGTTGTGAAAAAAGATATAGAGATGTTGGAACTAGCTTTGGTAGAATTGGAACTTGAATTTCCAGATGAAGTTGTGAAGAGTGCAATTGCATTTCTAAGGCCAAAATTCAAAACAAGGAACGAAGTATGCAAAATACTAATTAGTGAATCTCAATGAGTTTATGTGGAGACTTTGGACATCATAATGAAAGAATTGGAGAAATAAGATGAACCGGTGGATGATGACGAGGAACAATAAGCTCAAGAGCCTAATATTGAAGAGGTAACAATAGATGAGGTTGTTATTGCTAATCAAGTAATTGAAGAAATTATCAATGATGTACCTTCTAATATTCCCCAATAAGTTCCTATTATTGAAGTAGAAGATATGCAAGGAAGAGTTGAAACTCAAAAGGATAAGACGACATAGGTTGAGGTACCCTTTGTAACTACTTTAGTTGTAGAGAAGGAAGATGAATTTTTTATAGTTGTTACAACTAATGGTGAACTTGCAAAGAAAATTGAAGTTCAAGAAGTTGATGTTGCATTGCAACCAGTAAAAAGGAAATTGGATCTAGGTGAAAGTTCAAGTCAGAAGAAGGAAAGAAGGTCAATATCTATTCTTGATGAAGAACTTGTAGAAGGGCTTGGAGATGAGGATGTTGAGCTCATTCAAGGACCTATTGATGTTTCCAAGATGAGTCCTAGTGAAATTTTGAGAATGTCTGAAATACTTAAGATGAAATCTAAAAGGGATAAGCTTAGAGTAGAAAAGAACCAAGAATAAGTACTTTTATCTGCTAGGGAAATTCTTGTAGATCTTGTATCTAAAGCTAACAATGATCCTAATGCTATACCGATTGAGTAGTTAGATACTTTGATCAATGATATCACTGAGGAAGTTATAAGTTTGGAGGAAGTTGTTGAGAAGAGAGCTCAAATGAATTATGAAAAGAAGAGAATTGATAAGTTAATGGATTCCATTACATCAAACAAAGCAAAACTTGTAGTTCATGTGGATCGGGTGAAAGAAACTTTGAAGGAGATTGGCAAGTTAATTACCAAAGTTTTAGATTTTTCTATGTTTACACAAGATTTGGAGCTACATAGAACTATAGCTCAATAGGAGCTTAAATCTTTGATTAATTTTTTTAATCCTATTTCACATTATTCTACCACTTATGGTTCACAAGTGAAGATTATAAATCATAATTTGAAGACTATTCAAGTAGATCAAGATAAGATGATATCTACATTGTTGGAGTTGCAGACTTATTTAATACCTACCATAGATGTTATGCAATAAAATGTTAGAGATTCAGAGGTATTAATTGAATCACCAGATATGAGTGTACTTGAATCTATGGAGGAGTTAGCTTCTATGCTACATGGTCAGATTCAAGCCACAAAACACTTGTAGAAGTCATGGAAAGATTATTTGGAGTCAGCCCAAACAAATTTTAAAAGTGTTTTTGAAAGACTATGAATGGTAAGATGATTTCATTTTTGGTATGAAATTTTGTACCTTTGCCATTTTTGTCAAAGGGGGACTGATCAGTACAGTGAAAATCAAGCTAAAAGGGGAGAGTAGTGTATCTTTGGCAATTTTCACTATGTATTGCCATCAATGCCAAAGGGGGAGATTGTTGGCATTATGATTGATTTTGGAGTTGGATTGCAGAGTTTAATGTTTTGGAGTTTGTCATTGATGGAAACTCTATCAAATCTATTATAATTGATGATACTAATTGACATGATGAATAGGAAAAGGTAGATTATGCTAAATATTTTGACCGGTGAATAGGAAGACAATATCAGAGAATGTTTTGAGTAGCGATCAAGTTAGAGGACACTTTTGGAGATGCGATCATTCCTAGTGGTTTACCAAGGTTAGAGAAGTACAGTTCTACAACCACAACCGTTAACTCAATGTTTTGGGTGAGTTAGAATTTTGGTGATGTGTTTAGTGTGAACCAATTTTTCTACTGATTGGTTCATGTTGATCAGATGATCAAAGCAGTTGATTTATGGGATGACATGTCAATATATTTTGGGTAACCATGTTAGGTATGATTGGCATGGTTTTCTATGAGTTTGGTCAATTTGGTGGGCCAACTTGTAAAATATTTTCTAATTCTTAGCCAACTTAAGAACATCATTATAAAGGTGGACTAAATCATTTGATTTAGGGTTGTGATTGTGAATTTGGGTGTTGCAATTAGGGATAGAGGTAGTGCAATGTGCCAAAATTTAGAGATTACAAAGGATCTGATTAAGAAAAGAAGTTTCTATTTCCGGATCAAGTTATTGTTTTTTCCTAACGGTTGCAACAAATTAAATCCTTTAACATGGTGGACTTTAACATGCCTTATTGTTAAATCCTTTAACAAGGTGACTTCTTAATTGGAGTTTTAAATCCTCTAGTGAGGTAGATCCTAGTAGGTCATTTGGTACTTCTAACTGGGTACTAGTCACTTCTAACTAGGTGAACCTTTAATCGAGTATTGTAAGCTCCTTATAGGGAAAATATTTTTACTATAGTTGAAGAGATTTGTGGGCACCGTCCCCACTATGTCTTCCACTCTCTAACAAGGGTTTCCACGATAAAAATTATGGTGTTATATGTCATGCTTTATGGATGCTTAAATTGTTTTACTTCTATTGCATAGTTACATTGCATGTGAGATTGTATGGAAGTTGTTTTAAAGCATAATCAGTTTATTGGTTGAATTACTTCATTTCTTGTTTACACTGATTCACCCCCTCTTAGTGTCTTCTATATTGAATAGTGTCGAGTCTATCCATCTCACCATCAGAACCATTTTCATCTTCAAAGACAGCTTCAATTTGATTTATATGATCAACATGCCACACATTATAGTTTTTTGTATTCAAGTGCTTCCAATTAATAATGATTTATTCTTTGGTTAGGCCAATATCTCGGTCTATTTCTCTAAAATGTTTGTACAAAAGTAGATCGCTCTAATAGAATGTCTCAAAATGTTCAGAGTCTTCTTCTTGAATTGTATAAAACTTGGGAAAGACTTGGACTTTTTATTTTTATTTTCTATAATGCCATTTGCATCCTTTGCGTCTCATAACATACATATAAGATCATGTTGATGCATTAGTGTAACCAGTTCTAAGTGAGTTGTATGTTGCAAATAGGCTTGTATATGGCTATATTTTATCACATTGTCATTGATTGTGTGCTTTAGGTTGTGCAAAATTTTTTTACCAACATTAAATGGTATAAAGTAGCGGTTGCAAATAACAAGAGGCAATTTTTGTAGCATATGACATGTTTCTCATGTGCTAATGTCTCTCTCAGCAACACGTTGGGCTATGAAATTTTGGTATGCTTTGATGTCATGGTCTTGTAGGATTACATCAGAATAGATTCTTGCCAACATATCAACGCAACCCTCATATTTTTTTAGCTTTAGATGCATACTTGGCAATGTATTTGAGTACAAGATGTCATGAGGTGACAGGTTGGAAATCTATATTTTCTTTCCATATGGAGAGCATATGTGGGTTATGGATGTTCAAACCTATCATCATTTCTAAATGGTTTATAGGATCTGTGTCCGAAGTCATCACAAACTAATTTTGATTCTTTGCATCCTTTCTAAGGAGCTTTATATCTACATTCCACATGTGTACCTTTTTTACATAGGCAAGTCCTCTCAGTACATTTAGTGTATCTCTATACATGATTAACAAGCTCTTCATAATTAACGTAAGGATTGGTAGAAAATATTCCATATGTGTTTAGTAGGCATGGATCATCTAATAGAGTTATGTGTATCATGTTTCCTATTTTGGAGCTAGAGTGAGGGTTCTAAGTATTGACATATTTATCAAAGAATGATTTTTCTCTATTTACTTTGACAGGGTTTTCACAATTCAGTGTATCCATGTTGGGTACATTTTCTAGTCCAATAAATCCATGGATATGTGCAAAACCTTGTCTTTTTCATTCATATCGGTAGTAGTAGTTAACTACACCCAAGAGTTTCTCAGTTACCTCTTCACAAAAGTATGTGAACCGTTGATGCATATATAGTATTAATGTGTGTGGGTTTCTAATAATATTATCCGTACATTATTTTTTGGAGAGTAATGAAGGTAAATCATTTGGTGAAAGAATATAGTGCAGATCAGACCACTTTATGTCAGTTTCACTTAATGTAAAGAACAATGTTGGAGAACCTGTTTGGGCTATCATATTTGTTAGTTCGGTGTGACACTTTTTCCAATATGAGTGTGTCCCCCATAAGGTTGAGCCAAAATACATCAATTCTTCTACCAATTGATTGTCAGGTAGGATGGTTAAGTGGGTACAAAGGTCTTTAATACTGGTTGGTACATTATCTTTGACTTTTTTTTAATGAATACCACCGCAAGAGATTGGCTATTATGACGCATCATAAGTTTTAGAAGGAAGTATCTAAAGTGTGGGTGCTGGCCAAATTTGCTATCATGATATCGCATAAGATGTAAAGCATATTCATGGAGTTACACGTCCCTGGCTCGAGGTTGCATGGGTAGTGAATTTACATTTGGGAAAGGAGTAGTAAATTCCATGTCAAATAAGTCCTTAGTAGTGTATTCATTAATGGGGGTTGATCTAATAGGTAGCCAATCAGTAATGGTGTCAAGGGCATTTAGGAGGTGCAAAGATTCTTTAATAATTTCAAACTCTTGGTGGTTGTTTGGAAGTCTTACCATAAATGAGGTTGAATATTCTATTTTAATTTCTAGTTCACTTTCTATAGTTTCAAGTTTAACTTCCCCTAATACTGGGTTTTCACTTTCTCTTTGAATTGTACGAAGCATCCAAAATAGATGATACAAACAAGGTAAAATAAATTCATGTAGAACACAAGATAAAGCATGAGTGTTGTACATAGTAGACACCATAACACAACCATAAATACAAGTATAATATATAGTCAAGGAAATAAATAAGATTTGAAGGGGTCTTGGAACCCTTTACAAAAAAAGTTGTTACACTAATAGTAGTCGATACAAACAAGAGAAGTAGGAATAGTTACAAGCAGTTGTCCAAAACAAGTAATTTTCATGAATTTATACTATGCGCTAATGAAAAATGGAACAAGAATTTATTGTAACAAATAGTTGATTTCATTTGTGAAATCAACCCTATCAACTTCAATAATAGTTTTTTTCAACCGTGTTTCATTTTTATATATTTTCGTAATGTTTGATAGGGTGGAGAGAAATCAATTGTATTGTAGATGTCTAATAACCTCCTCAAAACTTTCATCTGCATCTTGATTGAATTATAGCATAAATAGTTCTTTTGCAGGCATGCCAATGAGTTTGGTTGCAACTTCATCAAAAGTAGTCGCCCATATAGCACATGTGGGGTCTTCAATCTTGGCTTGAAGAACATATGTATAATTACAATCTGGAAAAGAAACTACACACTTTGAACAAAATCATTGTCCTTCATTATTTTGTTCAACTCTTTTTTTATACCGTTTTACCTCTATCTCCATGGGGCAAGCTGGATAACATTTTTTTTTGTCTTGAAAAAAACCTAGGTTTCTCTAACAATGCATTGTAGGTGCTTTGTCAAAGATGAAGGCTCCTTGTGTAATATTGGAGATTGTATTTCATGTTAAAAGTGTAGGTACATCTAGAAGGTTTTTTGTTGGCATGAGAAGATCAATTCCATTCTGTGCAAACCAAGACTGTAGTTGTTTTGTTTCTTCGATGTCAATGTTCATATATAAATAACTGGGAAGTGCCTAGTGTACTTACAACCTTACCATTATATTTTCAACTTGACCATTTTTTATTGCAAGCACAATAACCTTTTGTAGATAGTAATTCTCCTACAATTGTGTGCCTTCCTTTTGGGTTGTTTTTCCCCCACAAAGTAGCATTTATAGTGGAGGTATACATATCTATCATTTTGAGACTCCTAAGGTCCTCAGTTGCATTGATTTTTATATTTATTAGAGAGGAAGGATCCACACATATAAAAATTCACTACTACATTTGGGGCCAAATTTCGACAGAAGTTTCTGATGAGTAACTTTTTATTACGAATTTGGTGTTTTTTTTTTGGTAATAGGCCCTGATGATGTCGGTATCCGATGGGTGTTTAATTGACCATCGAAATTATGATAGATTCGGAGTATAGATTAAAAAAAAAAGTGAAATGACCTCATCATTTTTATTTCAATTGGATAGAGGGAGTGGGAGAAAAGGAGCGAAAGCTGAGCGCGGGAGAAGGTATGTGATTTCTTCATCTTTCGAGCCTCTGGCATCATATTCGAATGCATTTCATTTTATTTGATCATGAATGCTCTCTAAAATGACCACATTCTATTGGTGTTGTGCTGTAGCCAGTGCTTTATCTCTATTATTTGATGTTATTGGTGCTTGTGCTCAAGGATATCGATTCACTGTATTCAAATGTTTGGATTCACGTTTATTGATATTACTGGCATATATGTTTAATGACACCATTGTAAATTTCTATCACTAAAATGACCACATTCTACCGGTGTCATGCCCTAGCCCATGCTTTAACTCCATTATTTGATGTTATTGGTGCTTGTGCTCAAGGATATCCATTTTCTTGAAATGTTGACTGTGGTTATCAAATGGATAGCCCGTGAGCTTCTAGCTAGGCACCATTTGTATTGATAGCTTAGGGCATCAAATGTATTGTATCATTGATAGTTGATACTTTGTTAAAATGAAATAGGACAAAGAATAATTTTTATTTAGTTTCTCTATTTTGATCCCTAAGTGGCTTACAACCCTAGAGAAGTATATGCAGATTTACAGATGTAGTTGCATGATACATAACAGTCGATAATTCACAATAAATCCATGCATCCAATTTGAATAGCAATTAATACAAAGAACTAGGGTCCTCCAATGGCCCAATCACCCGGACCTTGATTGTCCCCTCAACCAATGACCCTTCAAAACTGGGTTATCATGCAATCAGTGAGTGATCCTTCATTCTCCCGGTGAGCTTCTAGGTAGGTGCCATTTGTATATTTGATAGCTTAGGACATCAAATGTATATTGTATCATTGATAGTTGAGACTTTGTTAAAAGGAAATAGGACAAAGAATGATTTTGATTTAGTCTCTGTATTTTGATCCCTAAGTGGCTTACAACCCTAGAGAAGTATATGGAGATTTACAGATGTAGTTGTAGGATACATAGCAGCTGATAATTGACAAGAAATCCATGCATCCAATTTGAATAGCAATTAATACAAAGAAATAGGGTCCTCCAATGGTGCAATCATCCAGACCTTGATTGTCCCCTCAACCAGCGACCCTTCAAAACTGGATTATCATGCAATTAGTGAGTGATCCTTCATTCTCCTGGTCTGCCCTACATCCAAATATATTGGAAATACACAATACAATGATAACAAGTCTTTCACAATCCCCCTTCCCTTAAGGAACACTATCAACCATCCCTTCCACATAGCATTTCACTATTTTATGAGTGGAGTGTGTAGGAATAGTTAACATTAAACAAGGAGCAAACTCCTCAACACATCTTGGAAACCATTGAATTCAATAATAAATGAAACCTAACACCAACACTATTCCTTCCATAGTTGCAAGATACATAGCAGTCGATAATTCACAAGAAATCCATGCATCAAATTTTTATAAGGATATCCTACTAATCAATAGGAATTTTCTTGAGATGACCAATGATTATGCATTTTGATGGCAGTGTGCTAGTTCAAAAGGATAATATAAATCTAAAACAATTTTTTCTAATTTTCTCAAACTATAAATGTGGTTAAAGGGAAAATATTATGTGGAAAACCCACAAACCAAGCTAGCAAATGATTGTACATCAAATTATTCCTATATTCATTCAAGTATTGCTATGCTTCAGCTACCTGACCTTTGAGCTTCATCTAGAGGAATGTGTAGCTTTAAGATAGAGTTACTTCTTGGGCCTTACAATAGGGTGGAATATGATCAAGATTTGTTTAGGCTGTATCTTTGTTAGTCCCATTGTTAGGTTCTTATAGTTCATGGTTTGAATCTATTATGGTTGTGTAAGGGATTTGTATATGATTTTTCTAACATAATTATTGGACACCATGATTGGAACAACTAGTTGTTGGCTATTGTACACATGAATCATATCTGTCAATGGTTCTTTGTGTTCAAGAATTCATTGATCAATCTTTGAGATTTATTGTCCCAACTTTAAAAGAGTGATAAAAGATATAGTGAGTGCTATCTTTTCCAAGTGTTTTGTGGGTGCCATTATCTTCTAGGAGTAATTGCTGGAACCAAATTATGTTCTTTGCCTCTAGTTAATATTGCAGACACAACCATATTCTTGGTGAAGGGTTTCTTCCATCCCCATGAGGCACTATTGCATGGTTTCCATTCCCTTGTAGTATACTGAACCTAATTTAATACAAGTGTGCACTATTTTGGGTTCCATAATTTATGGCCCCTACACTATGGTTGCTAGCCTAATTAAGACATGCCTACCTTTGCATATAATAAGAGGCCAACATGAAACAAACATCCAAAGGTTAGGGGGTTGTTCCCTGTCCATAATTTATTATTTAAGTGCTAAGTGATGATGGGTATATCATGTAATTCATACCTAATGTGTCTCTTTCTTTCTCTCCACATTTCACATTAGGAGTATATGTTATAAAATACTAATGAAATAAACTATAGGTCAAATCTAATCAAAATTGCAATATAAAGATTAAAATAGATCTTGAAGAAATATGGGAACCATTTTTAACAGATATTGTACATATGAAGAGAATACTCCAAAGAGGAAATGCTTCAATGTGGAACAATTGAAGGACAATATTTTACTTGTATATGCACATCTGCAATGTTTTTGATATATTTCTGAGATAACAAAACCATAGAAAGAATAGCATATAGAAAAAAGTAAAGAATAATGATCATACTTTGAGATATTGTGGAAAATTAAAGGAAAGAATGCTTGGTGGGGTTATCATGTAATCAGTGAGTGATCCTTCATTCCCCTTTTCTAGTGACCCTTCAAAATTGGGTTTTTATGTAGTTTCTCTATTTTGATCCCTAAGTGGCTTACAACCCTAGAGAAGTATATGCAGATTTATGGATGCAGTTGCAGGATACATAATAGTCGATAATTCACAATAAATCCATGCATCCAATTTGAATAGCAATTAATAAAAAGAACTAGGGTCCTCCAATGGCCCAATCATCCAGACCTTGACTGTCCCCTCAACCAGTGACCCTTCAAAATTGGGTTATCATGCAATCAGTGAGTGATCCTTCATTCTCCTGGTGAGCTTCTAGGTAGGTGCCATTTGTATATTTGATAGCTTAGGGAATCAAATGTATATTGTATCATTGATAGTTGAGACTTTGTTAAAAGAAAATAGGACAAAGAATGATTTTGATTTAGTTTCTCTATTTTGATCTCTAAGTGGCTTACAACTGTAGAGAAGTATATGTAGATTTACAGATGTAGTTGCAGGATACATAGCAGCTGATAATTGACAAGAAATCCATGCATCCAATTTGAATAGCAATTAATACAAAGAAATAGGGTCCTCCAATTGCCCAATCATCGGGACCTTGACTGTCCCCTCAACCAGTGACCCTTCAAAACTGGGTTATCATGCAATCAGTGAGTGATCCTTCATTCTCCTGGTCTGCCCTGCATCCAAACATATTGGAAATACATAATATAATGATAAAAAGTCTTTCAAAATCCCCCTTCCCTCAAGGAACACTATCAACCATCCCTTCCACATAGTATTTCACTATTGTATGAGTGGATTGTGCAGGAACAATTAACATTAAACAAGGAGCAAACTCCTCAACACATCTTGGAAACCATTGAATTCAATAATAAATGAAACCTAACACCAACACTATTTCTTCCATTCACTTCTACCAAGAATAAAGCATTTAATCCATTCAACATTACATATAATCATTAGACAGTTACATTTCCTGACTGTGTAGAGGAACAATCGTGACCAAAATGATCAAAACTACTTTCACCCTTGCACAAGCTATTCCTTACTCTTAATGAGTTATAAACATGCCATTGTTTCAGTTTTGCTTGTGAGTTATGATAATTTTTGTAAACATGTCATTGGTTCAGTTTAGTGTATTCATTTTTGTCAGACAAATCTTCATTGTCTTCTGATTGTCTTCTTTATATAGTAGCATGTATTAATTGGTTGACAAATAAAGAAGCATTTAGACAATCGAAAGATTTGGCTGATTAAGTGTGAGGCCTTCTTTAGAATCTCATATAAATTTGGCCGATTAAGATGAGAAGAAAAACATAATTCATTAGTTAAATTTTTCAATTTCATGTATTTTTTCTCCTATTTATTAGGTGCATGAGTTGAAGGTTGAATGTAAGAGTCTTATAATGTTGTGTTACCTTAAATCTTGAGTTTTTGATACTCCTATGATGATATTTCTCAACAAGTATTTTATTCTATTGTTGTTTTTTGAATAACATATTGGGCAAATACAAAATTGTGTACTTCTATAGGACAGTTAACAGAAAATTGAAGCATCAAACAAGACTTGATAAAGTTGCAGGTGGAACGTGCACTCAAATAGTAAGTAATGTAGAATAACAAAATAAGTAATCTATCATGTCTACATTTTTTTATTTTCTAAGATTACATCCATGTTCTATATTCACATAATGGTTCAAAATTGAAATTTACAATTTGATAAAAGTACTGACGGGTGTTGTTCCTTGCACCCTCAATCAACAACTTGCCTCCAATTTATTTTGATTTACAAACTACTATATTATTTGAATATCTTTCTTTCTTGCCACAATAGGAAAGAGTTTGAGGTGGAAGACTACAATAATAGAAGTGTTTCAATTTGGTATACTATACTACAACATCATTTCATAACCAAGTTTTCAATTTCTATATATAATTAGGTTATAGATAATCTAAGTGAAGAAGCACCATGTCAGACAATCCAAGTGAAGAAGGTAATGGGGATGCAATCAATAGATTGTGGTCGAACTTGAAAAGAAAAGGTGATGGAAAATGTTATTGTCCCTACAATAATTGTAAGGGCTTAAACATTAGAAGATTGCTAATCAAAACAACTAAGAGACATTGTAGGGATAATGGTCACATTGAAGGAGGCTTTGATTATCATGAATTGGTAAGTTTTTCATTATATTTATTTAACAATTTATATATATATATATATATATATATATATATATATATATATATATATATATATATATATATATATATATATATATATATATATATATATATATATATATATATATATATATATATATATATATATATATGAAATACACCTAATGATGAGATCATTATCATGGTTTATTTATGTTCATTTTAATATAGGTCGACCTCCCTAGGGGAGTACGTGATATGGACCATGGAGGTGCGAATATTGAGAATATGGCTTTGGAAGTGGAGGATCATGGAGGTGCAAATATTGAAGTTGAAGATTATGATCCCATGGAAGATGACAATGATGCGCCAGATGATGGTACTAATACATTGATCCATGACACATTTGGTATTGGTGCAACTAATGATGATGATCAGGATGATGTTGATGTCATCCATGATATACCTCTACTTGAGAAGGCAGCCACGCCCCTTTACGAAGGCTCCCAAACAACTCTTCTCTCTGCTGTATTGTTGTTGTTGAACTTGAAGGTTATGAATGGTTTGTCCAACACAAAAATGTCACGTATGCTACGGTATGTCATATATGTCATTATAGTAATTAAATGGTGAAACATGTACCATAAATATTGTTAATATTAACAACATATATTTTTTTCTACAGATTGATAGGTGAGTTCTTGTTACCACCATCGAATATTCTCCCTCGCTCATATCGAGAATTATGTGCCACTATGAAAGATATTGGAATAGAGTATCAAGCAATAGATGCTTGTCCTAATGATCATATTATTTATCATAAAAAACATGAATTTGCAATAGAATGCCCTGAATGTTATACGAGTAGATATCGAACAGATCAAATAACAAAAAAGGTGCCTCACAAGGTTCTTCGTTACATCCCCATTATACCACGTTTGCAAAGATTATTTAGGTGTAATAGCTTGGCACAATTTATGGATTACCATGCATGCAATAGGAGTCAAGATGACATTATTTGAATGCCTGCGGATGGTTCTATATTTAAGGACATAGAGGAAAAGTGGCCGCACTTTATCGAAGAACCTCAAAATCTCAAGCTTTCAGTGGCAGCGGACGGTGTCAATCCATTTGGAGAGCTAAGATCTGTTTGCACTGTTTGGCCTATTTTTGTCATCAACAATAACATTCTTCCATGGATGTCAATAAAGAGGGAGCACATTATGTTGGCAATGACTGTTCCAAGTATTTGATCATTTAATAGTTATCTGCATGTAATTATAAATCTTGTAGTAAAATGGTCACAATAATTATGTAATGTTGTTCATTCAACCAGGTAAATACCAAGTTAAAGATATGGATGTTTATATTGAGCCTCTTATCGATGAGTTGGTGGAGTTATGGAAAGGTGTCACTATGTATGACATCTCTAGACCAATAGGAGATAGACAATTTCAATTCCATGCAATGCTTGTATGGACAATACATGATGCCCTAGGGCTAACACATTTTTCTGGTATGTTATGGTGAATTCAAGTTGCACATGATAATTCTAAAAATAAAAATTAACATATTTAATCCAATTGTATCATTACCTTGTAGGTCTTCAAACAAAGGGAAAATTTGCATGTCCAGTTTGTGGTCCAAAGATGAAATCTCGTTATTCAAAAAGTTTAGGAAAGCAGGTGTTTGATGAGTATAGATACTTTCTCCACAAAAATCATAACTATTGAATTACCGAAAAACATCTTTTCAATGGGAAAGAAGAGACTACATCTAAGCCACGAAGAATGATACCTCACTTATGGAAGTTGGAATATAATAGAATTAATCATCAAGGTACTACCATTCTACCTAACGGTTTATGTTTGAAATTTGTATATTTTTATTGTGTTTTGTTTGCTGATTATGTGATTGATGATCATGAATGTCGTCAAGGCAAAACTACTGAGCACCTTCCAAAGGGACTAAAGAGTTATCCCAGACAATTTAGTAGGTTGCCCTACTACGAGCAGCTGCTTGATGTGCATTTGTTTGATACTATGCATATTGGAAAGAATGTAACAAAGACATTGTGGAAGATATTAGATGGAAGATGTGACAAAGAAATATTGTCAAAATTTGTAGCGACATTCATGAATCCAATCATGCAATGAAAAATTTCATTGAATCAAATAGAAATGGAGAACGGATTAATACAAGTGCCCTTCCTTGGTTATTAACAGAACAACAAGGTGATGCCATAAAAGAAGTCATACAAAAAATTTGATTTCCCATAGGATTTGCTGCAAACATAAGTAGTACCATATCAAAGAAAGGTGAATTTGGGCCAGGGTTGAAAATGCATGATTGGCATACCTTCATCAAGGTAAGTCATGTTATTTTGTATTTACAATATATTTGTAAACTACATGTACTTCTCATTGTATTATATGAGAAAAGAATGACATGATTATTTTTATAATTGTTGCAGTATGTGCTACCCCTATCTCTCCTAGAGAACTTCGACAATAACATCAAACAAGTGATATATGATCTTGGAAAATACATGAGGTAAGCAATGATATCTGTTTAATTTGTTGTATATATATATTGTAAAGTCTCGTGTTTATATATTTTTTTGTGTCTTGAATGTCTTGTAGGTGGTTGTCATTTAAAGAAATCCATAGAGCATATATAAAATACTGGAAGAGAAGAATTCTTCTTCTAATGTGTGAAATGCAAAAGTGTCTACCTTCAACCTTTTTCAATGCACAAGAACACTACCTCATACACCAAGTTGAGGAGATTGAAATGTGTGGACATGTACACACTCGGTCAATGTGGATGGTTGAGAGGCACTTGAAATTTTTGAAGGCTTTGGTTCGGCAAAGAGCACGTCCTGAGGGTTCTATGGTGGAGAGATATATGGTATACCAGACTATGGTGTATGTTATTGAATATCTTCCTAAGCTTGAAGCAAAGATCCATATAGATCACATTCGGGATCTCGACACCATTAGAAAATTTGAAGGGGAGTACTTGGTGGGGGAAGGAAGAATGAGGAAAGTGAGAGGTAATAAATTATAAGATGTTATTGTAGCTGTTAATTAATTCTTAATCTTCAAAATTAATAAGTTGTAAGTCATCTATTTATTTTTTGTACAGCTGCTCGAGAGTGGGATGCAATACATTCGTATATTGCAAACAATCAAGATTGGATGATGAAATGGATTGAATGATGTCATCATTTAGGTCACACATTAACATGGGAAGCTGTGTCTTCATTGGTTAATGAAGCTCATTGTAACAGAGATCCAAATGTTACCCAAAGGGAAATAGATTTAGCACATGGTTTAAAAGATTTTCAGGTACATATAAATTTGTTAATCACTCGTACATTTATGAACTCTCGATGTATTAATTTATACATGTTTTACATATTTTTGCAGGTCAAACACCACAAGGCTATATTTTGCAATGGTCATAAATTTCACATCAAAAAGTTGGATGACACAAAGAAAACTTGTGATTCTGGGATAAGTGCAGTCTTTCAGGTGACTAATATTTCATCTAGAAATGACTTACATCCTCGAGAGTTTGAAAATTGATACTATGACATATTGGATGATATACTTGAGTGTGACTTTAATTCTTTCATATTAGTTCTCTTTGTTGTCAGATGGTATAGGCTACGACTTAATCAAAATGATCCTGATAGAACTGTTATTGAACATGACAATGGATTTCCAATGATTAATACAAGGTGGTTTGAGCCAGTTGGGGATGAACCCTATGTTCTTCCAAGCCAATGTGAGCAGGTATTTTACTCAGAGGTTCCGCATAAATTGGGTTGGTTGTTTGTTGTTAGACATGATCCAAGAGGAAGGCCGATGAGGTATAATGCGATGGAAGAAGATTGCGAACAACTAGAAGATGATGTAGATGATGATCACGAACAACAGTTAGTCGATGATGTTCCTGACACAACTTTTCTTGAAGAAGAAGAAGATGATGACGATGATGATGCTACTGATGATGCTACTAATGATGCTACTAATGATGCTACTGATGATGATGATGATGATGATGATGATGATGATGATGATGTTGCTGATGATGATGTTGCTACTGCTGTTGCTGATGATGATGATGCTGATGCCGATGACGACGACGACGATGAAGACGAAGACAATGACGGTGGTGGTGATGATGTCGATGTCAACGATGATCATGGTGATTAGTTGGATGAAGAAGAAGATGAATGACATGAATGAAATGTACAGTTACATGATCACTGCTTAATCTATTTAATATTGATTTCTTGATAGAAATGTGCAGTTATGCAATCAATGCTTAATCTAATTAATTCATGATGTACTTACTATGGGATGCTTATGGTTTTTAATTTACTTACTATGTGGTTTTGAGTATATGTATCATGATTTTTTTAGCTAACATTAGATAATTGAATTACATATGTAGGTACCCAGACTCCTTTCATGAGCATCCCACACAGTCTCATGGATTGACAAACTAACCTCGATGTTGATGATGTGACTAGATCAGGTAAAGAGCTATACAATTAGGGCCTGTAAAGTACTGAAATACTTTAAAATGTTTTTAATTATAATAAAATGTTTTTAATTTAACCATTTTATATGTTATTGCAGATGACCCCCCTTTGCATCAACAAAGAACTAGGCGTGCATTGAGATCTAATGAGAGGGTAGATGATCATGATGATGATATCGATACTCATCTTACAATTATATCTTAAAAACTAGAAATCAAAAGAAAAAAAAGAAATGATTGTCATCTATGCACCTTAATTGTAATGACTGATTTTTATATGCCAATGAATTTAATTATGTGGTAGTGAATGTTCATAAATTTTATAATGTGTTAATGAATGTTATCGTGTGGTAATTAATGAAAGTCACATTTTATTAATGTGTGAATGAATGTTATCGTGTGATAATTAATGAATGTTACATTTTATTAATGGATGAAATAATGAATGAATGTTAGATGTTAATGGGGAATTTAGAGTGATGTTTGGGGGGGGGGGGTGGGGGGGGGGTGCAGCCAAATGAGCTTCCACCTTCACGTGGTTGGCCCTATTTAGTATAGAATATAAAACTATTCTCGAAACAAAGTGAAGCTTAATAAGTTTTTTCCTTATATAGGGTCTCAAGTGTAGCTTTTATCCCACTCTCAACATTGCAAGGCTTCAAGTGGTGTTCTGATATTGGTTTCTCCATCTCCCACTGACATCTTGTCTTTCTCCTAAGAACTCTCATCGAGCTATGATACATGGATGAGTAGAAGATGTCCCTTACAGGCTACACATATATAATATGGTAGATCTAGGGAACAAATATACTACAACATAGAATGAGTCAACTTGAATCTATAGTTTCTTCATTCACAATGAAAATTCAAATTAAAAGCCATATTTTAGATTTAATATTCATATTTATCTTCATCACGATCATAGCCATCATGGTCAACATTTGGTTCAACTTCATTTGAACCACACTTCATGTTGGATTATAACATATTGACACTTACACCATGAAGAAGACAAATGATTAAATAGAAAGAGAGGACCAACTGAACCATCTTGTGGTCAGTCTATATCACATTGAGAAACAACGTCAAGACTCGAGAATCAAAACAATCAAAAGTTTCTTCAAGACTATGAATGATCAACAACATTCCATTAGAAAACAAAACGCTAATCTATATTACCACTAAGCCATAAAATATGTTTTTAAAGTTTAGAAGCATCACAAGAACTTTCAAAAAACATAGTACTATCCAAGGACCAAAATGAATACCCTCCAAATGATTATGATTATGTTGATGTTGATGTCTATAATTTATGTCTAATGATTATGATGATGTTGATGTTGATGTCTATAATTTATTTCACTTACTGATGCTTGCCTAGATTGAATTTTGAATTGCCAGTCTGGAGAACGCTTTCAAAGTTTAGGGTCTGTTTTACATGATACTCTTAGTTACAGCTCAAATGCAACTCAACATATTTTTGATGCTGGGCAACCCACTATAGAAACTCATCTGCAGGTGAAATTTAATGCTGTGAATCTTGGCATTGTTAATGTTATTACTTTTCCTCACGTTTCATATTTGTGAAAATGTTTCTTGGCACTATCTTATTCTTATTACAATGTTCTTTGTTGTGGGGCAGGAGGTCAATCTTCATTGTGGGGGATAGTGAAGATTTCTCTGACAAATAGCAGGTCTTCTTTAGTATCTTATAATAACATGCTAAACTGATAAAGGTGTTATGGGCATTTAATTTGCAATTACTAATAGACTAAGCATATTATTACTATGCTTAATGTTCCATTTAAATGCATTTAACACAAAAAACAAATTTACAAAACTGAACCAATGGCATGTTTACAACAAAGATGTGTTGAGGAGTTTGCTCCTTGTTTAATGTTAACTGTTCTTGCACAATCCACTCATACAATAGTGAAATGCTATGTGGAAGGGATGGTTGATAGTGTTCTTTGAGGGAAGGGGGATTTTGAAAGACTTGTTATCATTGTATTGTGTATTTCCAATATGTTTGGATGCAGGGCAGACTGAGAGAATGAAGGATCACTCACCGATTGCATGATAACCCAATTTTGAAGGGTCACTAGAAGAGGGGAATGAAGGATCACTCACTGATTGCATGATAACCCCACCAAGCATTCTTTCCTTTAATTTTCCACAATATCTCAAAGTATGATCATTATTCTTTACTTTCTTCTATATGCTATTCTTTCTATGGTTTTGTTATCTCAGAAATATATAAAAAACATTGTAGATGTGCATATAAAAGTAAAATATTATCCTTCAATTGTTTCACATTGAAGCATTTCCTCTTTGGAGTATTCTCTTCATTTGTACAATATCTGTAAAAAATGGTTCCCATATTTCTTCAAGATCTATTTTAATCTTTATATTGCAATTTTGATTAGATTTGACCTATAGCTGATTTCATTAGTATTTTATAACATATACTCCTAATGTGAAATGTGGAGAGAAAGAAAGAGACACACTAGGTATGAATTACATGATATACCCATCATCACTTAGCACTTACATAATAAATTATGGACAGGGAACAACCCCCTAACCTTTGGATGTTTGTTTCATGTTGGCCTCTTATTATATGCAAAGGTAAGCCTGTCTTAATTAGGCTAACAACCAAAGTGTAGGGGCCATAATATTTTCCCTTTAACCACATTTATAGTTTGAGAAAATCAGAAAAAAATGTTTCAGATTTATATTATCCTTTTGAACTAGCACACTGCCATCAAAATGCATAATCATTGGTCATCTCAAGAAAATTCCTATTGATTAGTAGGATATCCTTATAAAAATTTGATGCATGGATTTCTTGTGAATTATCGACTGCTATGTATCCTACAACTATGGAAGGAATAGTGTTGGTGTTAGGTTTCATTTATTATTGAATTCAATGGTTTCCAAAATGTGTTGAGGAGTTTGCTCCTTGTTTAGTGTTAACTGTTCATGCACAATCCACTCATAAAACAGTGAAATGCTATGTGGAAGGGATGGTTGATAGTGTTCCTTGAGGGAAGGGGGATTGTGAAAGACTTGTTATCATTGTATTGTGTATTTCCAATATGTTTGGTTGCAGGGTAGACCAGAAGAATGAAGGATCACTCACCAATTGCATGATAACCCAGTTTTGAAGGGTCACTGGTTGAGGGGACAGTCAAGGTCCCGATGATTGGGCCATTGGAGGACCCTATTTCTTTTTAGTAATTGCTATTCAAATTGGATGCATGGATTTCTTGTGAATTATCTACTGCTATGTATCCTGCAACTACATCCATAAATCTGCATATACTTCTCTATGGTTGTAAGCCACTTAGAGATCAAAATAGAGAAACTAAATCAAAATCATTCTTTGTCCTATTTCCTTTTAACAAAGTCTCAACTATCAATGATACAATATACATTTGATGCCCTAAGCTATCAAATATACAAATGGCGCCTACCTAGAAGCTCACCAGGAGAATGAAGGATCACTCACTGATTGCATGATAACCTAGTTTTGAAGGGTCATTGGTTAAGGGGATAGTCAAGGTCCGGATGATTGGGCCATTGGAGGACCCTAGTTCTTTGTATTAATTGCTATTCAAATTGGATGCATGGATTTATTGTTATCGGCTACTATGTATCTTGCAACTGCATCTGTAAATTTGCATATACTTCTCTAGGGTTGTAAGCCACTTAGGGATCAAAATAGAGAAACTAAATAAAAATCATTCTTTGTCCTATTTCCTTTTAACAAAGTACCAACTATCAATGATACAATACATTTGATGCCCTAAGCTATCAATACAAATGGCGCCTAGCTAGAAGCTCATGGGCCGTCCATTTGATAACCACAATCAACATTTCAAAAAAATGGATATCCTTGAGCACAAGCACTAATAACATCAAATAATGGAGTTAAAGCATGGGCTAGGGAACGACACCAGTAGAATGCAGTCATTTCATTGACAACAATTTAGAATGTGGTCCTTTGGCGTGTATTAAATAGAATAGAATTTTCAGCACATTATTATCATTCTATTTCTTTGTTGTAAACATGCCATCGGTTCAGTTTTGTAACTTCACTGTTGTATGAGCGGATTGTGTCGGAACAGTTAACATTAAATAAGGAGCAAACTCCTCAACACATCTTGGAAACTATTGAATTCAATAATAAATGAAACCTAACACCAACACTATTCCTTCCATTCACTTCTACCAAGAATAAAGCATTTAATCTATTCAACATTACATATAATCATTAGACAGTTACATTTCCTGATTGTGTAGAGGAACAGTCACGACCAAAATGATCAAAACTACTTTCACCCTTACACAAGCTATTCCAAACTTCAAGTAAAATGAGCAATATGCTATATCAAATCATTCATATTCATAGTAACCATTCGAAGGATCACTTTGTCAATGAACCCTTTGACTGTACCCCTGTGGTAGAGAAAGGAAACCTCAAAATAGAGAAAGGAAACTTAGTAAAACCAGTCTATGCCGATGTTTGTGAGGGTACAGTCATGATAAGTGCCTCTCAAACCTCTCCAAACATGTAAGATTGTCTTTAAATACTTTATTGATCTCTTCTAAACATTAACCAAATCAAACCTACATTTGAATCCACACACAATAACCCCAAAATGAAGGGTTTTGTATCCTTTAATGAATCTCAGTCACTGGTAGTGCATGGACAGTCAAACCAGTAGTCTCCAAAGAATTCAATAATTGACTGAATTGTATTTAATACACACTATTCCTTCCATTCACTTCGACCAAGAATAAAGCATTTAATCCATTCAACATTACATATAATCATTAGATAGTTACATTTCCTAACTGTGTACTAGAGGAACAGTCAGGAAATGTAATTGTCTAAATGATCCAAACATTTGAAAATAGTGAATTGATATCCTTGAGCACAAGCACCAATAATATCAAATAATGGAGATAAAGCACGGGCTAGGGCACGACACCAGTAGAATGCGGTCATTTCAGAGAGCATTCGTGATCAAATAAAATGCAATGCATTTGAAATTTGCAGTCGAATATGATGCCAGATGCTTGAAAGATGAAGAAATCACATACCTTCTCTTGTGCTCAACTTTCGCTCCTCTATCCAATCAAAATAAAAATTATGAGGCCGTTTCACTTTTTTTTTCCATAGCCAAATCTTCCTTGTACCACATGAAGAACATGCCATTGGTTCAGTTTTGTAATTTTTTTTTTGTGTAATTAGTAATTTGCAGATTAAATGCATATAACACCTTTATCAATTTAATTAGCATGTTATTATCATATCAGATAAAGTATGTTTAAGAATTGTTGGGACTGGTCCTTTTGCGTGTATTAAACATAATAGAATTTTCAGCATATTATTATCAATCTTTTTCTTTGTTCTAAACATGCCATTGGTTCAGTTTTGTAGATTTGTTTAATCTGTTAAATGCATTTTTCATGAGGAGGGGTCTTGTTCTTAGGAGATTGATGAAGATTGTGCACCTCAAAAACCAATTCATAAGGTACCAATCATGTTTCCTATTCGCTTATATTTTTGGATTGGTAAATCTCCTTATAAGTTTCATGTCCTTTCTTTTGATTACTATGGATGAGATATATATCTTACATTTAACATTCAAATTCTTTACATTTTAGAACATGTAGTGTGTTTTTTGAGGATTTTACCAAACCAACTTTTAACATAAACCGAAAACACCAAACTGATATCTTGCCCCTTCAACTTGACAAAATATTTGCATTTGACCAATAACTGCAAGCAACTGAATGATAAATCCACATACCTATATCTTTGTAAAATCCTGGAACATAAAAAAGATGGCTAAGTGGTTGCCACCATGATTTTTATCTACTGAATATGGGAAAGAAAAACACCAAAAAAAATTGAATAGAAAACATGATTGGTCATTTCAGAGAGCATTCATGATCAAATAAAATGCAATGCCTTCTCTCGCGCTCGATCAACTTTCACTCGCTCATTTTCTCCCACTCCTTTTCTCTACAAATGAAAAAAAAATGATTTGGCCGTTTCAAAATAGTGAATCGATATCCTTGAGCACAAGCACCAATAACATCAACTATTTTGATCTATGGGTACCCTAATGTTGGCAAGAGTTCTTTTATTAATAAGATTACTCTGCAAGCTTGAAGAAGCGATATATTTTGGCAAATGAAGAGTAGAAAGATGATGATATTCTTGAGATCATGGATGGACACAATGTTGCAGACAGAATGGGAAGACATCTTTCTAGACTGGCCCTGGATCCTTCGACAATTAGGGTAGGATCTACACCCAGGCTAAAAAGATGTCTTCCTTTCTATTGTGGAATTATCCCTTCTTTGGCCTGCACTCATTCCTCTTCTCAAAAATGGTTATCTAGAAACTTTGGATACTGTTTCTCATCCATGCACGAAATGTGCTAGTGATCGTATACAATTACTTTAGGCCTCCAGTATTGATGAGATGTACAAGTGTAAAATGTTTTTGCGAGACTGGGATCAATTTGTGCAGTGTACATAAATGCAAGGTGGTGATTATTCTTGACAATCGACAGGTAGCTAGGAAAGTAGCTAGGACTAAAGATAAAACAACTCAAGAGACCATCATAGGTTCTCTCTTTCTTCGGTCTATATTATTGACAAAATGTTTTACCTTTCATTAGCTCATCAAATCTAGGGATTTGATGAGCTAATGAAAGGTAAAACATTTTGTCAATAATATAGACCGAAGAAAGAGAGAACCTATGATGGTCTCTTGAGCTGTTTTATCTTTAATGTGCATATCCATCAGTTTTTCGACACTTAATCATTAATTATGATAGAAGTGCTATGCATTCGACAAATAAATGTCAGAGAAAACTAATTTACGATAATAGTTCCGACAGTAATGCTATACGTTCGACAGGGAACCTGTCGGAGAAATAATGAAGGACTATCTCTCTTCCGACATTTTAAGTGTCGCAAATAGAAATTTTTTGACAAAACCTTCCACATTAATGCCATATCATTGATAGTTATATCTGTCAGAATTAAGTGGAAACTGTCGCTATTCCAATAGTTATAATGTCAGAAAGGATATCTTTTCGACAGTTAATAGGTCATTGTGTCAGAATTCCGATGGATAAACCGTAGAAAATTCCATAACAAAGCTGTTGCTAAAAGGCAAGTTTCTGACGTGATATGGTGTCGGTAAACCAACAGATACGTCTTTTGTTGCAATTTCCTACACAAAATGGCGACGAACCCATCTATCGAAATGCTGACAAATTAGCATTGCAAATCGGACAAATGGCCGTCGGAATTTGACCCCAAATGTAGTAGTGATTCCAATTAGATAAATAGAAGAATTAGTAGCTTGAGTCAGGATATCTCTAATGGGTGTGAATGAGAATTGAAGTGTTGGAATTAAGAGGTCATCATCACAAAGGTTGAGCCTTGAATCATCTGTTAAAGTTATTTCTATATCACTATTAAGATTATTTTAAAACTTATTTGTTGTTTTGACAGTACCAAGAGAAAATGTATATACGCTCCTAGTTTGAACTTTGAAAATGGAGGTCTACAATTACATTGAAACAAGTGACACAAACTTTAGTTCTCTCACTATCAACCATATAAAAAATAAACATTTGTCCATCGTCATTTTTATTTTTTAAGTGGTGGATTTCTTTCTTCATAGTCACACAAGCTTGTATCATCCACTATGTTTGAAATGGATTCAAGCTCTTGATAGGAGTAATATTTGTAGGGGGAGGTTTCTTTCATAGAGACGCATGCAAGCCAAACATCAATTTTGTAGGTTTGGGTTTTTTAGATACAACAAGATCTCCTAGATTTGTGCATGTATTTGATGAAGTTCCTGCATGTTGTTGTACAAGTTTCTCTAGTTATTTGAAGAAGAAGGTGGTTTCACCAATGATATCATGATCCATGCAAGAAACCTCTAATTTGGAGACTACAATCCACCTATGAATTCATTAGATATGTACAATTAGTATTGTGTTATAGTTGCACAAGAAATAAAAATGGTTTATTGTAATAATGACCTAGTAGCTATTGGCTCATCTTGAGTTACAAATAGTAGGAATAGTAAATCCTTTGAGTTATAGTAGAGATCCTTTTTGGAGTTTCCCTATTGTTATGAGGTCATTAAACCTACTTGGCAATGTATATTTTTGTAAGTGCAACCCATTAGAGATCTCTAACTTGTATCTAATTGTCAATCTAGTTTCTTAACCAAATATTGCAATGGAAAAAACTTGAAGAAGCAGATGTACATCTAAGTTGTCATCATTGATAAACTTTATCGCATTGTTCATTAAAGAGTAAGATATGGCTTAAAGGAGAGGCAATTGACCTATAAATTTAAATAGGTGTTAAAAATTATGTGGAATAGAAGTACAAACAAAATTTTGAAAGTATCAAGGATAATGAAAATTAAGATCATAAACAAATGACATGCAATTCTAAATCGAGATTAAAATGGATGAAGTACCACGACTAATGTAAATGCATATGTAACAATATTTTTAAATGGTAATCGAAGACCACAATTTTTTTTCCATACATGATGTATCAAATATATTTAGAAGAAAACAAATGTTCTAGGAATCTACGATTACAAATTGTATTGGGTGAAGGTAAGTTGCAATGATAACTATGATGAAAAGATAAGAAGGCGTACCTCCACCCAACAAATAGAGAGTTTTTCTTCATAGAACTTGTTAAGTTGAGATAGGTGCATTCCTATAGATGGGAAGAAAACATAATACATAGTGAGAGAACACAATTATATACGTAATTTGATTAAATTTGGTTGTGATGTTGTGGAAAGCGTCATCACCATTTGTTAGTAAAGAAAAAACCATTATCAAACAAATTGCCATTCAATTATCTAAGGGTGAGAGCTCAAAAAAATAAGTACGTATAATTTTATTAATCCATATTGTGGAGGTGATTTAAACAATCTTGGAGTGAACATAAGATAGGTTGTACGCTAGAACAATAGGACATAAATACTACAAGGATAGATCACAAAACTTGGCGTAAGGGTGTACAAATTTGTGGAAGCATACAATTGAAGTGAGTTGGAATAAATAATGTGGCTCTAATTTAAATCATGCCAAAATAATTAACAATTTAAGTGTACATTTATATTGAACGTAAGAAAGGGGTAAAGCGAGAAATCAAATGTGAAGGTGTGACCAAGATATAACTTGATTTTATTTTAACGAAAACAAAGCATTATAGAAAATTGTTTTTGAAATAAAATGAAATGATTGGACATGAAATTTAAACAATTCATAGTCTAAAAATAAATATAACGTCTAATTTCAATGCGCACAACATAAAGGATTGAATCGAGCATATAAATACAAAAGCGTTGGAAATATACAATGTGCATTTATATTTCTAGTAGAATCAAATTTGTACAAAGATCATTTATAGTAGTAGTTGGTGGAACAAAGAGGAAGGAATGGAAGATTATGCTAATTACAAGAGCCCAAAAACTTCAAATTCTCTCTTTCTGAAATAGGGGAAATGTAAGTTCAAATAAAGGTAAATACAAAGGGGAACTTCAATATACAATGTGTTGTGGGCAGTTTAGGTAAGCTTGAAATGCACATTGAATATCAAGAGCATTGCCTTCTTTGTAATATTTGCCATAATATATTTCTCGTATGAAAGTACAAAAACCATAATATTTCATGTAGTATGCATGCATCTCATGTATTGTTTCTTCCATGGCCATGATCTCAAAATATTTGACATCATAAGTATGAGAACTCATAACCTTTAACTATTCAACATGCTACTAGCAACTAAGGGAAATACTACTTGCAACATTCTAGAGTTCTATGTCATCAAACCCATTCTAATTGATAGATGCATTTGAGCCATTAGATGGTTGTGGAACACTAACTTCTGAGGAAGTACTTGAAATATCAATAATCTGATTTGGTTGTTGAGGATTTTTTGTGACCTAAAAAGAGAGGAAAATGTTAAATTTATGAAAGAAACTTGCAAACAATAGTTACAGTTTTTGTTTGTTGGGAAGAAGATAGTTTATTTAAAACACAAATTCTTATAATTTTTGATGGTTTTATTATCCAAACAATGCAACCAAGTGCCAATTTTAATTAAATATAGGTTTGACATAAATGAGACAAAATAGTGTAGTCCATGAACAAATGTAATTCCTTGAAGGAAAACAAATAATTTTTAAAAATAAAAGAGAAGAATGTAAAAAATATCAAAACCAAGTCAATGATAAAGATAAACAAATAATATTGACATCCACAAGTTAGCAATCTTTTTTTTTTTCCCAAAATACAAATTCATTTCTAAAATTTAAGAAATTTTGAATAAAAATAAGCACATTGATAGTAGCTAGAACTGAATCGTATAACCAAGCGATATAGATTTTGTCCATCCTCTTGTTTAGGTTTTATCACCATTTCCTTCACTCCATATTTTTTTTCCTGAATCTACATTATTTTCTTATTACAAAGGGTGACACACAGATTGAATTATTTTGTTTTAAAACCCAACAATGTGGAACTATATTTATTATTTTTATTGATCAGATGTCAAAGTCAAATGTGATCTATAAACATTTGCTAAGTTGCGTTCTTCAATTGTAGAAAAGATAGTAATGTGTATTCATGGGCTTCAAAATCATCATTTGTAGACTACACATCATTAGAATGTTTGAAGGTAGAGGGAAAACAAATATGCTATCTAAAGACAAGTAATGTCTTGGCTCTAGGAATTATGAGTTCCAACTATAGAGTCATATAAAATCTTCTACATTAGAGTCATATAAAATCTTCTACATTATTAGTCTAAAAAATAGATACAACTAATAAAATTTCACTCTACATTAAAATGTTATAAAGCCTAGCAAAAAAAATTGTCTTGGGAACAATCATCTATGATTTCACAACACTGTTATTCAAAAGGCATTTTTATTTAATCTTGCATTATAGCCCCAATACTCTAAGAAAGCATTGTCCCAAGATAGTTCCAAATTCTAAGAAAGGCATGTTTTTAAAAGATTAGAATGAGCTATTTAGACAATAAAATGCCAAGTTTGGAGATACATATAATTTTGTAGGAATTGAGATGAATTTACATTTCAACACAGGGCAATAATATTGCCCAGAGAGATGAAGAGCAATCACATTCTTAGGGATGAAAAGGCATGCATTCTCATGTGGTTGTTCTGTGCCTAGGAGGGTTTGATTAGTGATTGTTATGCTTGTTGCCTTCAATTATTTAAATCTATAATAAACTCTGAAAACAAAGTGTTCCAAAAAAAGCTGAAAAAGTAAGACGAAGAAGAAAATGTTCCAATCTATTGAAAAGGAGGAAAATAATATCAATATAAAACATCACAATTTCTATTCTACAACTTGATTGATCCCCTAGCTCCCAAATATCATTTATGCTTTAAAATTTATGTTAAATACTCATACTGTAATATTCGTTGAATAAGGTTTCCACAAAGGGAAAAATAAGTTTTCTTGAATCTCTCAAACATGTGAACTATGAATATTAAAAGCACTTTAACTACAAGGACTCATAGACAACACTTGAAAGATACATGTTCTCCTATCTCCCAAAGTATGCATATCCGATGAAGTGTTTGTAGAGGAAAAACCCACTCATACCGATGGCTCCAAGAATAATATGTTGGTCATTGCAAAGAAAACATGATTTTAAAAATGGTCTGAGAAAAACAATTTAAGGAGAAGCAATTTCATAGAGAAACAAACAAACACATGCAAATACATAAAGGAGGAGTAGTTGAATACAGTTCTCAGGAGCCTACAAGAAAACACATATTTTTTCCAAATTCAAATTGCTTCTGATTGTTGGTTAAATGAATAGTGTGAATCGTTCATATTTATAATGGCGATGGGAGGAGGAGATGCATTAATGAAAACCCTTTATGTAGGTGTGGATGTAGTTGAGAAGTAAATGCACTCAGGGTACCTAAAATGGCATACCATGATAAAAAAATATTTGACAATGCATTGTGTGCACTACACACAAAAGAATAACCATCATCAACTTCCTTCATAGAAGTTGTAATATAACATGGAGAGGATGAATATGTGCAATAATATCTATGGTTTCCCTCACCAAATCAAGGTTTACGCCAAACAAGACACCTATAACCCTTGTAAAACAAGAATAAATTAATAAAAATAGATGATCAACTACATCCTTCTTTTGTAAACCCTAGTTGAGAAGCCCGGGAGAGAATTTGGTCATCATGGTAGAAGCGTTGCCTTTATCAATTTTTGCAAATCTGTATGCCCAGAAGATGTGTAGTGTGTACTAAAATCTAATCCCCCATTTACGTGATCCACTGGGCAAAATTTTCTGTAATCTCCGAGCATGGTTTACAAATGCCCACTTTCCACTATCGTAGTTTAAAACTAGAGAATTGGTGGTTTCAACCGCGAGATAGGTATTGTAGCGTTCATATACGAGAACCTTGTAGGAAAAGCCTATCAGCTAATTATACAAAAAAATAAAATGTAATTTGTTTATGTGATTGTAAAGGAGAAGAGTATATATATTTTTTCTAGTTTTATATTCACTTTGATATTGTCCTAAGAAATTGCAATATTCAATTTGATCTATTTTTACATATAAGCTCACAAAACCCAACGAATCTATGAGTGTTCACCCACTTTTTATTGAGTGGTATAGATCTATCAGAGTTCATAACAATTTTAGTGTTGGTACTCAATTTAACCTATTTTTACACATAATATCACAAAACCCAAAAAATCTATGAGCTTTCACCCACTTTAGCTTGAATGGTCTACATCTAACACAATTTCTAGACTTGATTATGTAAAAAAATTTTATCAACATTTTGAATCACACTTCGTGATCCATTATTTACTCTTTCATCTCTTCTCATCCCGATGATGGATCATAGAGTGTGATTCAAAATATTGGTTTTAAAAACTTGCACACAAAATCCAAAAACTATGTTTTCTCTATTTAATGGAACGTGGAAATCTCCTAGTGTTGATGGTCTAGATCTATCCTAATTCATTACAATTTTACTGTGGGTACTCAATTTAACCTATATTTACTCATAATCTCACAAAACCCAACAAATTTATGACCCAAGTCACTCACTTTAGCTTGAGTGGTTTAGGTCTAATCCCAATTTGTAGCAATTTTATTATGGATCCTCAATTTCACCTATTTTCACACATAATTTCACAAAACATAATTAATCTATAAGTCTTCACCCATTTTAACTTGATTGGTTTAGATCTATCCTAATTCATAACAATTTTATTGTGGATACTCAATTTAACCTATTTTTACGCATAATCTCACAAAATCCAATAAATCTATGAGTCTTTACCCATTTTATTTTGAGTGGTCTAGATCTGTCCTAATTCAGAGAAATTTTATTATGGGTACTCAATTTAACCTTTTTTTCCACATAAGCTCACAAAAATCAACAAATCTGTGATCCTTCACCACTTTAGCCGGAGCTGTCTAGCTTTATCTTAATTCATAGAAAATTTACCATCCTAAATTTAATCAAATACACTATTTTGTTCTCAAGATAAAAGTATATCTCTAATCTCACCGACCTATTGGTACAAACTCACTTTTAGTTCATCCTATACCCTTTCATGAATTTAGTGTCTAGATTGTTGTGTTTAAAAATATTCCCTAAGGTATTATTTTTATCTTTAGATCATCATCTTGGAAGCATGTATGAAATAATCTTGAGAAGCATCGTAATATATCTAGCTTAGTGGTGCAAGAGCACCTAGTTGATTTCATGCCTCTATGAGGCAATTTCATCATTTTGGTTTTAGTTTTGTGCCTTTAATGTAATAAGGTCATTTAAGACCATGTCATGTGTGTTTGAGTCATTTTAGAATGTTTTGGAGTCATAATGCAAAAATTGCCAAAATTGTAAAAAGTTGCAAAGTTGTTAAATGCAACAAATCTTGTCAAAGTGTCATTAGTATTAGAAAAAGACATTATGGTTAGTTGGGAAGTTGAAATGTGGTTTTAAAAGCATAAAATCCTAGTGTAAATATGAATCCAATGGTTGGGAAGGTTTGGAAAGGGATGGAATGAAGGAAATACAAATTTGCATGTCCAAAACAATGTTTTTCCAAGAAATATGACAGTTATTTGGATTGTACGAATTTTTTCTTGCACTTCAATGATATGAAATAGATTTGGAGATGATATAGAATTTACTCAACTTTATGTTTATTTTGGTTTCACTAATTTTAATTGAATTTTGAAGTAGTTATGGTCATTTTATTGACAATTATTCCCATATTTTTCCAATAACAGTCCTCTTGGAGTATTTTGTACAGAAATGTATGGTCATCAAACATTTTAAAACTAATTGATGGAGGAATGACTAAAATTTCATTTAATTTTTTTTGGGTGTCATTTCATTGTGTTTCAAGAAAGATATGTCTGATTTACTACAAACAGGTCTAAAACCCTAGTAGGCCTAATTTGAAGGAGATTGGTCCAAATTTGAGTCCTATGTTCCAAAACAAACCTATTCCATTTTGATATATGTTTTATAAATCCAAAATGGGTATCCAAAAGTGTTCTTGGATCTTCTATATCGGTTCTACAACAAAAGTTATGGCCAAAATACATGATTTGTTGCTCCCTTTTAAGGCCTAGTTTCATATTATTAGTCAATTATTGAGCCATTTGGTCCAAAACAACCAAACCTATAAATTAGACATGTTTTCAAAGGGAAAAAAAGGTATCCTAAATTTCTCTTATATTTGGGCTATGACCTTTGTTTGAAAATTTATGCTAAAAAATGTCTTTGTGGAGGGCTACAAGAGAGTAGGGCAGGTTGCAAAGGAAAGACTTATGGTCGAAGTGTTTAAGTTTCTTTTATGGTTTGCGATTCCATTTGTCATGATTATATTGTTTAAGGATTTCCAAGCATCAAATAAGATGTTGTGTTTTTTATTTCTCAATCAGGTTGTTGCCAAGTATAAACCAAGAACACCAATAAACATGATTGTGTAAACTTTGCTTTGAGTTTTTTAGAAAGATTGTATATTGCCTCCTTACCTCTAAGTTCAAAAAATAAGCATTATTGAAAATATGTAGGTTTAAAAGGCACACACAAACATTATTGCAAATGTGTAGGTTTCAAAGGCAAACAACAAGCATTATTATCGATGTGTTAGTTTCAAAGGCACACAAAAAACATTATTGCATATGTGTAGGTTTCAAAGGCACACAATAAGAATTATTGCAGATGTGCAGGTTTTAAAGGTACACAACATAGAAGATATAACTACACCAAGGTGGACAAAAGCATGTTAAATTAATATATAAAATCAAGCATAGTTACAAATGAAGATAAAACAGACATCAAATCTAAATCAACAAGAATCCCCATCCCAAATCTGATACTAAAATTCCAATGTAACCAATGAGCATCTACATAACCAAATCAATGTTATCAACACTCAACATCGTAAAAGAGCTAAGGGCATTTAATCTCTAAATTAAATTAGTCAACATTGGCTCATAATTATCTAGGTTTGACTGTTGTATTGTTTACTCACTATCTATTAGATTCTTGACTTAAAGCATTAAGTGTATGGTGTGTCTATTTTTACCCTCAATATTAAACTTGATAAATAGTTACATTAAACATGTTCTTTAAAAATATAATGTAGATAACTAGTCAACTCTTACTAATAATAACTTATATTTATTTTGTTATTGGTTTGGTGGATATGGATATTGTTGAAGACATCATCAAGCAATACTTGCAAACAATATGTATAAGTTACAGTAGATCAACAAAGATATATACATGGTTTGTAAAGGCAAAAGAAATGGGGTTTGGATCTTAGAAATATTCAAAAGTTTAATAAGAGTCTATTGGCCAATATTAGCTAAAATTTAACCATTAAAAATAAAGATTGGACTTTAGTTGTAAGGGTTGAATATCCTTAAAATTAAGATGTTATTCATTTCCTAAATATAGCTAATCTTACCATGGTGCTATTTATATGGAATCATTTATTAAAGACTAGATGGTCTCAGAACAAATTAATAAGAGAGAAAATGGGATCTAGCAATTTGGGAGGATATTAGGTTTGATTGTAGGCCTCTCTCATCTCTTTAGGATTTCTCTCATCTAACCCATCCTCTTTCCAATTTATTTGGGATACGCTTAGAAGAGTACAATGATAAAGTGGGTCATTTTAGGAAATGAAAACATTTTTGAGATTTATTTGCTAAAAACAATGATCTTGCTAATGCTATGGATATTTTTTAAATATATGTCAATTTTTGTCACATTTTCAATCACTACACGAATGATGAATTCATTTAAGTACCTCATATAATAGGGAACTATATTGTTGCCTCAGGATATGTATTGATGCTTAATCTCCTAGAATTCAATTATAATTGGACATTCGTTTAGAACCATAAATTGATACCAAAAAATTAGTTTCTTTTGGTGGGGAGCTAATCACATCAATATTCTCACTCAAGATAACCTTATCAAAAGAGGTTTCAAGTTTCCTAATTAGTTCCCTTTGTATTTTTGTAATGAAGAAATGGTAAATCATCTATTTTTTTATTGATCCTACCCTAGGTACATTTGGGAGGAAATCTTCATTAAATTTCAAATCTAGTGGTTAATGTATGAAGATCTTATAACCTTTTTGGATTGTTGGAATTTTAATTCCCCTTTCAGATTGTTGAACACAATTTGACGAGGGGTGAATCGATAATGCTAAAAACTTAATAATATTATCCTATATCTAAAATAACTTAGTTAATGTCCAACACAAAATAAAGTAAATATTCTAGATGCACATGAGCACATAAGAACAAATTTACTTGGAAAACCCAAAATGAGAAAAACCACAGTGAGAAATGAACTCACTATATCCAACAATTCAATTATAATGTTTTAGGCTAGAAGCCAAGGAACTCGCTCCCCTTATCAATGCAGACACACTACCAAGGATTACACTTAATCCTTAATGAACACAAATAGAAACTCATTGAAATGAAACTAAATTTCCTTATCACCAATAATAATCTCCAATCCGATCCTTCAAGCAACTTCTTAGTTCTGCCTTGTTCGCTAGATCTTGTCTTCTCACATGAATTACTCAAACTTCACATTCATCCTAATACACTCTCATACCAATCTCATCCATTTCCATCAAAATCTACAGTGAATAGTTTATTGGTCATCCTAGCAAGGTCGGCCATAAAAAATATGCCTTATTGAAACAAAGTCGACCACTTTGTAAAAAACAATCCTCTCTAGGAAGTAGAGAGGAACAAAATACATCCCAAATAATCTTTTCAAATCAACATAGTTAATACATGAGAATCACAACTTATCCAAAGATAGACCCAAAGGTAACATGTGAAAATACATTAAAAATAGGCCACTAATCAAGCCCAAAACATCCCCAATGCAAGAAACACCATATAAAGCATAACATGCCATAGAAAAAATATCACAAGTCTCTTATTATTCACCTTGACCAATATCTGGACTCAATCATCAATAATCAAGTCACCGTAGGAAGCCGAGTCAGCCAAAAGCCAACAAACAGTAGAAAAGTGCTTGTGACAACAAATATTCACTTGTAAAGAAAAGCAATAGAAGATATTTGAACTAAAACATCACATAAACCATTTGACCAAGTTCACCAATCCGCAAACCATGAAATCCTTCTATAGATAAATGCAAGCCATTCTCCAAATCTATCTAGACCATTTGACAACCAACCTTACTATTAACCAAACAAAACATCAAATATATATCTAGAAATTAGTTTGGGAACCAGTCCAAATGATAGAGTAATATTTACACTAATAAGTCATTAAGTCTAAATACACAAGTGACCATCATCTCAAAAATTATTTCAAATACTCTTTGAGACTTCTAGAAACAATCTTCTTCCTCAATCAATGTCATAGCCTTAGTAAACAAAATGTCTTCATCAATTAGAAAATCTCTTGTCTAACCTCTTTTCTAATATTATTCATCAATCTGTCATAGCCTCAATAAACAAATATTCTTTTTATAATCCTTATTACAGCAAGTAAATCTTTTTGCAAACACCAAGCATTAGTGCCACACCAAAGATTGTTCACATCAATGACAACACAAACCATAATGCTAGCACAAATATCATTTTATAAATGAAATTAGTCAACAAACTACTCCTCATGTTGCTTGAAGTTTTTAGAAAGATGAAACAATAAAAATTTCAAATATATTATAAGTAATGTCATATAATTCTTCAATGTTGTTTGTTTCTTAATTATTGAGAATGTGAATATTGTCAATTCAATGAAATCGAAAATTCTTTCTTCAATTTAGGAAATTGGAGTAAGTTAGAACTAGGGTATAAACAAAGACTTATTTAATGTTGGTCACAAAAAGACTCTTATCAAGAAACATGCCAAATGGAAACATCCTCACATAGTATGGTTCAAATTAAACTTTAATGGATATTAGAAAGGAAAATTTGGACTAGTGGGGGTGGGAGGAATAATCAAGGAAGATACATGAAAAGTGTTGGAAATTTAAGCTACTTTCGTTGGAACCAAAATAAATAACAAAGTTAGGCTATAACTATTTTGTGGAGGTGTATAGTCCTAAATTTTAAGAACCTAAATTGTATTCAATTTAAGGACCATATTGTGCCTACTTTAGTGTATTTTCTATGGTAGGACCTCATATGACACTCAAAGGATACCCGAGTTCAAATATGGGTCCTCCATTCCATTCAATCTTGCTTTAACTTGAGGCAGGACCTTATTTCTACGTGCGTTTCTTTCTTTTTCATCCAATCCCATAATTTAATTTTTCATCTAGGCCCTATTACCCTATTTTTAGCCTTTGTGATCTACCCGACCTCAGATTGAGTTGTTATTAGAAATCCTGCACATACCTTACCACTCTAGCACCTAGTTCAAATCAAAGCTCATTTTTCTAGGAACAAGATGCCATTGGCAGCCTCTTCCTAGAATAGACCGCCATTAAAGGCCTCTTCCCTAGGAATTTGGCCCAAAATTGGCCTGAGTGTTTGTCAGGGTTTTAGGGGGAAATATGGTCCCATGGTCGGCCTTCCTAATGATAACTCCTTGAAATGGTGTGAGATGTATATAAAAACTCTATCTCTCCTCATCTTGTAGGAGGAACCTATTATCAAGAATCCATTATTTTCAAGTGGCCTTAGCAATCAAGCATTCAAGTTCTTAAGTACAAGAAAGAAAATCAAGATCCATCAAGTTCAAGCAATTCAAGTCTTTATTCCTCTCAAGAAATCAAGATGTTATCTTCCATAGACCTATCTTATTTCCCGCATTGGAGGCTAAGAAAATGAGTTTTTATGTCAAGGAAGGAGATCCATATTCATCCACTTTCATTCAAGTCTTCTCTCTATTTTCCTCAATCACATCATAGAAAATTACAACATCTATTCCATGAGGTTTTGTCTTGCATGATTTCCTTTTTTTGGGGTTTTTGTTTTTAGGAAAAGCTATTACATCAACATATTTGATCTAATTTAAAGAAGCATTTTCATTATCAAGGTATGATACACTTCATTATTTAGATCTAGCCTTTGCTACATGATAATGCACTTTCCTTTATTTCATTTCATTTCAAGGTCGATTCCTAAACAATGGTTTGATTGAGGAAAACCCCTTCCTTCAACCTTCTTCCCCATTTTTCTCTATGTAGGTATATGTTATGGAGTCACAAATTTGGAATCGGAAAACACAGGTATAGATGGAGGATCTCATAAATTTTCATCCTAATTTGTTTGAAATAGAACACCATTGGTGACCTCTTCCTAGAAAAAATCACCATTGGCAATCTCTTCCTGCCACTTTCTTCTTAGATTTGTCCTATAGGTCAGTACCCAGCTCTACTACCCAGATTTGCAAATTTTTTCTCATTATCAGTCTGTTTCTGTTTGTAATTTCTATTTTAGTGCAACATTACCTAATTAGGAACTTTAATCCCATTTCTTTTTCTCTTCTTCAATAACATTGCATTAAGCGAAGGACCATTGTCTCCATTTAGCACACGAGTCTCCTCATGAGCCTATAGGTGACATCTTCCTTTTGAATGTATAATTATTGAAAAGGGAGGTAATTTACCTATCTTTTTCATTCCTTCCCTTTTCCTTCTATATAGGGGGATTAAAAGATCCTTTCCCAAAGGAAATACAACTTTTTTTTTGAAATGGATTCTAAAATTGTAATTGGTCTCATTAAGAATGGTGAACCCCCAAGTTAGAATATTACTTATTATATATGGGAGGTCATGTCCTTGTTAAAAAAAATCAACTATCACAAAGTTGAGCACATTTAATGATAAGGAAAAGTGTTGTATTTTTCTAAAAAATATAGGACTTGGTGTCAAAATTGGACTACTTGGATATCTATCACTGAGCTTTCTATCTCAAATACCTTTCTCCTAACTAAAGATGTTGTGTTTTTCCATGATTAATCCCTTTTTTCCACATGGATAAGACAAGGATTTTCATACTTGATATTTAATCATTAAATAAAGAAAATAAATTCTAATAATTATTTAAAGTATATATTGCATCAAATTGATAAAAATTAGAATGTGTGGATTAATAATGACACTACACACAATCTTAGAAATAGTTGCAAGAAGTTCATGTCATCATCACATTTTTTTTAAAGAGGGGTAAACACTTTGACCCAGAGCTATGAACTGATGAGGCCACGAATAAGGGACCTCATTCCCAACTAAGATTTGAACCTTGATGGCAAGAATGACAACACACAAACTTAACCATCACAACATTACAACATTGGCATTCATGTCATTATCACTTGTAGTGGTATTTTCATCTCAATTTTTGTATGAGTTGGATCATTTTATTCTTTCCTTCAAGTTGACACTCTTTTTCTTGATTTGTTTCTCATTTTCGTTGTTACTTTTTACTACATCTACTTCTAGACCTTTCCCCCATTCCTTCTCTCTATAGTCAAACTATTTTTCCTTATCATTCCTTTGAGGTTGCTATGGGAGGTTAGAGGGTATGCTTCAAACCCTCTCTATCTCATAAATAATAGAAACATATAAGTATTAGGGAATATTTACCCAAGGATAAATCTCTCATTATTTCCAAGCAATGTAGGGGCACAACAAGATTCTAATAGACTACTTTGGTAGGTCTTAAAATAAGAGACGTGTTTATGGAATTTATAAGGTTTATTGTGAAAAATACATGATGACCCAAGCAATAAGGGTGGGTTGTCAAGGGATGAGAAAAAATTGAAGGTTAAGAAAAGAAAAGCGAAGTAATTCATTGGGTGAATTCATTGTCAAACACCAACTACAAAAGATATTCCCTACCTTCTCCTTGAAATGAAGTATGTTAACACCCCATTAAATATTTTACTTTGCGAGGTAGGATTTCCATTGTGCAAGGTGATCATTTTTCTTTGTAGATTACTTAAGACACCAATAAATTATTATCTTTCTTTTTCTCTATTTTTATAATTATAACTATGCAAAAAAATGGTGCCCCCCATCAAGGATTGATTTATTTTCAATATTAGTTTAACCTTAGTCATAATTACATTCTTTTCTCTTTTGGTATCACAAGGGATGTCTTAAGCACTATTCATAATCCTACCAATTAGAGCCATAGAAATAAGATCAAGGTAAAAATAAAATCTTTGAAACCTTTGAGCATAACAAGGAGATTGACTTTAAACTTCCTCCTACCTAGTCTCTAAAAGTCATTACTCCATCACTCCTGAGAAGTTTCCCAAAGTTAGTACCAAAATAAATAAGAAATCTTCCTCTTCTACCCTTGAGAATATTCTTATCTTTACAAGGGGATCAAACTAAACATGTAATAAATCTCTCTTCCAACGAGGATAACACCAAACATAAAATAATTGAGATAAAATCTATTATTGCTAATATGGCTAGTGACACTACCTTTATCCCTAATTTGAAGGAAAATGAAAACCATGATAGTAAAAAAAAAAGGAGATATATTGAGGTGGGAAAAAATCTAGTAGACTATCCTAACACTATTACCTCATGTCCACATGCGACTGCTTAAGTGCAATTTCTGCTTAAATTTAAGAATTTGGAGTGTTCCTATGCAAATTTTTAATTATAGGAAAATTATTAGTTGGAACTTTTCCCTACTTTGGTGGAGTAGCCACTGCTTAAGATTTCAAAAAAACTTCAAAAAAAGGTGTGGCTGAAATAAACATGGGGTCTTCACTAGCTAGGCAATATTATATCACGTGTGTTCATATTGGGGGTTATTATATCCCAAAAATTTGATGTAATATATTGGGAGTATAATATGGACACCAAGGCTTTATAAATTTGATAGAGGAATACAAATATATAGAGGTATTTTTTATTCAACAATATTTAGATGCACGTAAGAAGTAGCGGGAAAAATCATCGACTTTCTGAAATTTGAAAACAATTTTCTTGGGAAATAGATAAGCAACACATTAGAAAAACCATTTTGATTTTCAAAATTTTGAAAACACGTGAAAACTAGCAATGAAGTGGAAGGACCTACAACTTCAAGCCATTTATAGTTTCGGGAACCACACACAAATTTCAATCATAGGTGCACAACATTATATATGTTCCTTTTCCACTTCCAATTTTTAGTTCTTAGATTTTTGTAACAATACTTTTTAGATTAGCTCTAAGCCCCAACATTTTATATAATTCAACTTATTTTTATATGTATACCTTGATAGAGTCTATAGCAGACTCATTTTCATATGTAATTTGTTTCCTTATGCAATATAAGATGACTCTTGTGCTATACATTATCTTTTGCACATGGATCATGGACCATTTTATTATTTTCAATGTATTCAAATGGGTTTTAGAAGGAATATTATCCATCGTTGATGAGAATTTGGGTAATTTTTTATTTATCTATATAGATAACTACCGAAGGGGGTAGCTCCCTTAAAAAATGACCAAGCCTCATCAATAGCTTCCATAAGGAGACTCACAGTCTAAATCATATTCCCCTTCCTCGATGTTTGAGGTTTCTTTTGGTTGTTTAATATCCAAATTTGAAAAAATAGTATCAATTGATGGTTGAGGTGAGTACATCCATTTGTCTATGGTAAGGTAATCATCAGCTAGTACATTGATTTTCTCAATCCAAGAGACAGAGAAAAGATCACCATTGTTTGCCACAAATTTGGAAAATGGAGTAATGTCTATATTGGCTAGTTATTCACAAAAAAGAGTCATATTTAAAAAAATTTATTCTTCTTGGCCGTAGCTTCAGCATAAAAAACTCCATCAATAAAATAATTTTTATGGTCTATTTTCATTTGCATCATAGTAACTGAAACAACATGTTTATACTCATCACATAGAAATGCATCCGCCATCCTTGAAGCTTGGTAACATGCTCCAAAGGCTTCAACCACCATGGTAAGGAATCTTTACAATAAGACTCCATTGTGGCAGTGACTAGATGAAATTGGCCTAACGACTTGCTTGATCACATATAATAGGGATTCATCTTGGAGCTTGAACAATATTCTCAACTGATTATCAACATTGTTCTCCCCATAGATGCAATATGTACCAAAGTGAACTTGTCCTACCATAATTCCCCCTTAATAAAATAATAATAAAATATTGTTATTCATTATAAAACTCCACATTCCCCACTCCTTTTATAGATAAAAATCCTCTCTTATCTCCTCTCTAATCAAGGAAATTCAAATCTCCCCCTTCCCAAAAACATAGGGAATAAATCTTAGTATAATATGTTTACTGCCCACTCGTAACAAGAATATATATATTATAAATTGTATCTTAGGATGAAAACATATTTAAATTTGTGTAATTTAGATAACTATGCTTTTCATTTATAGAGAACAATCTAGATATGTAGAGGGGAACCCATTGTTGCATATGGAAGCTTTCTTGATTTTTTACAAAATAGTATTGTTTCCCTTCCCCAAATAGTCCTTTCTATCATTCATTAACCAAATCCCTCACATTCTCCGTATGGGAGTACTTCTCTATCTTCCTCGATTATCTTCACCAGTTCAGGCCATACTTTCTTTGAATTGGACCTTTTCCAATCCACCAATGTGAGTTATTCACCAAATCATAATGTGAAATGGCAATATGCACCTTTTGCCATATCAAAACCCTCATTCCTCTTTTCTTTTAACTTTGAGTGAACTAGAGGTATATGATATTCTAGGGAAATTTCCATTTCACGGCCTTTGTATTAAGTTATATACGCTCTCTTGCAAAATGGCAATGTCTTCACTATTTCATAAATCTTTTACTATAGTGAAATATACATCCTATGCAATAGAGATGTCTTCACTATTTCACAACCCCTTGGTTTAAACAAAATTTTCATTTTTCAAAATAGAAAAATGAATGTGATCACGAGTATTATGAATTGTTATGGGCTTATTTCGAGATTCATGTTCAAGAATATACAATGGGGGACATATAGGAATAATGATTAGAAGGTGACTCATGAATGTTAATGGGAAACCCATATCCTTAGATTGGAAAGGATTTACGATAGAAAACAAAGGTTTAGTAGCTTCAACCTTTGCAAGATTTCTCTCTATTTGATCAAATACAAAAGCTTTGTAATGACCTATGCACAATGTTTTGGATAGTGACTTTTTAAAGAAACTTCACGATTTTTGTTTCAGGGCATATTAAATTTATCAAAAATTAAGGTTCAAATAGAGTGTATACATAATTTCATAGAAACATATAACCAAACTTTTTAATTTTTTTTTTAATTATAATTTCATCCATTACTTAGCCAACTGATAGGTACATGTGGATTGAAATGTAGATGAATCTGATGGTAAATATGGAATAAGTAATTGTCACTGGTGAAGAAAGTTTCATTGTTGGCACAATCATTTGTAAAAAAAGGTTGTACATTTGCTGATATTTGCCATGAAATTATGGATGATGAACTCATTGAATATCCATTCAATTTTATCAATGGCCTTAGATATTCTTTAAATATAAAGAAAGAACAAAAAATGAAAGCTACAACACAACTTGTAGACATTAAGAGGAAACATGACACACTGGATGTTGAAAAAGTGGAGTCAAATATGGTGGAAAGTACACCAAACCATCAAATAAATATAGAGATTGTGGAGGAAGGTATGCATAAATATCCAAGAGTTGGAGATGGATATGATTCAGTGGAACAAAGCATAGTTGTTGATCCTAATGTATTGGCATCTTGGAATTAGAGAGTGAATAGTTTAATGTAAAAATACATGGAGGAGAAAATTATTCTCAAAGTATATTTAAAAAAGGGAGAACCTAAAATAAAGATCCATTATGAAAGTTGTGGCATTGATTATAGAAAAAGGGAGGTATCCATGGTAGCGCGAACAATTTGCAACTTTAGAAAAAAACATATGAAAATAATGTCCCATCAATGTCACATTTTAAGGGAGGAAAATGGTGAAGATCATTCATGTAGCATAGAAAAGAAGACAACAATGATTAGAGATCGATTTGAGATTGATCAAGGAATTGAAATTATAGATGATTTCAACAAGACACAAGAGCCTAATTTTTCCAAGGTGGTGGAAGAAACACTTTCAAGCTATGAGGATAATAAAAAAGTAAGAGTGGAATGCACACGATGCAATAAATGGTTTTATTTGGTGCCAACAAGTGGTAATATTGTCAGTTCTCTAAATGAATGCATGAAATTAAAGAAGCACACCAATACTATAGATGAGGATTCACATGATACAATTATTTTAAGGAGTGGCACAACGAGGAGACTGAAAAAGCCTACCAATGACAAGGCCCAACAAAGTTTGACAAGGTTCTTGGTCCCATCATCTCTGTACTACATAGGAGTTCTACAAGTGTAGATCCTTCTAGTTCAGGTGTGTCAACTAGACAATTTTAAATTTATTTTTTATATGATTTGTTGGAATGTGTACATTATTTGTTTTATCATATTATTTAAGGTCATTAATTTCTATTGATGTTGCAATGTTGGGGGTATTGGTATTCCCATATAAATAGAAATGGGGAGAGATTAGACACAAAGGTCCTAATGGATGATCAACTGGGTGAGAAATTATGGGCCATAGAGAAACATACCAAGATGATGTTATGTTACGAGGGTAATGAATATTGTATTGATAACACATATATGTATATTTATTATAAGAGGAATTTTGAGACAAATATCCAATTTGAATCATTGACATGTAACTTTTATAAGATGATTCTAGAATGCGATGACTTGAGGATGCGTTTATATCATGAATCAAGGTGTGTCACTAAAAGACATGGGAGGGATACATGGAGAGGGAGATGACTTGACTATTTGACTCAAAATGATCTCAAAATAGCTTCCAGGGTTTCAAATGCTAACCAAAGATCAACAATACATGCTCTTTGGTGGAAAAAACAAAGGTTTCTATACTCTCTATCAAAATTATATCCATAAAGAAGAATTTTTTTGAAACAACAGAAAGGAAGGATGTCTTTAGGTTTTGCAAGGATGTGTGTGAGACACAAAAAAAGAAAAATTTCAAGGTAAATATTCAATTTGGGATTTTTTCAAGGATATCTTTCACAACCTGATGCATCCAAAGGGAGGGAGAAGGTATAGTTATACATCCACTAAATCCCTTAATGAGATGATCAAGTTATGGGGAGGTCCTAGATTACATAGCTTTATTATCTTGAATCTAGATGGTCCTTCAAATTATACAACTTTGAGGAAAGTTAGAAAGTCATTGGCATACATCCTAGAGGAGCATGACTACATTTTTGAGGCAGTAGGAAAAGTGTATGCTTCTTATAAAACTAAACATGGTATAGGTGACCCAATTCTTCTGTACCTCGCTAAAGCTGAAACTGTTGCGAAAAAGTATGTTAGGTGGGTAGAAAAAAGTGATACAATGGTTGTTTTTTGTGGTAATAAATAATAACATCAATGTCAATCACATTTCTTGGTGACAATTGGCGAGGGAGTTGCAAGTTATGATATTATAACAAATTCTTTTAAGAACAATGTGTGCAAGTTATGATATTATAACATATTCTTTTAAGAACAATGTTATTTACCATTATGCACAAGTTGTTATTGCAAACCCTTTACATGAAAAGATTCCTCATTTGGTTATGGTTTCTCATCCAACATGCAATATATTTTATGCATATTTTATTCATCAAAAATGGGAAAAAGTAGAAATTTTGTGGAAGATACACTTGGAAAATAATTTGGAACTTATTGTTGGTCATTCCTAAGATGGGGATAGTAGAAGAAGACAACTTATGTTGATAGAATATCATTTAGCAGATGGTATTCTATATCAAATTCCTTGGGAAGGGGGGAGACTAAGTGGGTTATACACTGGTTTCCATGTAATAGTCCTACATGACTAGGACTACATCCACAATGACAAAAAGCTAACTTAAATCCTTTCCTTAGCGGTTGATGAGATTTAATTATAAGAGAAGAGTTGATAAGTTTTAATCATGTCAAGATGGTTTATAACACGTTTAAAGTGGATGATAACAAGATTAAAAATGAATAAATAGAGATGATAGATTGATAGAATTGGGGTTTAGCATAACACATTGCTTCAAGGCATGTTAAGAGGTGTTTGGAAGACATGAGAAGTACATCTAGTGGAAGGGTAGAGAGGACACTAGGCACATAGACATATTTGACGATTGTTGTTGACTAGATTAACATTTTTATGTCTCAGAGTTTGACTCTTTAGGAAAGAGTATGAAATGCTCATGAGTTCATCATTTCTAAACATTATAGTTATGTTGGATATGAAAATAATCTAATAATAATTTCAACATAAATTTCATTAGTAGAGATGCATATCAAGATGTCAAAATTTCTTGCTGCTTTGTAGTTTTGTTGTTGAGATTGTTTTGAGATCAATACTCTCACGTGCCATGTGTTTTGCACCTGTCTAGATCATATGTATGTGAGAACTTCTTTAGAAAATTTGGTGGGATGGTTGGAGCAAAAAGGGCATATGATTTCACTGACTCACTTCACACTGTTGGAACCCTTACTAGAGTTGCAAAAGAAGAATCAAATCCTGAAGGTTATTTTAATAAATCTCATAAGAAGAAAGAAAGTGTCTGGAATAGATTTCACCAAGAAAGGATACAAAATGTTAACATATTATTATAATATGATTCAATATCTACATATGATAAAATCATAGAAGCCCTCAATATAGGATTGAAGGATGCACAAGACATTTTATCAACTCTTTTCATGCGACCAGAGAATCCCACACAATATTATTGGTGGGTTAAACCATGGACATAGGACCAAAATTATCCAACATTCAAAGTTGTGGATGAACTAGTTGATGAATCTCCTCCAACTCATTCTAACACTATATTCCAATCTATATCTGTAGTGGTACACAATCATGGTGAATTTCAAATAATGGAAAGTGAGTGGAGGCATGAGTTGGATGGAATTTTAGATTTTGTTGATAAAAATGTAAATAAAAATATAAAACCAATAGTAGACCTTGATGGTAAGGATATACATTCAAAGATTGTTTGGTTAGTCAGTTGAATGGAAATTCGATGTTGTCCAAAGATAGGTTGACTAAAGTGAGGAATGGGGTCTACTTTAGGTGAGATGAGAGGGCCCCACAAAAGGGTATTTCAGTTATATTTGGTATTAGATTAGATTGCGGGGTGTTGTTTGAGGATAATTCATTACCTCCCACCGAACGTAGTTCAATAAAAGGCCTCTATTGAAGTACAAGACAAGGTGTTTCTTGTGGAACTTGGTACATTGGAAGGGTTAAAAGAATACAAAGGAAGGATGGTAACAGGGTGTTTGATTACCATAATGACATTGACCTTTTGGATAGGCTAGAAGGCATTGAGCTTCAATTATGTTGGTACAATATAATAAAGGGGAAACACCTATATAATTATGATTTGATAGATCATGCTTTTGTAGAACTTGAATCTATCATAGCAACAACCAACGTATCTTACAATGCTAGTAACGATACATACAAATTAGAGGAAAGAGATAACACTTTGAATTTTTTTTTGGTTAAAATATTGAACAAGGTGTATTTTCAAAATATTCTACTTCCATCTTCATTATGTATTCCCATATGTTACATTGTTTAAAAATATTTATTTGATCAAATCTAATATTGGTTTTATACTTTTTGGCATCAAGTGTAATGAATAGTCTACATGGTGAATGTTCAGGATAACTCAACCAATTAGTTTCTACCTGTATGCACCCTAAAATGGTCACCTAGACTTTGGGCCCCATTTATTCAATTTATCAATCCTGAATCAATTTTATCAATAATCAATATTTTCAACAATATCAATCTCTTGATCAAATCTTAATCTCGATCATATATTGGATTTTATCCTATGGGCTAACCATTTATCCTAAGTTTTTATTTACCTAAAAGGAATATTTCCTCCCCTTTTAATTAAATAAAAAGCCCCCACTTTCCTCTTATCCTAAGTTGCACAAATAAAGTATTATTCATATTTTATAAAAAGGAGAAAAGCACTTTTTGTCTCATATGGACATAAAGTCAACTCTTATTTTCCTATTGAAGGATACTTGTGCACATAGATTGCTCCTCTTTCAAGCTCCACCACTGATTAAGACTTTTTGCCTCTTAATCTCAATGGTCCATTTCATCTCATTTCTTATAAAAGGAGAGCTCTCTCCTCCATTTGCATACCATGTTTTTATGCTAATGTTATGCTGCAGGTTTTAGGTGCATTTGGAGCTTTTGAAGACATTGAAGACTTGTTGTTTTCATCATTTAGTTGCATATTTGCTTTCTTAGTTGCATAATACTGGCATTCATAGTATAGATTTCCTTTTATGCAATAGAATAAGCTCACATAGTCTAAATAGGAGGTTTTGTAACACTTGTTATTTCCTTTCATAGATTAGTTGCATTGTACTTTCCTTTCATAGCTTAGATTGCATTCTCATTTAGATTTGCATTGCATTGCATATTTGATTCTTGGAGATATTGGCATTGTTGCCCTTGTCTTCACTTGAATCTCTCATTGTATGGTTGACTAGCAAGGTCACAAGCTTGTAGCTCTAGCTGAGAGCAAACACATCATAGTCCCTTGCAACTCCATGCATAGAGAGCTATGAGCTGCTTTGTGAGGCCTCATTCTTGAGCAACCTTGCATGTAATGGTTCATAGAAGTGCACCATTTTAGTGTGTACACTACCTACTTCTTCGTGTAATTTTATTTCAATGAACATTCATATTTTATAGTGAAATGAAGTTAGAGAAAAAATAAAATATGTTCTAAATGAAATTTTAACATGAATTTGGGTTTCACATGGTGATCCAAATGTGCAGGTACATGAGGTGAGGAAAAGTCATATGTCATTGATGATGCCAATGGGGCTTCAAAACCAAATCAAAAGGTGCTAGAAGGTCATCTACCGAACAACTTGGCACGATGGAATATGGATAGCTTGCCCACAACTTGCCTTTCTCAACACTATTGATGCTATTTCACAAATGTTAACGGTGCACTCTATAAACTTTATATTTGCATGTATTTAAAATCAGGGCAATTTCCTCTATGAACTTGAATGAGAATTTATATTTTTGTGTATTTAAAATTAGGGAAACACCCTCTATGAACTTTAATGAGACTTTATATTTACATGTATATAAAATTAGGGCAATGCTCTCTATGTATTTAAAATCAGGGAAATGCCCATTACAAGTTGACTGTTGGTTTTAAATTGTTAAAGGTATTGTCTAGCCCCTTGTTGCATGATTAATTTGTATCCTAATTGTAATTTTCTATATAATTTTCCAATAATATAATAATTATAACACCATTTCCATTACTTTGTATCAAGAAAGGCTACATGATATATGCTTCCCAAGTTTTGATTATATTTTCTACCTAAACATAATAATATGTTATATAATTACATGTCTCCATTATGCATAGAGTCAAATGAAATCAATTGTATTATTTTTATTTCAATAACTTAAACACAATTCAAAACTCTATAACTGCCCAATGCTTTGTATTAACACTATGTTGGTTCCCAAAACAACAGATTGTAAAACCCTAAGAATATTTTCTAAGAACACACAAAATAGAAAAGGATGCTTTGATAAATCAAAAATACCCTTTGATATTTCAATATAAATTGATTGAAAAGGAGATGACTTAGAGACAACTATTCAATATAATTCTCAATTATCACAAAAGAGTAATTGGAAGAAAAATAAAATGAGATCTTCTATTATCTTTAAAGCCACCATAAAAAGTACAAAATGATATCAACAGTTTCTTTGTATCTATGGTTCCTCTATCTTCTATTCTCTATATTCTATATCATAAATTTATCATGTGGCCTTGGTTTCTTCTTTATAGAAAAAGAGGAGAAGTGACAAGCTTCAAGCCATTTTATATAGTGCCTTTTCATAACCAAAATTACTTAAATAAATAAAATATAGTTTAACCATTTGTTTCTGCAACATGATAATACATAACATAAATTATTATAAACACACTTTAATTTTGGAAGTGGGTGACAACATAGTACATGAAAGATTCATTCATCCTAGATTTTATCTTTGACTTCTGATTTTTTTTTCAGTGTTCTTCCTCCCATTGGATCACCTCAATATGTCGTGGCAATTTGAAAATCATGATAATAGGCATGTTGATCATATGATCCTTCCATATTTTTCTTACCATCATCCTTACTTCTACCATAAATTTTTCAAAGATAGCATCTAGTGTGATAATCCTCCCTTGGAACATGTTAAAGCTTTGAATACTGGCATTTTTCTCTTCTATCATGTGTGCCATGATCTTTGGCACCATTTATTTGTATTCAAATCTCCAATCATCAAACCTTGTCATTTGGCCATGTTTGTTAATTATCTCTGGGATTGTCCATTTTTTGATAGTATGGAAAGTAGATATTTTGCCTGTAATCTTATGTTCTTCACCAGTTACAAATCTCAATTCTTCAATAATTGAAGCTATCATTTATTCTTTCTCTCCAATTTTTTGAGGAGCATATGGATATCTTTGATTTAATTTTAATAAAGAGGAAAGGGTAAGATAATGAGGTTTCCATTGCCTCACTAAACTTTCAATCTTTGGATTGTCTCCATGAAATATTCACTGCATTTCCAAGAAAGTACTATACCCCTTATACACATCCTCACATTTTCCTATGACCAACTTTTTCTTGTGGAGAAATATTTGTTCAAAAGTTTCAAGGATCCCTTTAGGCATTTCCTATGAGAGTTTTTCACTACCATATTTTAACATTTTAATCTCATTCTCATATTTTTTCTTCTCTTCACTCCACTCCCCAACAACTTTGGTACTGTCAATAGATTTTGGTTGGGCACTCTTATGTAAGACAATGGCCTTGTCTGTATTTTCCTAAAACTTCTTCAACATCTCTTTCAAACAAGAATTTTTCATATACATTTTATTTATTATATAATTTAACTTGACTTATCTCATCTCCAGTTCACCAGCATGCTGCTCCATGTGTTTGAATTGGTCATGGGTAAACATAGCCTGATGCATAAGTGATGTAGCTATTGCTAACAAAGAAGTGTTCGACATGGTTTTTAGTATAGTATTACCACCCTTTTCTTTCACCATGTCTAACAATTTTGGTTTATGAGGACCCTTAAAATTAACCCATGATGCAAGCACTTTAGTTTTTGGGTCATACCCTATTCCACTCACTCCCTCATCAGAGTTGAACTCAACTACCAACATGGGGTCCTCTTGTTTTCTTATTTGATCAAGTAAAAAACTGACTTCAATGGAAATCCAATAATAAACAACATATCACTTTTCAAAACCATTTCTTTGGCATCTGCAGGAGTAATGTTAATCTCATCAAATTTTATCTCTCTAAAAGTTTGAGTTATGAATTCCTCATCCTTTTATTCTTCTACACCCATGGGGCTGACCTGATTCCTCTCATATAACTCCTTTATTTTCATCTTAAGCTAGAAATATTTAAACTCTTGAGAGTTAATGAAATTTTCATCCTCCATAAACCTTAGAGACATAATCTCTCTTTCATTAGTACAATCTATGGGCTGTGTATCTTTAGGGAGATGAGCCTCATAACCATGAATTCCATCTTGATGTGTATGTGTAGGGGATTGGGGTTTTCTAGCTTCTTCATAATATCTTAGTGCCTTAAGTGCACTAACTACTTCATCAATATCTCCTTGTCCTTCTAATTCCTCATATTGTACCAAAGGTACAAGCATGTCTCTTTTCTATTTATTTTGTAGAGGAGGAGTTGATGTAGATTCTAAATCAAACATAACATGGATAACAAACCTATGAGGCTTCTTAGGTTGGGGTTGATTTTCCTCTTGTGTATCAAATGTGGACTTTCCATACAACTTCTCAAAATTGGATAGCAATAACTCTATTTGTATTGCTTCATTAGTCTGTTCATCAAAGAGCTTGGGAAGCCCCTATTTCTTCTTCTCCTCTTCAATTCTATAGAGAATATTCCATTTCTTCCCTCTCTACATAGCTTCCTCAAGAATGGGGAAGTTTATAACTACATCTTCTTTGGAAAACCATTTGTGATATACATTTGACAATAGAGTGAATGTGGTCTTCATAATAACATATCGCGTCCTCTTCTGATGGCAACTGATAATTATCTTTTAATAAATTTTATACTTTTTCTATCATGTTAGAACCAGTATAAAATCATACAAATTTGGAAACATGGGGCAATAATGTCCCCTTCCTTCTTGGCTCTATTAATTCACTTTCAAGCCATAGCATCTACCACATGAATTCTAAAAATAAAAGCCTTTTAGGTATAAATACTCATAACTTGTGAGGGGCATGAGGACATCCATACACCCTAAGAATAGCATATTGTCCTTTGCAAAATTAATTATCTAAATTATGAGTGTGTCCTTTGTCTAGATTATGGGCAAGTGGTCTCAATACTTATCTGATTGATAATGTTAGTGTCTTAGGTTAGTGATCTAAGCTCCTAATAATTGGAACAATGAAATTATCTTGGAATAACTTATAGTTACATTCCTTGAAGTCTTTGTCCCGTAAGACACACTTCTTTTGTATTGGTATTTTACTTTCTTGTTCATTTTTTGTTGCCAATTGCATACTATGTCTAAAAATTTTCCTATTTTGAAAGAGAATCAAACAACACAATAATGAGTAAAGTTTAAATTTCATTTTCTCATTCCATGATGTCAATCAGGTATGGACTAACCATTCAACCTTTGTAGCAATATCAAACTCCAAATTTATCCCAGGGTTTTGAATTATCATGGACATAAACATGAGGTCTATTGGCATCTTCTCCTTATCATCATCTCCTAACGACTGGCTCTAGACATAATAGGTTCTTTAGAAAAATACCATGAAGTCTCTTACCCAATTTTCTCTTTCCTTGTAATTCTAATTTTTTTCTTATTTTCTCCCCTCTTCTTGTAGTAAGCTACTTCATCTATATTGAATGTTTTCACCATCCCCACATATTCCATTTGAAATTGTTTCTTATCAATATTAGTGAGGTCTTGTTTGTTTAGCATGACACATTCCAAAAAATAGACCTAGTTATGACTACTATGGGCAACCTATTCATATCCCTAACTGTTCTAGTCTTAGGACAATAATTGTCTGCTAGTGCTTGAATTAGCTCTACATTTGTGAAAATGTTTGGGACTATAATTTTTGCTAAATCTACTATCCATAGATTAAACATGGAAACTTTTTATATTTTTTTGGTAAAAATACAAGGATAGATTCCTTCCAAAAATAGGGATATTAGCATCCCTACACACACCTAATTTATCAGTGAAAATATTTTTAGCACTTGTGTCTTCAGGCCCTAGCAATGCATCTAACATGGATTTGTGTAAAGGCCTTTTCCCTAGGTCAGTATTTTTAGGTTTCTTCTATGATCCTTCAAATACCTCTTTCTTCTTAGTCATTATAGAAAACTACTAAATTTAAGCTCAAGATGTGATGGAGTACTTGTTTCTTTTGCTTCCTGATTTCAGGCTACCCTTGTTGCAGATCTCTCCTTTTCCTCTTCTCCAAATTTGAATGAAGATTTTAGATGAAATTTCTCAATTTAATGCCAGCCTTCAGGCATATTGCAGGCTTCTTGTCTCATTTAATTCATGCATGCAAAATTATACTTCACCAGCTTTCACATTTAAGCTTCAAAATTATTACTTTCACTAATTCACAGTGAAACATTATGTGTTATTTCTTATAATGGAGAAATGACGATTGACACCATATAGAAATAGTTATTTCCCTTCCCTTTTGTTTTCTTTAGCAACATATGACCCCACATTCATCGCGAAATCACTCATCGCCCTTCAGTTCATATCTTGATCTTGGTGAAATAATGACACACTTTTCTATTTTGCTAACTCACTTTGTCCTTTATAAATTAATTTGGTGAAACAATGATTTCACTATGGTCATCACTATTTTGATGATGGTCTTATTGTATTATATTATCATCCTACGAAATAGTGACACATATACCTTCATTTCCACTTCACAACCTCTTCTGCCAAGTTATATCCTCCTTTTGCAAAATGAGATGCATTCATTGTTTTGTAAATCTCTAGCTACAGTGGAAAATTTATCCTCAAAAAATAGTGATGACTTCACTATTTTGCAGCCCTTTGGTCAAAATGAGATATTCATCTCATGAAATAGCAAAATGAGAGTTTCTCAAAGGAATTATTCATGATATGATATTATTACAAGTCATAGGTGTTTTACATGAGTTGTATGGGATCTTTGTGGTTTATAGAACCTATTGAATTGTGGATTTAAACATTCAAGATATAAAATACATCAGTTAAATAAAATCTCTAACCACTAAGAGGAAATAATCACAATTTGATTGGGAAGTTAATCTATTTCTACAGGTGCTAACATAACTAACTCTTGACGTTCCATATGCTTTTGATATGCTTTAGCCTGTACCTAGTAAACATGGCATGATGCAAGGTCTCTATGGCTACTTCCAATGGAGAATTATTCTTCATGGTCTCCAATGTGTCCTCAATATAGCAGCTCCACATATCTCTCTTTCCATATCTAACAATTTAGGCTTGTTGGTGCTCTTGAAAGTGACCTATGTAGTAAGAACTTTAGTTTGAGGGTTATATCATGTTCCACTTACCCCTTTCTTAGAATTAAACTCTCCCACCATCATGGGATCTTCTTGTTGCCTTACTTGATCAAGTAATTTAAGCATCTGTTTTAATGCCAACTGAGGACTAACTAACATGTTGCTTTTCAAGACCATTTCTTTGGCCTTTACAAGAGTAATGTTTATCTCATCAAATTTCATCTATTTGAAAGTTTGACCGATGACCTTTGATTTAGTAATCCTAACACACCTTTTTCCATCTATAGATTCTTTCTTAAAACCTAGCCAACATTTTGTCATAAGATAAGATAGAAATATAAAGGGATATGAAAAATGCTAAAGAAAAAATTGATACATATAATATCTAGCCGAAAATAGGGGTTTTTAATTCAGTTTATGTATTAGGAGGGGGTGACAAGAAAGGAGTATAGAACAATATTTTTTTGAAATAGGGGGATTCTTTAGTATGCCACAAAAACACATGCTATAATCCAGGTTCACTAAGTGAAGCCCCTTTGGAAATAAACAACTACTGCTTATTGATAAAAATCACACATCACTCCACAAATTATTTTTCTCTTTTTTATTTGACTCCCATTTTTCCTAAGTTTTATGTACAAAATTTATTATTAATAGTTTTATTTAAACATGCTATTTATGATAGTTGCTAAAAAATAAGTAGCAAAATTTAATTATCATGGGGCCACTAGCTCCACAAATCGCTGCTAAAAAATTGAGTAGCGATTGCTAGTCAAAATAAGCTAAGCAACCACATGGGCACCTGCCATTAGTAATAAAGATACCAATAATAGAAGGTAGGATGGTAAACTAAAAGGATTTTCTTAAATACCCTTAGGGTGGTAGAGGAAATTATGACATTATAATTATGACCCTTCTTATAATTCGAAAAATATATAAGATAACCTTTCAATTGAGGGAATTAATGATGACACCCCCCTAAACATGACTATAAATTTGAGGATGTTGAAGAAGATGAAACCTACAATGCAAATTTAAATAAGAATTTTCATAATATTCTTTTTTATTCACCCACAAAAAAGAAAGAGTGATATAAGAGCATTCATGGTGCCAGGACAATCCTACATCACCAAGAATATTTTAATTTAATTTTTATGCAAATATTTAGGAATATATTATTTTGGAGAATAAATCATGTTAAGGGCCTAATATTTAATAATTTTTTTTCCATAGCCTAAAGTTTCAAATTACAAGGGAGATGGATAAATATTGGTCGCATATTCAAGGGATGTTATAGGAATCTTCCTTTTTGGTGTTCGATATGAGAGTGAAAAGAAATTTCCCTCTATAACCATTCATATTGAGACTTTCTATTTAATACATTTCAAATTTTGGGTGCCTAACACTCTTGGAAAAATATGCATATTTTGGTTTTGGGAAAGTCTTGAAAGTTGTTATTTTGATTGTTTAAGTTGAAGATGGCCATTAGGAGTTGAGGGAGAGAAACTTATGTAAGTAGTTTTATCTTACATGTATTGCTAATTTCTATATCAGATTGTAGATCTATGTTTGAAGCCTATAAACCCATGCTCCCATATGGGTTTTTTTAAATCACTGATAAGGTTATGTTTTTATTAAGAGTAAACCATGTTTTTTTGTATCTCAAACTAGGGGCAATTACAAAAGGAGAACCGCCTCTCCCAGGAAAACAATATAGCCAAACAAAGATCCATTAACAAGTCCAATCATTAAGACATACATATTGCCCCATTTTTTGAATGCGAGTGTAGAATCATATCAAAATCACCCACTTTCTTTAACTTATTCTCTCTCTTCCTTTTCACAACTTTCCATCCTGCATCCATACTTCCAAACTCCTTATATGGCTCCAAGACCTCATCAATGGAAGACACTTCATCCCTTTCCTTATTACCTTGACTACAACTAGAAGTGACACATTCCTTCCCCAAGCTCTCCTATCTTCTCATATTTGAACCAAAGATCATTCTCAATCCCTTAATTTGTGCATTGGTCTCTACCCTAGTTTCTTCCTTTTTTTCCCCCTTATACCCTTTCATTGGGAATTCCTCAAGATTTATCCAACTCAGTAATCTTTGAGACATCCATGCACATAGCTTACCAACTCACCTCTATTCCACTCCCCTTCCCGGTCTCAAGATTACCTATATAATCTAAGTTTTTTGCCTTACTAGTGACCAATTCATTATTTTTAACATCCCTCACTAAATTACAACCCTCTTTCTTTTTCGCTGAGTAAAATTTGAGTGATGAATCTTTCCACCAAGTTTCTTGTTTAATCATTCTCTTCTTTGGGTAGTAACATGCCTCATTTGAAAATAACATCTACATCTAAAAGAAATACCTTCATAGTCCACTGGTTGAATCCACTCATTGCTTCCCAATTTTAGGGACACTTCCAGTAGGAGATGTTGGATTGGAGAGATAGGGTGCTGAGAGGGGAGGGGTGAATCAGTGCACACAAAAACTTTTAACTCATAAACCTTAAACAACAAACAATAGTAACCTTCAAATATAACTTAAATCAATTATTTGCGTCATTCATTCATTTAACTATCAAAGGTAAATAGCATGAAATCAACAATATAACCATCACATAACACAAGTATTTTGGTAACGCAGAAACCCTTGTTAGAAGGTAAAAACTACAGTGGGGATGACACCCACAAATGCTTTACTACTGCAGATAAAAAAGGTTTGCATGTTAGGGCTACAAGTGGTGATCACTTCTGGTGATATTACCCTGTTAGGAGTAACATTTTAGATTGATTAGATCTACCCAGTGATAGGATTTTAACAACACTACTTGAGTGTGCACTTGGTTAAGAGATTTACAAAAAGACTCTTAGGTCTACTCTGTTAAGAGATTTTACCAAACTCTGTTACAATGATTAGAAAATAATAGGAATATATCTGCTAATGAAAACTCAACCTTGTTTGATATAGATCTATGAAAAACTGAATAGATATCACCTTTTCATGTGAAGATCTCTGCTTTGAACTGCTCGGTAGCCTTGTCTGATTCTACTAAATCTGAATGTCACTGTATTCTGTTATGCTCTGTCTAATAACTGATATTCCTGAAGTTGGCTAATGCTTCAAGAACTTCTTTGCTTGTGCATAACTTCCTTGTCAAGTTTCTTTCTCACGCATACAAAATAACATGAAATTACATTTATATAGCATATTGCTTTTTGCCGCTTAACAAAATTAGGTTACAATATCTTAGAGAAAACCCTAAGATCTACGGTGTACAAAAATAACGTAGATCTAGCAATTACAAAAAGATCATCATCACAATTAATGATGGAATCTTATAATAAATGATCCTTAATCTTTGTAAAATGTTTTGTGATTCTATTGTAACTGTTTGCATAGATAAATGTGCTATTCTTGATTACTATGCCATTTTATGTCTTCCTCGATAAACACTGTATATTCTGCTCGGTAATTACACTGATGCTTGGTGTCTAGTTTTCTTGGTGTTTACTATTGCTCGGTATCAGTGTACACAGATGCTCTATAGAACTGCCCTAGTGCTTAGTGTAAAGACTTAACCAACTAGCTTGAAGTGCTTGCAGTTACCGACTGGAGTAGCATAGGTAACTGACCGATGTCTTTGATACTAATGACAATCTTTAATGCTCAAATAGAGATAACAATCTCCCCCTTTGGCATTAGTATCAAAACCTTAAATGTATATAGACCTTATGTCTCAAAATTTTTCTATGTTCGCCATATATACATAGATACTTATCAAACAAAATTTTATATACTCCCCCTCGGTGCATGCTCCCGGTAATGTGTAGTATACTTAGCATCTGTTTACATATTTGGCATATACATTGTTATCCCCCTTTTTGATATTAAAGCCAAATACAAAAATGTATACTTACAACCTATCAAAATTGTGCTGATGAGTTTTCTTCAAGGACTCTAAGAGGTTTTCCCATTCCTCTTTCAAGTTGGTGAGAGCAATGTGCTCAAGACTGACTTGTGCATGCATGTCAAAGATATTTTCTAGCACAAAATTTTTTGGTGTTGCAACAAGTGTTTCCACTTTGACAATGTGTTTCTCAAATTTTTTTAGGTAGGGAAGCAACTCAGTTTGCAATTCTATGACTTGATCACTTACTCTTTCTTCCTATTTCTCGAGATCTGCTCTTAACCGCCTAAGTTCTTGAACTTTCAAGATATGCTTCGCAAAAGCTTGTGGCTCAGTTAAAGTTGCTTGTGCACTGGCTGTGATTTCATTATCAAGCTATTTAATCTTTTCACTGATCTCAGAAGTGAAGGTTTCCACAGTGCATAGCTTTATCAAAAGTTGACTTATTAACTGAGTGATAGATTTGATCTCATTGATTACCTCAGTTAAGTTTACCTTGTTGATTGCCAATTCTTGGCTTATTTTCTCTACCAGCTTGTCTTGAATTTTAGATTCTACCCTTTCTTCTATTCTCTTATCTACTTCTATATCTGAGGTATTTATTTCTCCAGCAAGTGTAACAAGTTGGTCCATTATCAGAGTATCTTCATCTATATGTACCTTTGGTACAACCCGTTGTAATATATCTCTTACATTTTCAAGTATTTCCTTGCTCTTGCATTCTTGTCTTAGTATTTCTTGTACACAACTCCCCATATTTTCTCAATTCCTCAGGGCTTAGGGTCCTCAGGTCACAATCCGGTATAACTATGACTTCATCTAACGTGACCGGCCCTTTTCCTTTCTTTTTATTCTTCTTCTTCTCTGGTTCTTGAGGTGAGCTCTTTATCAGTGGTACAATGTCCTTTACTTCAGAACTTTGTGTAACCTACCTGGGTGATACTATATCTACCTTCCACTGCTCCTCAGTGACCTTTGTGTTAGTTGACTGTGTCGAAGCCTCTGATGTAGTGTATGGTGGAGTGGCCTCAGTTACATTAGGATTCTCTTGATCCTTTGATTCTATCTCTATTGCCTCTTTCTCTTCAGGCTTGTTTATTTCAGCTGGTATCTCTACCTCTTATTCCCCTATTGTATCCTTTGGTTGCTCGGGGTCTGAGCCTTCAGGTTGTTCCTGTGATAAAATTTCAACTACTTCTACAAGAATAGGAAGCTCACCCGGTAATGATGTGAATGCAAACTTGGTAAATTGACCTTCATATTATATATTATTTGGTGCAAAGTTCACATCTTCATCTTCATCTCTTTCATCAGGATCCCCATTAGTAATGTCCTCAATGAGTACATCATCATCATTTTTCTCCTTAGTTTAGATCTCTACTTGATCCGGTGAATCCTATGAAATTGTTATAACTTCATTTATAGGTGTTGCATCAATCACCTTGGTAAATGATACATCTGATTCTTTTGTCTTCTTTGCTACATTACCATCATCTATGTAGATATGTTTTCCTCTTGATCTTTGTCTCTTCTTAGACAGATTAAGAAATGCATTTTTCTTAGCTTGCTCTTTAGCTGCAAAGATTGATGTCCAAATGAGTTGGCCCAAGTCATCAATATCTACCAAATTTTCATCTAAAACTTGCATAGCTCAACCTTTTACTTTGAATCTCTTAGCATATGTGTCTATAAGATCCTTAATTTCATCAAGAGTTAAATTTGGTACTACCTAAACTAGGGATTGTTCCCTTATTTTCTTCTCAGTGTCCAAGGGATAAGACCACTTCTAATTTATTCTTTCTTCTAATGCCTTGGGCAGTGGTTGTCCAAACTCCAATGGAACTCGTTTAAAGCTTATCATCATCTGGATGATTGCCTCCTCAATTTTATTCTGATCCTCAGTAGACATGTTGTCAAACTGACTGAGTTCTGGATCTGTGAGTGTTCCATGCTCAATTATATCAACAACAACTTCATCTATAGTTATGTTCTTATTACTGACAACCTTGAACTGATTGTTGTCATCTTCTTCATCCTCAAGGTATTCTCTTCCTCTAATCAATCTTCTCCTTTTCTTTGGTAATCCAGCTGCAACCTTAGTTCTTCTTTTTACATTTGTTTTGGTCGGTGTAGCTTCTTTAGGTTTTTCTACCTTTCCAATTCCCCTTTTCTGAGGTGGTGAAGCTCCGGTTGCTAACCTTGTTCATGCTCCTGATTGCACTAGCAACTGCTTCTTCTTTGGAGTTGGAGTGGGAGAAATTGGTATTGAATCTTTTTCTTTGTTAGACTTGGTTTCCTCACTATCATGTGCTTTGTCAGCCAATAGTAACTAACCTTCAGTTGCAGGTTCAACTAGTGACTTGTTAGATGAGTCAGATTCATCTCCAAACTTTTCAATTAAAACTTTGTTCATTTTCTTAGCTTTTCTAGTTATTTTGCCGATGACAAGACTTGTTTTGATTCTTGTTTTTGCCTCTTCATAGGTTCCAAACCTTTCGGCCTTCTTGTCCTTCGGTAAAGCCAGTAATGCCTTGATTTATTTCAAAGCAAAATCAAGATCCATTTCATATCCCATGGGGGCTAGCAATTTAGTTCTTAGCTCAATAGCTTTGATTAAAGTGTGGTCGGTGTCAACTAAGAAACAAATTTCCATCTCATACTTCTTGACTAGTGAGCTTGGAATCCTACTCCAAAGATTCATCTTGATCTTAAATTGCTCAAAGTAATCATCTACAACATTGTTCACATTATCTCCTAGACTTGTCATTAAATCAAAAATTTGTGAAGTAATCAGTTTGTCGGTAGGCCAAACTATGTGACCGACAAAGGGAAAGAATTTTTGGAGATAGAAAAATAAACACACCAACAGTGAACCAAACTTACAGGTATTGGACTTTGTCGATCGAATTGTTTTCATATTCTCTTCAACCTGTCGCAGGAGTAGCTCGGCAAGGTCCAACTGGTGTCCCTTCTTTATCATTTTGAATGCCATATCCATAGTGCTACATGGTACACTATTCAATATACTCGATTGAAAGAACTTATAACCTATTACATGCATTGAAAACTTAACTTTCGGATCCTTAATAGAAGCTATCTTCAATGCTCAACCGTCCCATGCTGCGCTTGTATTTTTATCAACTTCGGCTTGGGAGGAACTTCAGAATGCTTTTTCTTTGTTAGTTTTAGGATACCCTGTAACCCTGTGAATCATTCTCTTTGTAACCTTAATCAGACTATCGAGCCAAAATGTGCCCTCATGATAGCGGCTAAGTACAACCCTAATCCATTCATTTTTGAAATTCTTTGGAAAATTTAGGGCATTAGTGAGTCCAATCATTTCAACCTGTTTATGCTCTAGTTTCAGCTTTCCATCAATACTATAGAGTGCCTAGTATGCAACATACATATCAAAATCTCCTATTTCACCTATCTTGTAGTGAATGTACGATCAAATGTCTTCAACTTATAAAACCCTAGGTGGGATGCTCAAGAAAGCGCCTACTAAATCTATTTTTGATGTGACTTCTGGGTGTAACTTGTATTTGGGTTCACTATAATTTGCTGACACAATAAGATTTACTTCCTCTTCTACAACTTTAGAAGTGCTCGCAGTAGATGCCATTTTAACAAACTAGGTTTTCGCTAAACAGTGATGAATGTGCTTGGTAGGGGTTTCAACTTACTCGAAATATATGAAGAGTGCGCTCAGTTTGATCTGTAATTGCTTTAGATAATATTGAAAATTCTTTGCTCGAACTCGCTATGTGAAATAATCGCTCTTCAAAATCACTGTGTGAAAATGAACTTAGTTCTCCATGTATTTATAGCTTTTTTTCGCATTCCCGCTCAAAACTTTATGTCATTAATGCTTGACCTACTACCACCTCGGTGACAATTGTCAACTCGACGAATACCATAAACTTCTAACATCTTGGTTAACACATGATTTATCACTCAGTTGATACTGATACTCGGTTAACCTTGAATAGTGATTATCAATGGGTAACCTTTTGCTCAGTCTAACATTTATTGACTATGTGACTTTGTTAGCTCAAAACATATAAACCATCGTGCATCTTTATTCATGGATATTTAGTATGTGCTTATCATATATAAGGAATTGTATGTAAAATAAGATCATTTTGAAATGTCAGTCCCATACATATCTATATCACCTTAAGTAGAGGTACCGATGTCACCTAATCCATTGGACAAGGTTTCACCGACAACATTGCTTGAATCTCCATTCTCATTTGATGCCTTCTTCCACATAGTGTTCTTGATTCTCATGATATCTGCAATAGTGTTTCCACTCTCAAATACATGTACTTCTTCTAGTGTTTGGTCTCTGCAGTCCTTGCTTAGATGACCGACCCTATGATAATGTAAGCATTCCATTCTAGTGCTTGTACAGGTTCGTGATTATCCAACCCATCTTTTCCTCATACAATTTTATGCAATGTGTCCATATCTACCACATGCAATACAGTTAACCCATGTGTTGTAATCCCAGACATAAGAATTACCTTGTCTCTTTGGTTGATATGGTTTGGGTTTTCTTTTTTGTTTTGGCATCTATACTTGCTTCATCTTAGCTTTACACTCTTGTGCAGTGTGTCCATGTTTTTTGCAAGTATAACATAGTTTCTCTATGGTAGGATTGTTAGCATTCTTATTCAGTTTTTCTCTACACTCATAAGCTTGATGACCAAATTTTCCATAGTAATAAAAGTAACCATTAAACTTAGGAGTGACTGGAAGTTTACCTTGTGCTTTGCTTCTACAGACATTTGAGGTATGTCCCGGTTTGCCACAGTGATAGCATGACAACATCTTAGGTCTTTGGTTTTGATTGTTGTTGACTTGTTCATCTTGTTTGGATGATTCTCCTTTGCCGGTATATCCTAATCCAGATTTACTTCCAAATCTTCTTTGATTAGTCAAAAAATCATCAATCTTTTTAGAACTATCTTCAGCCAATTTCATCATTTCATTGTGCTATTGTTGAGTCTTTACTTCATTTCTCAGTTTCTCATTCTCTTCCCTGAGTATTCCCATATCTTCAACTTTTCTTGATAGTTTACTATTTACTCGATTGACCTCCTGATTCACAATCATCATCTGATTGGATATTTTGAAATGGTGCCCGGTGAGTCTTTGTATCTCACTTTCTTTTGCTTGAAGTTGTTCAGTTATATGTCTTCGGTCTTCAATAGCTAGATTCCTTTCTTGCTCAACCTACCTAGCATTATTCATTACATCTATCATCCTCACCATCTGTGATTCCTGACCAATTTGCAAAGCTTTCACTTGTTCAGTTAAGTGAAGATTCTTTTCAGACAAATCAGAGATTGCACTTTTAGAACCATCAGAAATACTTCCTGAACTAGATCCCATGTGATCAAATAAATCATCAATCCCTTCTTTATGGTAATTGATGTCATTATCCATAATAGCCAAGTTCTTTCTTTGAACCAATAACTTTTTCAAGTCATCCTTAGCTTGTTTATACTACTCAATAAACATCTACATTTGAATCCTTTGATTCTCTATTGTCTTATCCAACTTATATCTCTCCATGATTAGATCTTTACTCTTTAGTGGTTAAACCGTCCAATAAGAGATCTGAGATCTGATACCAATTGTTGGATTGGAGAGATAGGGTACTGAGAGGGGAGGGGTGAATCAGTGCCCACAAAAACTTTTAACTCATTAACCTTAAACAACAAATAGTAGTAACCTTCAAATATAACTTGAATCAATTGCTTGCATCATTCATTCATTTAACTATCAAAGGTAAATAGCATGAAATCAACAATATAACCATCACATAACACAAGTATTTTGGTAATGCAGAAACCCTTGTTAGAAGGTAAAAATTGCGGTGGGGATGACACCCACAAATTCTTTACTACTACAGATAGAAAAGGTTTGCCTATTAGGGCTATAAGTGGTGATCACTTATGGTGATCTTACCCTGTTAGGAGTAACATTTTAGATCGATTAGATCTACCTAATGATAGGATTGTAACAACACTACTTGAGTGTGCACTTGGTTAAGAGATTTACAAAAAGACTGTTAGGTCTACAATGATTAGAAAATAACAGGAATATATCTGCTAATGACAACTCAACCTTGTCTGATATAGGTATATGAAATACTGAATAGATATCACCTTTTCATGTGGAGATCTCTGCTCTGAACTTCTCGGTAGCCTTGTCTGATTCTACTAAATCTAAATGTCACTGTATTCTGTTCTACTATGTCTAATAACTGATAATCCTGAAGTTGGCTAATGCTTCAAGAACTTCTTTTCTTGTGCATAACTTCCTTGTCAAGCTTCTCTCTCATGCATACAAAAATAACATGAAATTATATTTATATAGCATACCGCTTTTTTCCACTTAACAAAATTAGGTTACAACATCGTAGAGAAAACCCTAAGATCTACGGTGTACAAAAATAACCTAGATCTAGCAATTACAAAAAGATCATCACAATTAATGATGGAATCTTACAATAAATGATCCTCGATCTTGGTAAAACATTTTGTGATTATGTTGTAACCGTTTGCATAGATAAATGTTCCATTCTTTATTACTATGCTATTTTCTATCTTCCTCGATAAACACTGTATATTTTGCTCAGTTTTTACACTGGTGCTTGGTGTCCAATCTGCTCGGTGTTTACTGTCGCTCGATATCAATGTACACAGATTCTCGGTAGAACTATCTTGGTGCTTGGTGTAAAGACTTAACCAACTAGCTTGAAGTGCTTGCAGTTACCAACTGGAGTAGCATAGGTAATCGACCAATGTCTTTGATACTAATGACAATCTTTAATGCTCAAACAAAGATAACAAGAGAGCCTTCGTAACATCCACCTCAATCAAAATGCGAGCAAAATAGAGTGAAAAAATTTTTGAGAGTCCACATCCATGCTCATAAAATTGTCCAAGTAGTTCCCAATAGCTTCAAGACAAGAATCAAATGAAAATTATAATGAAAGATTTGGTAGTCTTACCCATAGGGTAATCTTATCGAAAGATTCAGTGGTTGGGTTGAAGGTCGAGTACCATGACATCAACAACAAAGGATATTTATTCTCCCAACTCCAAAAGAACTCACCAAAGATTTTCTTCCTATCCAACACATTATCAAAGGAAAAAATAAAGAAACCTTAAGCACCTGGGTAGATATGAACTTTACCATCCAAAATAGGGCCCCACATCTTTGATATCCAAATATGTAGCTTCCCTAGGGAAGGCCAAAACCCCTTAAATCTTCCAGTCAGTCCCATTTTGTATTTTCTGCTACTTCCTCCTCAACTTATGCATCCTTCTGACTAAAAATTTCTTTGCAAGTGACTCAAAAGATATTGTGTTCCTTATGTTCCCATTATTCACCTTCTTAACAAATTCTATATGTTGGAACACTCGAATCACTTGGGGGGGGGGGGGGGCGGTGAACTGTTAATCAACCATAAAACAATAAGATTCTTAATCATTTAAAACTTTAACTTTAAGCCATCATCATATTCAACACATTACTAATCAACAATATTAGATGTATGCACTACAAATATAAAGAAACTAAGCATCAAAGCATATGTCTACAAATAGGCTACTTGACACAATAATTTATAGCGAAAAACCCATAAGGGTAAAAAACCACTTTATGAATATTTTTAGTAGGCATCACTAGCAAAAATTTAGAGCAGCCACTCTAGGAGCACTAACCGCTTACAATTTTAGGAACACCCATTCAAAGGAGCACCAACACCTTACTGATTTTAGGAACACCCATTCCAAGGAGCACCAATTTTTTTCTAATTTTAGGAACACCCATTCCAAGGAACACCAACACCTTACTAACTTTTTGAATATTAAATCAAAGGATTACTATATTTCCACGTATATCACTTGATACAAATTACCACCACAAGAATCTTGTCTCTATTTCACAAATCCTCTCTCTTGATAAGAAAGATACATCAAACACTGAAAAATTTAGTGTTACCACTTTTCTTCATACCAACATAAATCAATGACAAACATGCTAACATATCATTTGAAAATATGGAATTCATATACATTTGTACATTTGCAATCTTAATGTCAATAATCTTCCCTCTCAACCAACCCGTAACCAAAACCTGTCATAAAACTTCTACAAATTGATACATATATATATGAAAATAAAAACACAAGTCTTTCTTTCACTTACAAGAATGGTATATCCCTATCATTCAAATTTACCATAATATGCCTTGCATAATTTGTAATCAACTAGTCATTCTTCATTATAAGAAATCACATACTTAAATCTCTATTTATTTTGGTAAACAACAAACATACAAACCCTTGCTTACAAACAGAAAGACATTACTTCATAAAATATCAAGGACAACATTTAGAATCAACACAATTAGATTACCATTCATTCTATATCTTCTTCATATGCATCATTACATAAAAAGAATGGCTACAACACTATCTGCAATAATATCCAAATTCACTACATTCTATATTTCAATCTCTGCTCAATGTGTATTCTTGAATTCTCTACATTACATTGTCATCATTCCATCTACGCAAAATGAAAAATTCCATTGCAATCACTGTTTAATAATCAAACCCTCATTTAAATAGAATAGTATGATCAACAAATGTTCTCTTCAAATTAACATTTTCCTCATCATCACTTGCACATAATTTGATCATTCCTTTTATGGATATATGGTGTAACATATTCTGTCTATGTTATGTTAGTTCAAACTATTACAAAAATAGTAGACTTATAACTTCAATTTAATTAAATCTTATTCTCAAAACCATTGTCGATGCACTCAACTCGCTGCATATCCAAAAATTTGTTCCCCGGTCTAAAACATTGCTTCAAAACTTGAGATTAGTCGATCATTAACAATAGTAATTTCCAACTATCAATTAAAAAAAGTATAACTAATTTTGATAAACATATGTTATGTTATGTAAAGTCGATTCAAAAGATGAAATATGAAACTCAATCATTGTCTAAATGATGAACATTTGTTAAGTTACTAATCTCCACCCATCACTTTATCAAACACTATATCCTTTATTGTTATGAAGATTATTCTTTATCTTTCTATTGATGGACACAAATTTCCTTTCGCTTCCCTATTCTCTTCCTATCGCTCAGGTGACAGGAACTAGGACTATATGTTATATGCTATTACACCCGAATGCAAAAACTTGTTCATGTTCATACAAGATGTGAACTTAATTAAAATTCCTGCATACAAAACATGTAATGTAATATTGTAACTAGCCATGACTAATAAAAACATTCATGATTAGTAACATATGTTTTTAATTATTATTTCTATGATCACAAAAAATATAGATTGCTTAACTAGCATAACAATGCAGAACATATCAAAACATATCTCTTCAACATATACACACATAGTAGACTTGTTATGAATCCTTTGATATACAACTTATCATAGTACACCATGCTCAACATCTATGTTAATCATACTTTATTTCTACAATCTGATTCTTATACACATACCTTTTGACATCAATGAAAAACATGCCAAAGTCAACAATCTTCCCCTTTGGCATTGATGTCAAAACTCTCTTCTATCTCTCCCTTTTGATAACATATGATAAAGGGATTATCAATCTCTCAATCATCTCCCCTATAGAGTTAACTTGTAGAAATATTGTCAACAATTATCTCTTTAATGCCTAAAATTTAGTAAGCCTCAAAGACATCAATCTTGTCCTACTATAGATCCCCTCATTCCAGATCTATAAGCTTTTATATCATGTTGTTTTTGATCTACACATAAATCCTTGAATCACATATTTGCAATAAGAATCAACCTGTTGTAAGACTTATCCATCGTATAGTCATGTGATAGTAAACTCAAGCAAACACCCTTGATCAAAATTTTGTGCTAAAGCTCCATATACTCAACACCTAATGGTCAACATGACCAACACATACTATCATCATTGTTATGAATATATAACTATTGTAAAACTTCTCTCATACCTGCACTTTCTATTTTCAATTGTTTATGATGCATACTTCTCATGCTTCAAAGAGTCTGAGTCAACCTCACAAAAAATCTTGTGCACATATCCATTTTCTACACAAATACAACTACTCCCCAAGAAATTGCAATAATAAAATGAACAATATTGTGGACTGAAAGTCTGATCGTAATCAGTGCTTCCTCATTAGCTATCAAGAAATGTTACTATATTGTCATGTTCACTTTAGAAACTTTCTAATTTATCTTCCAATCTTTATCTTCTTCATATAACAATGATCTTGAAATGTCTTTTGTTATTGTCATAGTTATCCTCTTGTTTACATGAGAATTGTACCAAAGTTGTGTCATTACTCTTTTGTTAGAAAGTAAAGTCCACCAAGATAACTGAGAGGGGGGGGGTGAATCAGTTATTAGATAATTATAACTTTTATCAACTTCAACAACATTAAACCATGTAAGCAATATAATTACCAACCATAGAAAGATATTCATACACAATAACACAATGACACAAGATATGTTGACTAGGGAACCTCTTGATCAAAGAGTAAACCCCGGTGGGAATGATGCCCACAAAAGATACAATAATATGAATATTCCTTGTGAAAGGATGGAATCTATTAGGAGTCTTATGAAATACATTCAATACATATGAATTCCTATTAGGAGATTTTGAATCCCTATTAAAAGATTCTAACCCTGTTAAGAGTTATGGAAGATAGAAGGACCCACTGCCCAAACAGCTTCAGGGTAAGATCACTTAACACACTGTCCAAATAATATTTGTATTAGTCAATAGAATAATATGTTACCTCTTATCTGACTATGCTAAACTGCACTCACTTTTACACTAGATCTAAATTTCAGATCTCTGTACTTCGCATGTCTTCCTTCACAATTCGCTTTCACATTTAGCTCTTTTCTTCACTTCATATTCATACACTACTATCCTCTTCTATATACAACAAGGAAACACATTCTTTCCTTTATACCACACTCAAATAATTACAAATGAGTCGACATACAATTACAAAATAAAAGTTTCCATACGCTACATCAAAATTACACAAAACTGTCAGCTTCCAAATACAATCAATCTTCACTCTTGTGACCTCAAAGTTTGTACTATCATCCACATCACTATCAATGTGTCTTCAACTTCCCTTTAACTACACAAAACTAGATTCCATCCCGATTAGGAGATATCATCCGATTTCCATAAACCGCTACTCAGGAACACTGCTTGAATACTGCTTCCACCAAAATGCTCATAACTTCCATGAATAAAAGAATTACCATTTGTGCTCTTAACCGTAGACATATAACATATCAAAGAGTATATCCTCAACATCGCATAGCTCCAACTGTAATAACCCATGTGCGCTAATTCAAACTCTGTCTACTTCTCTGCAAGTCTCTAGAAGATCACTGTGTTGACATCAATGACAATCATAGTCATGAATGCAACAACAACTGCTACAGAATGGCTGCCAAACATTTAGTATTCATTCCTAACAATCTCCCCTATTGGCATTGATAGCAACATAGATGAAAAAACATCCAATGTTCCAAAAATCCAATACTGCAATACTACTGCATCAAATCCTCTTCATCAATCAAATCTTGCTTCATTTTCCTATTCAGATAGTACAAATAGATTTTTTTTCATGTACACTTCTCCCCCATTGACATAAATGATAGAAATTTCATCACTATGTCAACAACAACTCCAATGTCAAAAGACACTATTTAGAAAATACATTCACTAGAGTCCTCATGACTCAGCTCAGATACACATACTCCCCCATAGAGGAAGTACCAACATCCAGTCTAGAAGAAAGATAAGGCTCATATACCATTGGACGAATGCAACCAACTACATCACTTCTCAAAAGTAGGCTAGGGCATAACCCCAAGCATACCTCTCAGATACTCAAATGTATCCTTAGGCAAAGGCTTTGTGAATATATCTGCTATTTGCTCCTTTGTACTTGTGTACTCAAGTCTGACTTCTTTCTCAACAAATTTCTCTCTTACAACATGATAATTGATCTCTATATGCTTTGTCTTAGAGTGTAATACAGGATTCTTAGACATACTAACTATGCTGGTGTTGTCACAATGTATGACAATAGGTTCAACAAATTTTATTCCAATATCCTTCAGCATTTGCTTCATCCAAATTATCTGGTTACAATTGTTTGTTGCTGCTACATATTCTTCTTCTACTGTGCTCTGTGAGATACAATTTTGCTTCTTGCTTAGCCAAGAAACCAATCTTCCTCCAAGGAAAAATGCTCCACCGCTGTGCTTTTCTTATCATCAACACTACCTCCCCAATTAGCATCTGTATATGCACATAGGGTAAAATCATCAGATTTTTCATACCATAATCCATAGTCCATTGTGCCTCTTAAATATCTCAGTATCCTCTTTACTGCTGCATAATGTGATTCTCTAGGTTCAACTTGAAATCTTGCTACCATTCCAACTGAATGTGCTATATCAGGTCTTGTATGTGCCAAATACTGTAGTCCTCCAATCATGGATATGTAATTCTTCTATTCTACTGCAGGAGTCTCATCTGTGCTAGATAACTTATGTCCAGTTACCATAGGTGTTCCAACTGGTTTACAATTCTCCATTCCAAATATTTTCAACAAGTCATTTAGGTACTTTGTCTGAATTACAAAGATACCATCATTGTTCTATGTTATCTATAATCCCAAAAAGTATTTCATTTCACCAATCATACTCATTTCAAATTCAGTCTTCATTTCATCAGCAAATTTGTCACTAGCTTCATCTTCTCCTCCAAAAATAATGTCATCAACAAAATTAACTATAACCAACAAACCATTTTCAATTTCTTTTGTGTACAGATTGCTATCAGCTGTTCCTTTTGTAAATCTCAACTTTAACAAATACTTGTCCAATCTTGCATACCAAGTTCTAGGTGCTTGTTTTAGTCCATATAAAGCTTTCTTTAGTTTACATACCATGTCTCCTTCTTGAGTCAAAGGAAAACCTTTAGGCTACTCAATGTAGACTTCTTCCAATTCTCCATTCAAAAATGCTGACTTCACATCCATCTGATATACTTTAAATTTCTTGTAAGCTGCATAAGCCAAAAACATTCTTACTGCTTCAATTCTTGCAACAGGTGCAAAGGTTTCTTCATAGTCAATTTCTTCTTGCTGTGAGTTGTAATACCCCAAAAATGGGCTATAGGTTCATTAACCTCTTATATCTACACATCAAACGAAATCGACATCTTAGTCCTAACCTAAGGCACATTTGAACATCATCGAATCCTAATTGATTATCATAAATTCTACATCGGGGAATGTTCCTTGTAATATTCCTATTTTATCATAATTATCTTTAATTTAATGATTATTTCTCAATAAATCAATTTATCCTAAAGTTTGATTAATTGAATATTCTCAATATTTAATTAATTAGATTTAATTCTACCACTTAATTGTTTAATTGAAGTTAATTCTATTTATTCCTAAATTGTATTATTTAATTTTGACAATAAATCCAAAATCCTATGAATAATTGATTAAATTCTTATTTAATTAATTAAAGCAAGTTGTCAATTTTTAATAATATTGTTTTTGAATAAAAGTTTAAAAAATAATTGATTAACCCATAAATCAATTGTTTTATTTTTCAAAATCAGTTAAGTTGGAAATAAATCACTTTATTATTAAATTGATTCATAAATAAAACATGCACAATCAGAAAAGTAGACAACTATCAATTATCAATTAAATCTAAACTCTATTTTGAGTTAAAACTTTGATTTTGCATGATTTTGTGAATTAAAACTAAAAATCAACTAAGTGATTTATGGCTTTTATTCATGCACCTCCACCCTAGATTTCTATAAATTAAGGCCTCAGCTCTTCATATCAATATCTCATATTTTTGCAAACTTATGCTGGCGAATTGCTATCAGGAGAATTGAAGCTTCTTTGCAAATCAATAGCTTTGTGAGATCACCTTTGTTTTCATATCATTGTTAGATTAATTGTATTGCATATCAGTTTTTCATTCTAGAATAGATTCATATTAGATTTCTCATTCTTATTGCATAGAAAATAAAATAAAAAATAGATTAATTGCATTCATTCCATATCTAGATTTTGCATTCAAATCCTTCGTTTAGGTGTCGTCAAGGTCACTGATCTTGGTATAATCTGAGAATACATACTTGCATCTACTAGAAGGTAGTAAATCACCTGGTTAGTTTAGTTTTTCATTTATTGCACGATTTCAATTTTAACTAACCTCTAATATTTTACTGAAGTGTCATGTCTATAGATTAGGTACAAAATTCACACACATTTTTGGTGCCCACCATGGGGCCCTGAAATGGGTTTCCCTTCATTTCTATCAATTTTCTATCTTTTGAGGTTAAGGGTTTCAAGGGTTCTGGTATACTCTATAGGACGTTATTTTTTGTTTCTTTTCTTAGCACTTTTTCTATCAAAACTGTGATTTTTAATTTTCTGTCCGTACTTCTGTACATATCTACATGGATTCTTGTGTGAGATTTTTCATCATTCCACGTGAAGTTTTGCTGGTTTCAACACTTCCTCACCTGAGACCTCATCTTTTCTCACGCGAGACCGTACTTCCTCACGTGAGATTTCATCCTTCATCGCACGAGACAATATTTCCTCACGCAGGACCACATCCTGACTCATGCGAGATGTTTCTACAGAGACACATAATTTGTGAATTTGTACTTTCAAATTATTGATTTCTAACGCTTATGGTTTGCTGTTGATTTATCTTGATTTTGCACTTTCGGATGTGTGCTAAATTCTAGATTGCAGAGCATTGGACCTAAGGTATTCTTCTCAAGCTGATAATATTTTGATTTGGATTAAAATGAACATCTTGCATGTCTAGCTTGAGTGCTTTTCTTTTCCATATCACACATTTCATTTGGGCTCTAAAAATGAACATAGATTTTCTTTCAGCATCTTTGTTACACATAGTAAATAGGCCCTATGAACACTATTCATGGCTCTTGAGAGAGTGAGTTTCCAGTGAAACTCTTCTCAACGAAGGAACCCTTGTAGGTAGGGAGGATACTGAGGGAGTCTCACATTCCACTAGATCCATGTGTCTTCAACTTTTGATCAAGGCATTCTCTCTCCGAAGAGGTTGATAGATCATAAGGGGTTGACGTCATAGATCTTTGTGAGATAATCTTGGTCTTAGCATGTCAGATTAATTTGTCTACTTTGTTTGGGTTAAAAGTGAAAAGGCTAGGGGATTATGCTCTACTTCCTTTTTGGATAGTACCAGAAACCCAAATCCTTGAATCTGGAACCAGTCTCCATGTGGTATATCTTGTGAGTCACCTTTAGAGAGGGTTGACCGCAGTGGACTTTCTCTTAATTGGGTCAACCACGTTGATGGAACCTCAAGCGGTAATAGCCATTTTCACCATGGTAGTGACAACCGCTATATAAATGTCCTATTGGAAGAAATCTCCATAGGTGTGGTCTCTTGTTGGGCTGTTAGATCTCCCTAGCAGATCCTGAAGATTAAGTTCTCAGACTGTGTCAAAACCTCGGTGCGCCTGGATTGGAGTTCGCCCTCTTGAGATCATAAAATTTGTAGAGTCAAACCATTACTAAAAACCCTAGTGAGGCCAAATTTTCATTTTCTAGGAATATGTGCATCTTTGCAAAATTTTTTGAAACATACATAATTAGCACTCTTACGGTTTAGCACATTCAGTCACTTGATTGTTCATGCGAAGGGTTGTTTTGTCCCTTGTTCATTATTTTTAGACGTGCTTGGAATCACTTGCTTGCTATTTTGCGTGCCTGTTTATCTATCTGGTTACTAAGAATGAATCAATCTGGTATAATCTTCAAATCTGGACAGACAATTTTGTAAACAATCTGATACTAAAACACTCAATTGCAAAATCGGAGCAAAAATCCTTTTCTGGTGTGAGAACTGAATATTCTATCAGAGAACAGCCAGTGTTGTGTCTCAAAATCTGTATCTTGAAATTTGTACCTCAAAATCTATGCCAAAACTGTCAAACTGTGTCCTTTTATCGCGTGAGATTTCAGCTTTCTGAGTATTCTTTCACGCGAAACAACATTCTCTCGTGAGAAACAACATTCTCTCACGTGAACCTGTCCTGAAATATGCAAAACAAAGAGCTTATTACTGTCAGTTGGTCAACTTTCTGTTAGATCTGATTTTTGTCTCGGGTCTGTATGCCTATTTTCCTATTGCACACTGTCTGAAACTGCATGTTAGAGTTGAGAAATACGTCTTGAAATCTGTCAAAAAAATCACTATGTTAGGAATAGAGCAGAGCCTATAACGAATCCAGTCATTTTCCTAAAGTGGCCTTTTGAATCCGATTTAGCCTTCTGTTTAATCGATTTGAGTCTTTTTCATCTTGTGTCAAAACCTTGTCATAGCTATCAATCTTCAATCAATCATCAAAATGACTAAGTGTGGTGAACTCATGTCTGCTATATTTTGGGAATCTACCCATACATCCAGGGCACAACCTCCTTCATCTATGTCTAATCTCAGCTTCAATCAATCAGACCTTGACAAGGTTGCGTAATTTGATCTTCTTGAATCAGATCTTTCTTCAGTTGTCTTCATCATATTCTTTTGTTTCACCCAAGGTTAATGGTGGAAACTAGAGCTTCCTCTCACAAGAAATCTAGAGAAGCATCTCATACCTTACCTTTGACTCATATCCAAGGTCCATCTCTTGAACAACTCTACAATTCTGGTCTTTACGAAGACGACGGTCTTGGAAACTTTCGATTAAAAACTGGTTACATTCCCCCTCCATCAATTCAAGGAGTCAATCAACAAACTCTACATCAATCTATTCTAGGGAGTCCTAAAACTCCTAACATGTCTCAAAGAATCAGTACTCATGAGGAAGAAATTCTAATCACAGCTATGATGAAACAGATGCACACTATGCAAGTCAAACTTAACAAACTTGAGAAAGAAAAGGACCCTAAAGAGTTCTCCATGGAAGCTCTATGCCCTTTTCCATTTGATAAAGACTTGTACATGTCACCATGCCCCCGAATAGAATGTGAGCAATGTGACAACCCTTAGGATACCTCTTCCATGGAGAGTGACACATCCATCTTTGGAGACTACGATGACTATGATGATGGACAATATAATGATACCTATGACACCTCTATTCCCAAGAGTCATCGTGTGCTCGTGGTTACTGGAAATGGGATGTCACATTGGATAGATCATGATGGTGATCCATATGATTCTGATTTTGAAAGAGACTTTGATGATTTCTGTGCACAATACCTAGATGATACATCTACTTCTATTGAGGAAGAAAAAGCTTACCGCGCTGATTATAAATGTCAATACTATAAGGATCTCTCATCTAAGAACTCTCATGCTGAAAATAAAGATTATACTCTCAAGAAAGATCATGTTAATGTTGAACCTTTGTCTTGTGATGGTTCCCTTCCATCCCCTACTTCCTCCAATACCCATACATTTCCTAAAGCTCCCAAGCCTATCAAATCTTTCACAGAACCTTCATCTGACACAAGCCTTGATACTTTTCATATGATTCCCTATAGTTATCCTCAAGGGCTACCCCTTGAAGAAACTCAAGCTAACCTTCACTTGGCTGCCAATACTTTCAATAATGTTAAACCCAAAGAGCTTAAGCCTTCATATGCTATAATGCCTACTCCAGCTAGTCCTTCCCCATCTCTTCCAAAGTCTTCTATACAATCCCAGCATGCTTCCGTATCCTTAGAAGTGTCTCCATGTCAAGAGGACTCTAAAAATGATAAAGAAAAGAACATAAAGAAAGATAAAGATCAAGAACCCTCCATGTCATTCAATCCTTTTCATGATGTCTTTTATCCACTTCAGGGTTCTTTTGATCCTGCACATCCTTTTTCATGCATTCCACCATGTCTTAAGTCTTCTCCTAAGAAAGATCAAGCTACTACTTACACTATTGAGCTTATTGACAATCAAAATAACCTTACCCCACTTGCGCTTTCCAAAGATGATACTTCCATTAAGGTTGGTAAAAATGGTGTTGTTACTTCCAATGTTAAGCCTATTGAAAATCAAGAGAAAAATTATGTGCTTATGCTATCCAAAGATCCTTGTCAAGATCAAAGTCTTCCATCTTCTTATTCTACCACTCCATGTTCGTTTCCACTTTCTACTCTTCCTAAGTCTTTGCAAGCTTTGAACAATCCTATCAAAGAAGGTGCTCATATTCAAGATGTCCACAATTCTATTGAAAATCCTAATGCTCACTCTAAAGGTGTTGATGTCCTTGGTTGTCATATAAATGTTGATGAACTTGTTGATTATCCTTTTGTGTCTTCCACTTCCATCCTTGGACCTCTTCCACCACTACTAAGGGCTTCACGTCTTGCTTCCATCTTGGGTCCTTATGTCCCTTCACTTTCCCCTCTTAACTCTCCTAATTCGCCATCCATCTTGGGTCCTTACATACCTCCATCTCCTATCTTTCCTCAAGATCAACATAGATGCATACCCTTGAATCCTTTTCATCCACCCACCCATCTAAACCAGTCATATCCTCCTTCTTCCACAAGTCCCAAGTCTTTTGGAAGTAACTTGAATGTTCAATACAAGAAAAAGAAGAAATACAAGAATCCATCAAAAAAAGATCACCATGTCTCCTCTAATCAACATGGAAGCATAAATTCAAAAGAGATATCTAAGAAAAAAACTACAAGACAAGTATGGGTTCCAAAATCCATCATTAAACATATTCTCTCTAGATCATCAAAAAGAAATGAAAAGCCTAAGGCTATATGGATTCCAAAGTATCTCTTGAAAGAGTCTAATGTTAAGAAACAAGTGAAGTTGACATTCAAGCTTCCAAAGACTTCCACTTCATCTTCTTCCAAAAACATACTTCCATTCCATGTGCCTAAACCACAACCTCTACTATCCATTCGCCATATTCCTTCACGTATTCCTTCATTCATGTTTCCTCCATCCTCTCACCACCCTTCAAAGTGTGTGTTGATGTTGATCTTGCCTTCCTTTCCATCTACCCTTTCACAATCCTTCCATTCATTATCCTTCTACCTTCTATCCTTTTTCCTCATTTGCCTATTCCTCCTATCTTCCAACCTCACTCACTTTACATAAAACCTTATCCTCCATTTTTCTCTTCCATCTTCCTTTCCCTATCAGCATCTTTGAGAGTATCATTTTGAATCCTTGGCATATCATGGTTTATCCTTTCAAGGAGAATTATCTAAAAAGCTTGCCTTCTTCCAAAAAAAAATTAAATAAAATAAATTTGAAAATGTGCCTTGGTGAAAACCTGGAAACAGGCACCTTGGTAGCAAAAGTAAAGAGAAATAAATTCATCCTATGATGAAAACCACTCCCTTGTGGCACCTTGGATAAGTACCATGATGAAAACCTGGCAATCAGGCATCATGCGTAGTTCTTCTACATATTTCATCCATTCCATCTTCTCTCTTTGATCTTGACAATGTTGACCTATACATGAACATTTGGCTATTTTGTGAGTTGTCTTATGATAATCTTTCTTTCATTCCTTCTATGTTTAGCCTTCATATCCATCTTCCTCTATTCATTTTTGCCTATCACTATCCTTTTCCCCTTTGGTCTTGATCTAATAAAAAAAGAAAGAAAGAGTAAAACACAGTACTATGAAGCCTCTTGACATGTCTACTCCTTTGGATTGCATCCTTTCCTGCTCTTGCATTATGATTTTGTGACTTATCCTATGCTAGCCTTTCATTGCTTGTCCAAAAATGCTTTTACATGACAATTTTTCCCTAGCTTGAGTATTCTTGAAGAGTTTTCCCTTGAGGATTTCTTCCCTTCATTCTCTTGTCTTCCATCTCATCGACCAACTTGCCAATCCCTCTTGTTCTCTACCTTGCTAAACATTAGGATTGCACGATATGATCTTGCTTGGGAGTTTGAAATGGAAAAAGAGGCTATCAAATTTGCTAAAAATTGTCAAAAGTGTCAGGTCCATGGGAACTTGATTCATGCTCCAGGGAGAGATCTAATTCCCTTCACTACACAATGGCCTTTTCAACAATGGGCTTTTGATCTTATTGGTGCTATCTATCCACATTCTTCTAATGGAAATACCCATATAATCACAGCTACAGATTATTTTTAAAAATGGGTAGAAGCATTTCCCTTAACACAAGCAACTGGGAAACATATATCTATGTTCATCTTGAACTATATCATATGCAGATATGGGATCCCACATTCTATAATCATAGATAATGGGGGACAATTCAAGAACAAAGACTTGGATGATTTATGTGCCAAATTCAAGATTACACAACATTGGTCATCTATCTACTATCCTCAAGGGAATGGACAAGCAGAGGCTTCTAATAAGAAGCTATTGAAAATCTTGCATCGTACAGTTAATAAAATAGGAAGAGACTGGCATCTCATGATCAATCCAGCTCTCTAGGCCTACAGAACAAGTATCATAACACCTATTGGGGCTACACCTTTCACTTTAGTTTATGGGTGTGGAGCGGTACTGCCTATTGAGGTTGAAATCCCATCACTAAGAATCAGATTGCATGGTCTAGTAACTGATGATGACTACAAAGTGTCTAGGTTGCAAGAACTTGAACTACTCGATGAGTGCAGAAAAGCAACGTATGATCATCTCAGAGTATATCAGAAAAGAATGTCTAGAGGCTACAACAAGAAAGTCAGACACAAAGAATTTTAGGTTGGCGATCTAGTCTTGAGAAAGAATCCTAAAAATCAATCACATCGAGAACGCAAGGGGAAGTTTGAACCCAACTAGTTGGGTCCCTTTGTAATCACTGCTACTTTTGGCTCAGGTGCCTATCAACTCTCAATGATTAAAGGAGAACAACTCCAAGAACCAATCAACGTTCTCCATCTGAAGAAATTCTATGCCTAAGGCATTCAGTGTATGGTAAAATGTCCTGAAAAAATCTTTAAAAATTGGAAAAAGTCCTGAAAAAAATGAACATCTTGGTGAAAACCTAGCAATAGGCGCCTTGATGATTCACAAAAAAAAAAGAAAATATCAAAAGTAAAAAACAATTGAAAAATATCAAAAATAAAAAAAATAAAAAATGAAATATACAAAAAAATGAGAAAAAGGAAAAAAGTGCCTTGGTGAAAACCTGGAAACAGGCGCCTTGGTAGCAAAAATGGAATCTCTGCCAAGATGGTGAAAACCTGGCAAACGGGTGCCACTTGTTTCAAAATGCTCCATCTATCAGCGCAATCTTGGTCTTTCCCAACTTTCAGTCTTGCTTTAGTTTGTACATATCTCCTGGTTTGTTTCCGCATTCCTATTTTCAATAAGTCGGTCTGTACACCAATCTGCTCAAGCGTCTATATCCTATCAATGCTTAATACTTGGGGGCAATCAATGTCATATCCTATGGCCTCCGGTATACTTTAGACGTGTCATATCCAGTTAGAGTCCTTTAAAGCTTCATTTGAGTCAGTCAGTCAGTCTCGTCTCCAGAAAGGATTTTGCACCTACAACAACGCAATCAAACATCAAAACAAACTGAAAACAATCTATACTTTTTACATGCTTTTATCTCCTTGTATGCTTACTGATTCGCATTGAGATTTTTGCATATTGTGTCCCTTCAAGCTCTTCAATGATGTCCTTTATAGGATTTAGAGAGTGATGATTGGGGGCATAATCTTTTCTTTGTCTTCTGCTTGTATGTGAAAATCTAACAACTTTGGAAATTTTGGATTGAAATGGTGTCTGACTATAAGAGCCTCTATCTCAAATTGGATGGCCATGCGTACCTTGACCATTGATACCCAAAAAATTCAAGGAATTTTGATCTAACTATTGTCTTTTTGAGTGAGTTCTTTCTCCTACTGTGAAACACGATCTTTCCTAAGGATGTGAATGATAAAAGGTCACTATGGGTAATTCACATTGGATTTAGAATGATCTTTTGACTGCTTGATGTGTTTGAATGCAAGGCATATTTAGGTCATCATGACGTTTATGTTTTGATGCTTATACAAATTGCTATATCAAAATGGACATGATATTCAGGTCATCCTGGTGTTTGTGCCTTGATGCTTATATCTAATCTGACATTCTGAACATAAAATCGATATTCATATGTCCATGGTTGCCTAACCAGTGGGTGTTGTATTGATTCCTGCACATACAAATCAATATTCATATGTCTATGGTTTCATAATTAGTGGGCATTGTATTGATTTATCTAGTTACCTAAAAATTCAATGATGAGAATGACCGACACATGATCAGTGACTAGGTCCTAGGTCTTAGGTTGCATTTCATTCTACATGTCTCTTTGCATTTTGCATGTTTGCATGATATCACAATGGTTGGCTAAACTTCAATGCTTAAACAATTCTTCAAATATCACTTCAAATCTCACAAGAGCTGAATCTCACATGAAGGTTCCTCCAACAAAACAACAAGTAGAATCCTTTTTCAGGATCAAAATCAAAATCTGTGATCATTCATATTATTAACTACTTGCATAATCGACCTTCAATCATCATAGAAATCCAGTATTCAACTTAACCAATTATCTTACATCAAACTATCAATATTTCAACTTGGTCAGCCATGGTCAACTCATGGTTTAACCTTGTCAAACTTGGTCTTCAGGACGTCTAAACAATGTAAAATGCATTCTCGAATGTGTTTAACCACTTCTTAAATCAATTAACATGCTTCTGAACTATTCAACACTGACTTTTCTTGTCAGATTTCAATTTTTATCCCGAAGGGGGCATGGTATTGCACATCATTCAAAGTCTGTAATCATATCTTTTTCTAAAACCATATCTTTCCTCAGTAATCAAGACAATAACCACGTCTAGTTGCTGATTCATCAAAAGACCTCATCACTCAGGGCAGATCAATCATCACTCGGGGCATATCAGATTCATCGAGATCCATATCAATCTTGTATTCTCTTAATCTTGTAAATTGTATCAGTTTTGTAACTATCGGTTCAATTGTGTTATTTCCTTGGTTTTTCAGAAACTGAAGGGTTCAGATGTGATACCAATGTGATTCAATATAAGGACAATTAGATCTGGAATCGGTCACTCACTTCTTTGCAATCATAAGGTTCAGAATCAGGTGTTTTGACACTTTTTCACAATCATCGGTTCATTTGTTGTTATAGTTAACATTATCTTTGGTCATTCAGGACCTATTATCTTCATATCAAATCTTTCAATCAGTTTCTGCTTCATATCAATATCAATTTCAAACATCATACACAGACTGTCTTTGAACCACTGCCCTTCACACAACAATTCAAAGAGGGGCAAAATGTAATACCCCAAAAATGGGCTATAGGTTCATTAACCTCTTATATCTACACATCGAACCAAATCGACATCCAAGTCCTAACCTAAGGCACATCAAAACATCATCGAATCCTAATTGATTATCATAAATTCTGCATCGGGGAATGTTCCTTGTAATATTCCTATTTTATCATAATTATCTTTAATTTAATGATTATTTCGCAATAAATCAATTTATCCTAAAGTTTGATTAATTGAATATTCTCAATATTTAATTAATTAGATTTAATTCTGCCACTTAATTGTTTAATTGAAGTTATTCTATTTATTCCTAAATTGTATTATTTAATTTTGACAATAAATCCAAAATCCTATGAATAATTGATTAAATTCTTATTTAATTAATTAAAACAAGTTGTCAATTTTTAATAATATTATTTTTGAATAAAAGTTTGAAAAATAATTGATTAACCCATAAATCAATTGTTTTATTTTTCAAAATCAGTTAAGTTGGAAATAAATCACTTTATTATTAAATTGATTCATAAATAAAACATGCACAATCAGAAAAGTAGACAACTATCAATTATCAATTAAATCTAAACTCTATTTTGAGTTAAAATTCTGATTTTGCATGATTTTGTGAATTAAAACTAAAAATCAACTAAGTGATTTATGGCTTTTATTCATGCACCTCCAAAGCCTTGGATTTCTATAAATTAAGGCCTCAGCTCTTCATATCAATATCTCATATTTTTGCAAACGTATGCTGGTGAATTGCTATCGAGAGAATTGAAGCTTCTTTGCGAATCAATAGCTTTGTGAGATCACCTTTGTTTTCATATCATTGTTAGATTAATTGTATTGCATATCAATTTTTCATTCTAGAATAGATTCATATCAGATTTCTCATTCTTATTGCATAGAAAAAAAAAAAAATAGATTAATTGCATTCATTCCATATCTAGATTTTGCATTCAAATCTTTCGTTTAGGTGTCGTCAAGGTCACTGATCTCGGTATAATCTGAGAATACATACTCGCATCTACTAGAAGGTAGTAAATCACCTGGTTAGTTTAGTTTTTCATTTATTGCACGATTTTGATTTTAACTAACCTCTAATGTTTTACTGAAGTGTTGTGTCTACAGATTAGGTACAAAATTCACACACACATGAGTATCTTTTACATACCAATCTTGCTTTGTTTCTTACTACTTCTCCTTGTTCATTCATCTTGTTTCTGAATACCCATTTAGTTCCAATAACATTCTTTTCTTTAGGTCTAGGGACCAATTCCCATGTCTTGTTCTTTTCAATCTGATCTAATTCTTCTTTCATAGCATTAGTCCAACTTTCATCTTCACAAGCTTCACTAGTAGTTTTAGGTTCAATTTGAGAAATCAAACATAATTGTTCTTGTACCTTATTCCGAGTTAGAACTCCTCTTTTGATGCTTCCAATAATTTGTCCAATAGGATGATTTCTTAACAAACTCTTGCTAGGTGTCACTCTCTCAGATCTCACTTCAGGTGTAGGTTCTTCAATGACTTCACTGTGGCTTTCATTCAACAAATCACTGTAAGTTTCATAAAATAATTTAGTAGACCCAGTGTTAGGTTTAGGATGAGCTTCTTCATCTAATTCATAATCAAGCATTCTTTCCTGAATTTTGAACTTTTCATCAACTTTAACATTTGCGCTTTCAACAATAGTCTTAGTTCTTTTATTGTAACATCTATAGGCTTTGTTTTTCAAAGAATATCCAGGAAATATACCTTCATCACTTCTAGGATCAAACTTTCCAATATCATCATCTCTCTTTATATAACATTTGCTTCCAAAAATTCTAAAATACTTAACTGAGGGTGCATGTCGAAACCATAATTCATAAGGTGTCTTGTCTATGTCTGCTCTGATTTGTACTCTGTTCATTGTATACACTATTGTGTTCACTGCTTCCCTCCAGAATATCTTCGCCAAATCATTCTCAAATAACATAGTTCTTGCTGCTTCAGTCACTGATCTGTTCCTTCTTTCTGCAATACCATTTTATTTAGGTGTTCTAGGGGCTGAGAACTATCTCTTAATGCAATTTTCTTCACAAAAGGTGTTAAACTCTCTAGAAGTAAATTCTCCACCTCTATCAGATCTCAAACATTTAATCTTCATTCCAGATTCATTCTCAACTTTATTCTTAACAATCTTAAATTTATCAAATGCTTCAAATTTTTCTTTAAGAAATACAATCCACATCATTCTTGTAAAATCATTAACAAGAATCATAAAATACCTTTCTCCATAGAATTCTCTAGTCCTATTAAGACCGCTCAAATCTATATGAACAATTTCCAACTTTTTTGTAGATGTAAACTTCTTACTGGGAAAAGAACTTCTTTCCTGTTTAGCCATCACACATTCTTTGCAAATCATGTTAGTAGGCTTCATAATTTTAGGCAAATCTCTTACTGCAAGTGTAGTACTTACTTTTAAAATGTTGTCAAAGTTTATATGACAAAACCTTCTATGCCATAACCAACTGTCATCAATTTTAGTAATCAAACATGTCATCTCAGTAGGATTCAATTGAAATGCATTACCTCTAGTTCTAGATCCAGTTCCAATCTGATTTCCATCTTTATCCTTTATCACACAAGTTTTCTCAGTAAACCAAACTTGCTATCCCTTATCAACTAACTATCCAACACTCAAAAGATTATGTTTCAATCCATCCAAAAAATAAACATCATCTGTATTAGTCTTTCCATCAAGAGTAATAGATCCTATACCTTTAATCAAACAAGGTGCATTGTTTCCAACTCTAACAACTCCTCCATCATATTCGTTTAACTTTATGAACTTTTTCATGTCTCCAATCATATGATGTGAACAACCACTATCTATAATCCAATCAACTTTCATTTCAACTTGAGAAATGAAGACTTTTTCTTCCTTGACATCAGTTTCAAAATTTTCTTCTTTAATTGCTACAAATCCTATGTCATCATTATTTGCATTATCACTTTCACCTAAGGTTCTCTCTATACTAGCTTCAAGATCTTCATCATTAGCACAATAACATTCCTTAGATCTTCTAGGTTTGAAATTGTTTATGTAATTTTTAACTCTCTTAGGACATTTAGATGCAAAATGACCATATTCTTGACAAGTCCAACATTAAAATTTTTTCTTACCGTCTAGTTCTCTCTTCACAAGCAAGGCAATACCTTCATCAATCTTCTTGTCTTCTTAATTTCTAGATCTGCTGCTGCCAGCATAATCTCTGCTCACACTGATGCTTCTTGACAAAGTAGGGTGAACACTAAGAGCACTGAATGTTGTCTCCATTCTAGGTAAGTCTCCTGATAAGCTCAGGTTCATCTCTGCTGCTTCCAATCTTCCAAGAAGAGTCTCTCTTGTAAAGTTTGTATTACAAGGTATAACTTGTTTAATCATCTGAGTTGTCTGCTTAAATACACGAGTCAATGTCCTCAGAATTTTCCATATCACTTCATTCTCTGTCTTTGTTTCTCCACAAGATTTTATACCTGTAACAATTTATGACATTCTACCAATATAGCTTCTAACAGATTCATCTTCCAACATTCTTATATCTTCAAATGCACATATCCAATTATGTAATCTAACTCTTTTTGCATGTTCATCACTTTCAAAAGTAGAGTGTAAAGCTTTCCAAATTTCATGAGATTTTTTCAAACATTTTACCTGACTATACTTATTCTCCGAAAGGGCTGTCAAAAGTGCTTCTCTTGCAAGTATGTTACACATGAATAGATCTCTCTCATCAGCAGTACGTGTTTCAAGATTGTCCTCTTCAATGATAGTCTTATCATTATTTGTAATCACCCAATAACCTGGTCCTAAACATAGTAGGTGTTTCTTCATCTTTTCTTTCTATCTGTCAAAATTTACTCTATCAAACTTAGGGTTTTCTTCCCTGAAATTCACCATGGATCTCCTTAAGCTGTTAAAATTTTTTTTCAAGGACCTGCCACTCTGATAACAATTGTTAGAAAGTAAAGTCCACCAAGATAATTGAGAGGGGGGGGGGGGGTGAATCAGTTATTAGATAATTATAACTTTTATCAACTTCAACAACATTAAACCATGTAAGAAATATAATTACCAACCATAGAAAGATATTCATACACAATAACACAATGACACAAGATATGTTGACTAGGGAACCTCTTGATCAAAGAGTAAACCCCGGTGGGAATGATGCCCACAAAAGATGCAATAATATGAATATTCCTTGTGAAAGGATAGACTCTATTAGGAGTCTTATGAAATACATTCAATACATATGAATCCCTGTTAGGAGATTTTGAATCCCTGTTAAAAGATTCTAACCCTGTTAAGAGTTATGGAAGACAAAAGGACCCACTGCCCAAACAGCTTCAGGGTAAGATCACTTAACACACTGTCCAAATAATCTTTATATTACTCAACATAATAATATATTACCTCTTCTCTGAGTGTGCCAAACCGCACTCACTGTTACACCAGATCTCAATTTTAGATCTCTGTACTTCGCATGTCTTCCTTCACAATTCGCTTTCACATTTAGCTCTTTTCTTCACCTCATATTCATACACTACTATCCTCTTCTACATACAACAAGGAAACACATTCCTTCCTTTATACCACACTCAAATAATTACAAATGAGTCGACATATAATTATAAAATAAAAGTTTCCATACGCTACATCAAAATTACACAAAACTGTCAGCTTCCAAATACAATAAATCTTGACTCATGTGACCTCAAAGTTTGTGCTATCATCCACATCACTATCAATGTGTCTTCAACTTCCCTTTAACTACACAAAACTAGATTCCATCCCAATTAGGAGATATCATCTGATTTCCACAAACCGCTACTCAGGAACACTGCCTGAATACTGCTTCCACCAAAATGCTCATAACTTCCATGAATAAAAGAATTACTATCTGTACTCTTAACCATAGACATATAATATATCAAAGAGTATATCCTCAACATTTCATAGCTCCAACTACAATAACCCACGTGCGCTAATTCAAACTCTGTCTGCTTCTCTGCAAGTCTCCAGAAGATCACTGTGTTGACATCAATGACAATCATAGTCATGAATGCAATAAAAACTGCTACAGAATGGCTGCCAAACATTTAGCATTCATTCCTAACATTCATCACTATTTGCAATATATTAATCTTTATGAATATTTGTATTCATTTTTATTGATCTTACATTCGATTGATTTTGAGCAATGTTTCTTGTCCTTCACTATACACCATTAAGGTAGACCTTATTTAATTGTCTTTGTGCGCTTTTGATACTATGATTAAAGTGTTGTACTTACTATTTTCTATTATAATTATTTGATTTCACTTATGGTCTTTATGAAACATCCTTTTTGTTTTATAGTAGCATAGATAAGCATTTAACATCTTTCAACAACTCCAATATTTCTGAAATAATTACATTTGTTCCTCTGCTCATTCTTCTTCCCTTTTTAACTTTTGGTGGTATTGTATTTTGATTGGTTAATATCATATCTATACTCTTCTGTACTCTTCTAAAGTACACCTTATGAGGATCTTAACCCCGTTTGGAGTTTACGACATCACTGTTAGGTACTACCCAGTTAAGGGATTTACCTCTAACCCTATTAGGAGCTTTACCATGTCAAGAGTAGCCTTGTTAGAGGAATTTAGACATAAGATAATGTTCCACCCGGTTAAAGGATTTACAATAAGGACCTACTAGGATCCACTTGGTTAAGGTATTTTTACTATTGCGATTGTTAGGGAACAACAAAAAGAGTGATCTATAAAATAACACTACCTCTTCTTGATTAGATCCACTAAAGCACACAATCTCTTATTAACACACTTAACTCTGCCCTGACTTGATCAAAACTCCCACTTTACAACCACACTTTCCCAACACACGATCAACACACTTAACTTTCAACTTCATCCATTATATACTGAACTATTGATTCCACCACCTTAATCAAGCCCTAAATCTGAAATAGGTTTAAATTTCAAATATCCCTCTTAGATCCAACATACCACAAAAAAATTCAATGTACAAAACAATTTTCCAAGACCACGTCGGCCAATATTACATAAAATTTTGTGTCAAGGAGTCAAACACATTTTGACCAAACACATGCTTCCTCTAGAATATTCTCCACACTATCATTGAACAATGTGACTCCAATCGTGAAGACATGACACTAGATCATGAATGACTCAATTGATTCCACTGCAGCCTCAACATAGATCAAATATTTTTTAATTGTCGCTCAAGAACACAAACACTTTAACCTGTTAACAACTCTATCTTTTCTCACTAATCACCTATCCTTCACTCCAGTCACTCAAATTCATTTTGGTCACAACCACAGCTTCTACATACTTTCAACATCCTTCTCCCATGACCACGCCACATAACTCATCATAGATTTGACAAACCAATAAAATCACCTATCGCCTATCACTAACTATTCTAGTAGTTGCACTGTTAACATTCATCTGATTATAACTTTCTTACTGGTCTACATCAATAGTAGAAGTCATGCATTAAACATTCAGAGACATCCCCAAGTCTCTCATAAGGATTGCTACAACTAAAACTCATCACAACACCTTGATAATCACATTTATACTTTGTAACATACTAGGAACACTAGGTCAATACTTGACATCAATGAAAACTCAATAATTGATCATCATGTAATCAAATCTGTATCATGATAACACCAAAAATCACTTATCATCACTACATCAGTTATTCCAATAATCTCTCCCTTTGGAATTGATGGAAACACTCTCCTCCTCTCTCCAACATGTTACATTATGCACAAACCTACTCAATATCAACAACATAAAAAGACGTTCACACTTCTATCTTCACCTGCTCTGGAATTAATCCCCCTTTCACTGAACTTCTCTCCTCTACACTTCCCTTCTGCAATTCTGAACATTTTCAAACACAAATTCTCCCCCTTTGACAATAATGTCAAAGGCACCAAAAACACCTAATATCTGCTCTACTGTACCTGACTAATCAAAATACATTACTACATAGACTTCTCCCCCTAAGGAGTAGTCTCACAACATCAATCCAAACATAAAGATATTCAATGGATACACTTGGATTGATGAAGCTACATCTTCTTTTAATTTAAGTCAGATAGGGGAATGGAACCTACCTCTTAGATACTCAAATGTATCCTTAGGTAATGCTTTAGTGAAAATATCAACAACCTACTCCTTCGTTGGCACATACTCCAACCTCACTTCCTTTCCTTGTACTTGTTCTCTAAGAAAATGATATTTGATAGCTATATGCTTATTCTTAGAGTCCATCACCAAATTCTTTCAAATGTTAATGGAACTTGTATTGTCACAATAGATAACCACCAGTTTAGTTACCTTCCTTCCAGAATCTACTTGATCCATACTACATGTGTATAATTAATTACAATAAAAATATACTCAGCTTCAGTTATTGATTGAGATATACTATTTTTCTTCTTGCTTGTCTAGGATACAAGCCTATTTCCAAGAAAGAATTCACCTCCAATTGTGCTCTTCTGATCATCAACATTACTTGCCCAATCAACATCAATAAACATATTCAAAGAGAAATCACCTTTATGTCCATACCAAAGACCATAGTCTTTAATTCCCTGAAGATATCAAAATATTCTCTTCACAACAATGAAATGTGATTCCTTAGGATTAGCAAAAAATCTGGCCACTAATCCAACTGCCCATGCTATGTTCGGTCCGCTATGCACCACATACTATAGCTTAGCGATCATGGACCTGTTAAGTGTCTCATCCACATATTTAGAATCATCTCCCTTTGGTAGTTTGCAATTGATTACCATAGGGGTACCAACCAATTTTGAGTCTTCTAACCCAAATGTTTTCAATATCTCTTTCACATATTTGGACTGGCTAATGTAGATACTATCTTTCATTTGTTGAACCTGTAATCCAATGAAGAATTTAATCTCACAGATCATAGAAATCTTGAATTATTTCCTCATCTCATCTGCAAATGATCTAATCATCTCTTTATTACGACAAAAAATGATATCATCTACAAACATCTCTGCAATAAAAAACCTATCATCTTTCTCAGTCTTCAAATACACATTACTATTATCACTTGTCCTTAGGAAACCAAGCTGACTTAGATATGAGTACAATCTCTCATACCACGCCCTAGGTTCTTGTTTCAACCCATAAAAATCTATCTAAAATTTACACACCATGTTCTTTCCTTTTTAATTAGAAAATCCTTTAGGTTGTTCAATGTATACCTCTTCTTCCAATACACCATTAAGAAAAATTGACTTAACATCCATTTTATATACCTTGAATCTTTTGTGAGAAGCATATGCATGCAATATTCTTACACCTTCAAGTTTGGCCACAAGTACAAATGTTTTAGCATAGTCCAGGCCTTCCTCTTGTGCATATCCTTTGCACACCAATCTTGCCTTATTCCTTACCACTTCACCTTTCTCATTCATCTTGTTTATAAAAATCCACTCAGTACTGATCACATTCTTGTCCACCGGTTTGGATACTAATGTCCATGTTATTTTCTTCTCAATATGCTCCAATTCTTCTTCCATAGCTTTCACCCAATCTTCATCTTACATGCACATTTCACTATTTTAGGCTCAAATTCAGATAGAAAACATGTACTTTCTCTTGCCTTTCTTCTAGTTAGAACACCAACATTTCTGTCACCAATCATTTGATCAGGGGAATGATTCAATTTCACTTACCTTGAAAATATCAGTTCAAATCTAGGAGCATCTTCAACCACTTGTATCGGTTCCTATTCATTAATCTGTCTCTCCATTGGTTCTGCTATAGTGTCCTCCACTGGTTGTACATATACAAACCCATGATAGTCTTTAGGTTCCTTCTTGCTGGATTCATCATTTTTCTTAGAAGATTCATCTACTCTTACATTAGCAATTTCCACTATCTTATTTGTTCTCTTGTTCAAGCACTTGTAGGATTTTCTCTTTGTGGAATATCCTAACAATATCCCCTCATCACTTTTTTGGGTCAAACTTACCTGTATCTTCATCTCTCTTTATGTAACATCTATTCTCAAAAACTTTGAAATAACTTACATATGGAGATCAACCATGCCATAACTCATAGGGAGTTTTGTTTGCACCTTTCTTCAACTGAAATCTACTCAATGTGTAAACCGTAGTGCTCACTACTTCTCTCCAAAATATCTGTGCAACACCCTTTTAAATTATTAATGTCCTAGCACAATCAATGATATACCTATTTCTTCTTTCAACAATACCATTTTGTTGAGGTGTTCTTGGAGATGACATCTACCTTTTGATTCCTTATTTATCATAATATGAAATAAACTTATGTGAAGTAAACTCACCTCCTATGTCAAATGTAAGATATTTTAGGGTCTTACGAGTCTCCTTCTCCACTCCAGATTCGTAGATCTTAAACATGTGAAAAGCTTCAAATTTGTCCTTTAGAAACATAATCCACATCATTCTAGAATAATCATCAACAAGAAACATGAAATATCTATCACCATACTAACCCCAAGTTCTCATTGGACCACAAAGATTAGTATAAACCATATCTAAAATACTTTTAGAAGAATGATTTTTACTAATGAAACTAGAACTAGTTAACTTCCGAAGATGAAATTATTTACACATTGCATTGTCTGGTTTCACTAGGTTAGGAAAACCTCTCACTATCTTCATCTTACTTGCTTTGATCAAGTTATCAAAATTTACATGACAAAACCTCTTATGCCATAATAGACAATCTTCTACCCTAGCAATCAGACAACTCTTAATATTAGAATTTAGATGGAACACATTACCTTTATTTTGTTCACCAGTAGAAATCAATTCTCACGATTTCCCAATAATCTTTCATATAACTTCGTTGAACTCCAATCTATATCCTTTGTTCTTTAATTGAGAAATACTTAACAATTTGTACTTCAAACCTTCAACCCAATAGACATCATCATAATTTTTTTTATCATTCAAAGCAATAGATCCTTTACCTTTTACTAAATACGGAGCATAATTCCAAAATTTTACTGAGCCACCATCACATTCTTACATCTTGATAAATTTTATTTTATCACCACTCATATGGTGAGTACACCCACTATCAATAATCTAGTCACCATTGCACGATTCATGTTAGATACTAAAGCTTTATCACCTTCTTGTGAGGGTTCTTCCTTTACTGTAACAAACACAATTTATTCTTCATCTCTTCCATTATATGCTTCACCAATAACACCTTCCTGAGCTAGGTAGCATGCTTCCTTGAATCTCCTTGGATTCTCCTTGTCATTGTCAGGGCATCTAGAGGCAATATGACCAATGTTATTACATGCAAAAAACTTCAAAGGCATCTTACCCTTATATTTATCTTTCCCTCTAGGAAACCTTCTAGAAAATAAAGCTTCCAACTCCTCCTGTTCTCTTTCTTCATACATGATAGATTCATAATCATTAGAGTAATATGCCGATGAACTATCAGATATCTCCTTTCCTTTCCTAGATGGTGCAAGTGTTAATGATGACTTGAAAGTAGCTTCAAATTTTGGCATACTATTATCATAATTGCTGAGCTCAAATGCAATTAATTTCCCTATTAATGCTTCAAGAGTAACAATAAATGTGCCAAGACATATGAGATCTTGTATAGATAAAACCCTAATAAAATATTGAGGCAATAAAGTTCTCAACTTTTTGCTTACCACATCCTCCTTAGGAAGATTACCACCAACACCTCAGTTAGCAACAACAATTTCTTTGATTATCTGACTGTATTGCTCAATGTTTTCATTTTCTTGCATCCTCATGTCATCATATTTTCCTTTCAAAATATCATCCTTTTCCTTTTGCACATGTGGATCTCCACCATAGACGGTCTTTAACTTCTCCCACATCTCATAAATAGTATTGAAGTCTTTGACATCAATAAACTTTGCATTTGAAAGAGTACTGGCAATAGCTTCCATAGTACTAGTATGTTCTTGCATGGTCTTCAATTGAGCTATAGTTAGGGTTACTGAAGGGACAATATACTTAGTAACCACATGATCTCAATATTGATCACCCATACCTTTAAGATAAGGATTCATCCAACCGTACCAAACTAAGTAGTTCCCTCATGAATTTAGGACCTTCCTTTCTCATCATCTTTGGATCTTTACCTAAAGTTTTTAAGATTCACCACAACAGAGGACCAAATCTATGCTACCAATTGTTAGTCCTAAGATCAGATTAATGAGAGGGGGGGGGGGGGATCAGTAATCAACCAATTATGCAAATTTTTAACCTCTTAAAATTTACAACAACATTCAACAGATTAACTTAATAGTAGCAAATGAAAATCATAACCATAAGCACATCCACATAACAATGACACATTTGACACATAGATTTATCTCATGGAAACCCAATTTGGGGTCAAACCACAGTGGGAATTAGTGACCACTAAATGCTGTACTCTTCTGAAGTACGCCCTGTCAGGATCTTAACCCTGTTAGGAGTTTGTGACAACACTGTTAGGTGCTACCCGGTTAAGGGATTTACCTCTAGCTCTATTAGGAGTTTTATCCTGTTAAGAGTAGCCTTGTTAGAGGAATTTAGACACAAGATAATGTGCCGCTTGGTTAAAGGATTCACAATAAGGACCTTCTAGGATCCACCCAGTTAAAGGATTTTGACTGTTGCAACTGTTAGGGAAAAACATAAAGAATGATCTATAGAATAGCACTACCTCCACTTGACTAGATCCACTGAAGAACACAATATCTTCTTAACACACTTAACTCTGCATTGGCTTTATCACAACTCCCACTTTACTACTGCGCTTTCCCAACACACAATCAACACACTTAACTTTCAACTTCATCCATTATATACTAAAATATTAAGTCCACCACCTTAATCAAGCCCTAAATATGAAATAGATTTAAATTTCAAATATCCCTCTTAGATCCAACATGCCACAAAAAAAAGTTCAATGTACAAAATATTTTTACAAGATCGCGTCAACTTATAAAATGATTTACATATAATTTTGTGTGAAGGAGCCAAACACATGCTTCCTCTAGAATCTTCTCCACACACTATCATTGAACAATGTGATTCCAAATCATCACCTCCAATCGTGAAGACACAACACCAGATGATGACTGACTCAACCAATTCCACCACAACCTCAACACTGATCACTGATCAAAGATTTATCAATTGTCACTCAAGAACACAAACACTTTAACCTATTAACAACTCTGTCTCTACTCACCAATCACCTATCCTTCACTTTGGTCACTCAAATTTATTGTGGTCGCAACCATAGCTTCTACATATTGTCAACATCCTTGTCCTGTGATCGCACCATATTACTCAACATAGATTTGACAAACTAATCAAATCACCTATCACCTATCACTAACTATTCTAGCAGTTGCACTGTTAACCTTCATCCGATCATAACTTTCTTACCAGTCTACATCAATAGTAGCAGTCATTCATTTAATAGTCACAGACATCTCCAAGTATCTCATAAGGATCTCTACAACTGAAACTCATCACAAGACCTTGATCATCATACTTATACTTAGCAACATACCAGGAACACTAGGTCAATATTTGACATCAATGACAACCCAATAACTTATCATCATGTAATCAAATATGTATCATGACAACACTAGAAATCACTTACCATCACTACATCAGTTATTCCAACATGTGAAGATTTGGAAGCACTTATTCTATCTCTATGAATATCTTTGAATTGTCTTCTAGCAACATCATTATCATTTGATTCATTTTCTCTTTACCCTTAGGTGCAACAACATGGTGATTCAAATTAACCTTCTTCCTTGGTATTTTCCTAACTATAAACTTATTCCCACATGTAGTAGCAAATATTGTATCACGTTTAGATCCTTTGAAGACATTTTTCCAACTTTGCATCCTAATTCTATAGGATCTTTAGAATGCTTTTGTCTGTCTAACATCTCATTCAACAAGTTGGTACTATGATCAAAATTTTGACTTTTCTCAGACTGACTCTTGAAACTTTCTAGATCTTTCCTAAATGCAAGTACTTCTCCTTCAAGCTTTAAAAAATTGATTCTTTCAACCTCTAGAAATACCTTACTACATATGATATTCTCTTGTGTTCTTCAATTTTAATTTTCTAACTCATAATCATGTTCTCCTTAAGGTTTTTTTATTCCTACAACAAATCACTATCTGAAATTTTTCTCTTAAAAGAAATCTCTTTTCCTAGTTTATTATACAATTCATCATTGTCTTTTAACTTAACCCTATTTCTTCTTCAACCTTTTTCCTTTCTATAATTTGAACTTGCAGAAATTTAAAAATCTTTTTATCTTCTCCATGGTTTTGTATTACAACTTTATTTACATTAATTATTTCTTGTAAACGTATCTTGAGATCCCGATTTTCCTTTCTAAATCTCTTAATCACATCTAGGGATGAACACAATTCTTCTTCAAGTCCAATCACTCCTTCCTTTTCTTCTATTTCCTAATTAGTAGGAGCATCAAACACATCTGCAATACAATATTTAGAATCCAGACTATTAGAAGAATTATCAATAGTTGCAAATTAGATTTCTTTTCAGAAAAATCCTTCATCTTCTTGTTCCTAAATTTCTTACTCAGTATTCCTTCTACCAAGACCAACCCAAGTTGATTAAGCTTTTGAAAGGGAACCCTTCTATGGTACTACTTGTTCGAATAATAGGATCAAATAGAGGGGGATAAATCAATGATCCTAGTGTTCCAACAAGAAGATTCTTAACCATTTAAAACTTTAACTTTAAGCCATCAACATATTCAATAGATTACATGAGAACGTTAACAATATTAGATGTATGTGCAACAAATATAAATCAACACAATAATCAAAGAATATGCACACAATTAGGCCACTTGACACAATGATTTATAGTTGAACACCCCTAAGGGTAAAAAACCACTTTATGAATATTTTTTTAGGCCTTACTAGAAAAAATTTAGAGCACCCACTCTAGGAGCACTAACCCCTTACAATTTTAGGAACACCCATTCAAGGATCACTGACACCTTACTTATTTTAGGAACACCCATTCCAAGGAGCACCAACACCTTACTAATTTTAGGAACACCCATTCCAAGGGGCACTGACACCTTACTAATTTTTTGAATATTAAATCAGAGGATTACTATGTTTCCATGCATACCACTTGATACAAATTACCACCAAAGAGATCTTATCTCTATTTCACAAATCCTTGCTCTTGATGAGAAAGATACATCAACCTTTGAAAACTTTAGTGTTGCCACTTTTATTCATACCTACATCAATCAACGATAAACATTCCAACATACCATCTACATATAGGAAATCCATATACATTTGTACATTTTCAATCTTAATGCCAATGATTCGTCCTCTCAACTAACTTGCAACTAAAACCTTTCAATTTTTTTTTACAAACTGATACAAACATATGAAAATAAAAACACATCTCTCTCTTTCACTTACACACATGGCATATCCCTATCATTCGAATTTACCACAATCTTCCCTGCATAATCTATAATCAACCCTTCATTCTTCATTATAAGAAATCACACACTTAAATCTTTATTCACGGTTATAAACAACAAACATACAAACCCATACAAACCCTTTCTTACAAATAAAAGATATTAATTTATAAAAGATCGAGGACAACATTTAGAATCAACACAATCAGATTACCATTCTTGCCATATCTTCTTCATATGCTTCATTACATAGAAGAACGACTACAACACTATCTACGATAATATCTAAATTCACTGCATTCTATGTTGCAATCTCTTCTCACTGTGTATTCTTGAATTTTGTGCATTACACTGTCATCATTCCATTTGTGCAGAATGAAAATTTCCCTGGCAATCACTATTTAATAATTAACCCCTCATTTAAATAGAATAATATGATCAACAAATGTTCTCTTCAAATTAACATTTTCCTCATCATCACTTGCGTAAAATTTGATCATTCCTTTTATGCATATATGGTGCATGTAACATATTTTATCTCTGTTTTGTCAATTCAAACTGTTACAAAAACTGTAGACTTATAACTTCAATTTAATTTAATTCTTATTCTCAAAACCATTTTTGATGCACTCAAATCACTACATATCCAAAAAAATTATTCCTTGATCCAAAACGTTGCTTCAAAACTTGAGATTAGTCGATCATTAACAATAATAATTTCCAATTGTCGATAAAACAAATCTATAATCAATTTTTATAAACATGTGTTATGTTATGTATAGTCGATTCAAAAGATGAAATATGCAACCCGATCATTATCTAAATGATTAACATTTTCTAAGTTACTAATATCCACTAGTCACTTTATCAAACACTATATCCTTTGTTCTTATGAAGATTATTCTTTATTTTGCTGTTGACACACAAATTTCCTATCACTGGCCTCTTCCCTTGCTGTCGCTGGGGTGACAGGAACTGGGACTATATGTTATATGCCATTACACCTGAATACAAAAACTTGTTCATATTTGTACAATATGTAAACTTAATTAAAATGCCTGCATAGGAAACTTGTAATGTAACAATGTAACTAGCCATGATTAATAACAACCTTTATAATCAGTAACATATGTTTTCAATTGTTCTTTCGGTGATCACAACAAATGCATATTGCTTAGCTGGCATAACAATGTAGAACATATCAAAACATACCTCTTCAACATATACACACATAGTAGACTTGTTATGAATCCTCTGATATAGAACATGTCATCTAGTACATCGTGCTCAACATCTCTGTTCATCCTACTTTATTTATGGCATATGGATCTTATACACATATCTTTTGACATCAATGAAAAACATGCCAAAGTCAATACCATATACGTCCCTCAAACTGAACCATTATTCCTCTTCTCTTCTTTGGCTGACTAGAAACCGAACCCATCACTACCTATAACCCCCTCCCTGGATTCGGAGAGGGCCAAATTCATTCCTTTGGATTTCTCATGGGGGCCAAACTAAGAAATCATAGTGGAGGAGCAAGAACCCAACTCAAAATCTTTGAAGTTAGCTTGCTTCATTCTACTTTTTAAACTTACTTCTTCGCAACCTGCCCCAATACCGCCAACCACATTCTCCTGTAAAACATCATTGTTTGGGTTGCGAACACCACTATTGCCAGGATGAGAAGGAACAACTCCATGCCCCATTGATGTTTGGCTTTCTCAAACATCTAGATCACCATGATTATTCCTACGACTAGAGAAACTGATGCCACAAACCCTAGATCCTTCATAAGAAAAAAATCCACCATCATGAACTTCTCCACAAACCACCTCCAAAGAAGGAGCCTCTGCATTCATATCCACCCTTTTGTTAGCCCTGTAGCCATTGTCGGACCTACCAAAAACATCACCATTAGAATTTTAGCATTGGTACTTTCCACCTAATGTGATGGGAAAGGGAAAAACCTTAGATGCCAAAGTATTCCATAAGGACAATATAATTCCTATATGGTTTCTTATATACAATTTCTGCTTAAATTTAAGTAGTTAGTGTTTCCTCGTAAATTTTTAATTTGGGCAAAGGGATAAGTTGGAATCTTTCCCTATTTTTGTGGAGTGGTAGTTGTTAAAAAATGAAATTAAGCTTTGAAAAAAATTGGGATTTGGAAATAAGCAATAACTACATATTTGGAAAAAAGATACTTGGCTTCACCCTTTTTTTCTCTCCTTTCTATTTGCCTTGAATTTTTCCTCGAAAATTTATTTGCAAGAAATATTATTAAGAATTTTATTTAAAAATATTATTTAAGAGAACCACAAAAAAGGAAACTAATTTCAATATCCACGGGGACACTACCTCTACAAATTGTTGCTCAAAAAGTTGAGCAGTAGTTGCTCACCAAAATAAGCTAAGTGACTGCATGGGGAATTTCTCTATGGATAGAATATTATTTTATCAGTTTTGCATTGTAATCTCATTTTAGAGAGATAATTGAAAGAAAGTAATTTCTTCTTATAATTCCTATTTTATTTCTCTATTATTTTTGTGTGATTGCTTGTGTAAGGGGAGTCACCATCATCAAAGAGTATAATAAGGAGGCTAACGTTGCTAAGGCCCACATATGTGAAGATTATATCACCAAGTTGGATGAACTTTAAGAAAAATTGATCATGGCTCAAAATAAGATATATAAATTAAAAGTAATGTGCAAAATGGTGGATCTAGTTGATGACATGATTGGATATTCTATTATTGTTATTGTGGCACTAAAATATAAGCTTAAAAATATGAAGTGTATAAAGAAAATTATTATTTAAAAAAGTAATTACACCTTGAAGATAAGGTAAACACTCGGAGTCAAGAGTGGAAGCCCGATCTCTCACCATGGGATGTAACCCTAACTATTTTGGGTGTTGTTTAGATTTTTTTCTTTATGGTATTTTCTTCTAGTGTAATTATGCTTATGTTATGTTGGTTGTTCTTTATTTCTCTTATCCGTTCTACACAACTATTTGGATATTTTAAGGTTTTGCTTTTCTTATTATATTTAGTTCTTAGTTTTTTTATTAAGGCTAAAGTGGGTTTTGAAGGGACATGATACCCTATTTAGAAGTTGCTCCCATAAGGATACTCACAAACAACCAACAATCAACTCCTAGAAAACACATATAGACAAGGTAACAACCAAAGGCCAAAACAAACAAGAAAACATACATTATTAGAGGTGTTTGAGGGAATCAACAACCTCACCCTCCAATTGATTCAAAATTTGATACATATTCTCAAGATGTCCCACAAATAATTATTAACGTGTTAAGAATACTATCTAAATTTTTAAGGAGTACGAGTATAAGGACCCTTATAGATGGTAGCTTTAATTATCATATTAGCACTTCAAGTAAAAAAAAGGTACCATTAAAGGATTTAGAAGTATAAAGCTTCTTCCACTTTTCAAGAAAGAATTTTATGCTTTCAACTCTACTATGAATGACCTTAAATGTTAACTAAACTCACCAAATTATCATTCACCTTTTTCATTTTGGCCTCTAACATGTGATACACCCTTCATAGTCATTTTTTAGAATTCTCACAACTTTTACAACCTTCTCCAAGATTGCCAACATTTTCTTCTAGCCCTCCTTCAACATCTAAAACAACTCTTTTCTTTGGATAGAGATGATTAGGATTGAGTGGATTTTTATGTTCACTTGGTTAATCTCAAGAAATACCCATTTGGATATTCTTAATTGGTCCACCACAACATCCCTAGAAGCCCCTAATTAGTCATCAAGATCCAAGGAGTCATTCTAAAGAAAACCAGTAAAAGGAAAGGGCACTTATGCTCTATGTTGTGAAGTGGGGCAAGAGGGAGACCCTGGGTTAGGGATATTTTTTGCCACATCTATATTGAGGTCATCCCTAGGATTAGGATCTTCCTCCTCCAAATATTTTTTTTTCCTTTCATGATCTTCACCTTTTGAAGCCACATCCTCAGAAGTTGACTAATTAGAATTGATCATTCTCCTTTTCCTCTTTTTACCTTTGTCTTCTTACTCAAGGAGACATCCTCTTCCTAAGAATCAAAACCATCATCAATCATACTCCAATCCTCATCCTAAAAATAATAACCTCTCATATTTGTATCCATATTGTCCCTTAAATCTAACCTAGACTCCTCTTTGTCTATCGAAGGAGTGGAAACACTCTTTTCAATTTGGATTCTGAATTGGAGGGGAGGCTTATTATATGTTCTATGATTAAAAGGATCAAACCCTCATAAATGAGATGATTTTTCCCATTCTTCCCATGGTCCTCAATCTATAATTCCAAGGAAGCGAGTAGATATCAAGGAAAGGAAACTTTATGCTTATGCCTAAAATGGTTCAACAAAGTGAAATAAAAGCCACAGATAGTAGTGAATCTATTGTTCAAGGTAGAATAATAAATTATCACCAAGGCTACCAAAACCCAAAGAACCTTGAGAGAACTAACCCGATAGCCACTATTAGCCTTCTTAACCAATCTTTAACTCTCCCAACCTTTGAGAAACTTCTGGACAATAGTCTCTAAAAATATTTGTAACCTTCAAAGATAGACCCAAAATCTCTATTATAAACTCTTAATTTACTTCCACATATTTACCATAAGAATAGAGAATACATTCCTCCATCCTTAGTAAAAAATTATTCAAAACCTTTTTGTTTGAACCATGGAGTCATTCAAGATAAGTACTAACACCACCCCTCCTTAAGATTTTCCATACTTTTTCATTCCTCCTAATAGCATCATAGGTAATTTGTCCTTTTACCACCCAATGTAAGAGAGAGCTTAGAGGTTGCAGTCAGGATCCAACCCCACTCCAATTATGATAGTTCAAACACCTATAAAACTATTACTATAACTGATGGTGATGATGATGAAGACCGACCAAGATCAGAGGAATACAAGATAGTAGAAAGGTTAGATCAGTTATTATCTTGTCAATGATGTCAAGCAATTGATATTTTTTTAAAATATTATGTTGCCATATCATTTGGAGTATGATATAAGTTGAATGAAAAAAGGAGAAGAAGAAGTGAGATATTGTGAAGATGAAGAAATTAAATGGAAAAATGATATAGATCAGACAATGATAAGATTATGTTGATATAGTTATTTTCTACCTAACATATGATTATATCAAGTCGATAAAGTATGGCAAAGAAGATTAATCAAGTCGTTAAGTAAAATAGTTCTGGCTACCGAGAAGAATGTCATTCGGTAAAGAGAAAAAGTAATTTGGTAAAGAGAAAAGAAAGTTTCAGTAAAGGAAAATGAACTCAAGTCATCAAGCAGAAGGTTTAGGCACCGAGTGAAGTTAACCAAAATTCAGAGTTATCCACCAAGCAAGGAACATAAATTAAATACAAGGATCAAAATGACATTTAATGATTAGCTATGATGAGCTGGAAAGTTATGATGATAAGGAAAAGTTAGTTAGAGAGATCTATGATCAAGAACATTCAAGGTGATGATCTATGACTTAGATCTATACGGTTAAAATGGAAGGAACAAGTTTCAAGAAAGTTCAAGTTCCAAGGTGATGATAAAATGTGTTACTGAGATCCAGATTCAATGAATAAGTTTGTAAAATGAATTGAACGGCTAAGATTAACCAAAAGAAAATGTGATAAAGGAGATTAAGTGGAAAATCAAAGTCTATATTAAGGATGAATTTGTATGAACAAATGGTTGGAAAATTAAAGGGTTGATAAGTCACCGACTGATACAGTGAAGAAGGAAAAGATAGATTCTGAGTTAGAAAGTAGATTTTGATGAAGTGTTGAAGCCAGTGGAAAGTGAAGGATTGAAGTGAAGAAGGAGAGTGCACAAAGGATTTGATTATGCAAAGGATAGTTGCAAATTTACAGGTCAATATATTTACTATTTCTTATTAGCATTTGTAACAGAGAAATCTCTTAACCGAGTGGACTTAACAGTCTTATTGTAAAATCCTTGCAAAAGGTAACATTCTAAAGAGTGTTTGAAGCCCTTTAACCAGACCACTCCTAACAGGGTGAAGATCCTAACAGATCTAAGGTAAAGCCCTTGATAGGTTCACACCTAGCAGTGTGTATTGTAATCTTTAACCATATTGTCTCTTAACCGAGCATACTTCAGAAGAGTATTTTCTTTAGTGGGTGACAATTCCTATAATGGTTTTTTCCAAAGCTAGGTTTCCATGTTAAATAATGGTGTTACATGTGTTGAATGATTTATGTGAATGTTATTATTGATTGTAAAAGTTTATTTACTATTGTTGGTAAATAGTAAATTGTGTCTGATCGAGCTGTCACCAAGTTAATTAGAGAGAGTTTTTGAGGTACTAAGAATCAAGGATTACTGATTCACCCCCCCTCTCCATAATCCAAAAATTGGTATCATAGATAAGTACTCTAAAGGGATAAGTTTTAAAGACTTGAGTAAAAGATCCAAAGATGTGTTGGAGCTCTAAATTTTGGGCAAAATTTGGAGTTCTATATAGTGATAAAACCCTAAAAGATGGCCTCTAAATTCCATGCCCAATCATTAATGATGGAGTACATGAAATGGGATGAAAAAATTATATTAATTTTCAATTAAAAAGTTGAGAGATTAAGGAAGGAATCTCTGTGACAAGAACAATCAAAATTCTATGATCAAAGCCTTCAGAAAATGCTGGAATTTTGACCTGTTGCAAAGATGATGCCAATAGAGGTTGAAGATGGTCGAATTTTAAAAATCTAAAAAAGACCCAATTTGGGAAATCAAATTTCCTATTTCCAAAAAAAATCTTAGCTTTCCACAAGGTGTTTTGGTTTTTCAACCAGACCCAAATCCGAAAGTTAGGTAGTTATTTTTTAGTTAGTTTATTATTTTTTCAAAATAATTTGTAATAAGGTTGTGTCTTTTCACCCTAAAGAGGTGTGAAAGCCACTCAAACACATATATATACATAATGTAAAATTTAAAGAGATAGGAATACAATTAAGATTTTCATAGAATAGAATTTGATCACAACTGCAATTTAAACTCTAATGTACTATTTTTTCAACATTAATAAAGATAAGTGCTCTTCTTTTTATTTGTGGTTATAAGTTATATGTTTTCAATTAGTCTTTAGGATATTCTATTTTATAGAGTGTTTCATTGTGTTAAATTCCCTGAGTATCATAATTCAAAATTAATTTATATAGTTTAAAAATCAATTGAAAGATCTGTGTATCTTCTCTTGTTTTTATCGGTCTCTTAATTTGAGTTAAATTCGATAAGATTAGCTATACAGATTGATTTGAATTATAAGTCAAGTGGAAGCCTATGAAGTGATGGTCTTGTCTTATTAAAGCAAGTTTTTAAAACCGTCTCTGATCATACGTAGGATTGAAATTTTTATAACTATATAGCCTAAGTATTTAGAAGGCATTGATCTAACTATTATTTGAAAATTGTCATTTGGTTCATACTTTGTGGTTTGTAGATTATATAATCATTATTTCAAAAACATTACTTTTGAGTCCTTAGTTTAATCCACTTTAGTCAAGATTTATAGAGTAGAGATTATTAGAGGATTTGTTGCTTTCCTCAAAGGATCATTCACCACCTTGGGAGGAACTTTGTTTATTTATGTACGCAGTTGTGTGACATAGAGAATTTGATAGTTTAAAGTGAAGTTAGGCCTACTAGCCTTGGCTATATTAAGCCAAAATTGCAGAGGTATGAGTGGTGCATCACCATTATACCTGTCAGTTGGCCAAAAGTGAATCCATCATTTTTGGGCACCAACAAGTAGAAAGACAAACTGAGCAATTATGGAAAGATTCAAAAGTATGTTAAGTGGTTCATAGTTGGATACATGCTTTTGGGTAGAAGTTGTGAATATTGTTTGTTACTTGCTAAATAAATCTCCTTGTAAGGCTCTATATTTTACACCTTATGAAGTGTGGATGTAGAAGAAACCTTTTGTTTCACATTTAAGATTTTTAGTTGTGAGACTTACATGCTCACACGCCTAAAGAAAATTGATCTATTGGATCCATAATCTCAAAGGTGTATTTTCATTGGATATGGTGAGAATACAAAGTTTTATAAACTTTGGAATCCACTAACCAAGAAACCTTTTTAATATAAATGTAACATTTAGGAAAATTGGAGCTATTTTTGACCCTAAACAACCAAAATATAAAGAAAATGAATTAAGAGAACACTTTGAGACTAAGTAAGAAGGTGCACCTTGATAAAGACAAATAGATTAATGAGGAAGAAGAAGAGGGTCCAAATGAAGATTTTGAGCAATTTGAAGAGGTTGTGTAGGATAACAGTCAAGTTGAACCAAGTGAATAACACAAAGAACCTTATAATATTATTATTGAGAGATATACAAGACAATATAATTCAATCAAGAAGTATAACCCACAAGATTTTTGTTGTCTATTTTATTTATTGAATATTGATGATGAACCTAGATCTTATAAGGAAGTTATTATTGTAGATGATAGTGAGTATTGGATAAAAGTAATACATAAGGAGCTGGTGGTTCTAAAATATTTTAACACTTAGGAACTTGTACATTTTCCCAAATGAAGGATGAGCATTGGTTTTAAAGGAATTTTTAAGAAGTTTGGATAGATTGTTCATTAGAAAGGTACAAATCTAGTCTAGTATCTTATGGTCACTCCCAAAGGCTTGGATTTGATTTTGATGAAATGTTATTTCTTTATGTTAAATTATACTAAATGAGATTTATATTATCCATACTTGTTACTAATGATCTTGAAATTGAGTAAATGTATGTTAAAATTGTATTTTTGCATGAATACTTGGAAGAGGAAATGCATATGCAATAGCCTAAAGGTTTTGAGGTGAAAGGATTTAGAACACTTGGTTAACAAGTTAAATTGATCTCTCTATGATTTAAAACAATCATCCCCGATGTGATATCAAAAGTTTGATTCAATTATTTTAAAGTTGAGCTTTTTAAGAAGCGAAGAATATTATTTTGTTTATAGTAGATGTACATTGATCCAGTCATATTCTAATTGTTTCCTTGTGTTTAGATGACATGTTATTTATCAGTAACACTAAGGTTATGATTAGTGAGATGAAAGATTAAATTTCAAGTGCATTTAATGTAAAACATTTAGGAGTTGTGAGTTATCTACTAGGGATTTAAATTAGCAAAGATAGGGCCAACAAAAAACTTTGATGATATTAGAGTAAGTATGTTGATGCAATTTTGAATAGATGTAGAAGGAAATTTACCAGTAAACACTAATATTTCATTAGATACATGTCCTGAGAGAATATTATTTTGAGGATATGTCTAACATGTCATGTTATTTAAAAAAAAATTATAATGTATGCAATGATTTGCAGTAGTCCAATTATTCTCCCAGTAGTGTAATTTCTTGATCAAGTTCATTGCTAACCCTAATAGAGAAAATTTGAATTATGTGAAAGGGTGTTATTATATTTTGGTGGTAAATATGATTACTATTTGGTTAAGAAATATAAGGTTTTGTTGATGTAAATTAGAGAGGTAACTAGGATAGTTGAAGTTCCACTAGCTGGTACATGTTTACTTTGTTTGGAGGATCAATGAGTTGGATGAATAAGAGGTAGTCCATGGTTTCTTTAACCACAAGAAAGTAGAGTAAATACAACTTCTATACCCATGTCTCTAAGTAGGTAATTTATTCATAAATATTGTGTACAAGTATTGGATTTTATTGTAGGGCTATTTAGATTGGATTTGATAGCGAGATTGCATTTTTTGGTCAACAATCTTATCTAAGGGATAGAAAATGTGAAATAATATTGACACCCGAGAGAATTTTTTGGATTCAATTACTAAACTTGCAAGAACATAAATGTTTACATGGTGCAATAAGGCATGGTCCTTGTTCCTAATACGTAGTTGACTTATGTATTCGTATCTATGTATTTACAGTTTTTAATGTCAAGTCCAAAAATGTTATGATTAAGGTGCAATCAAACTTGTAGATCCTATGTATTTAATTACAACTAATACTATTTTTAAATCATCATAATTAATAAGGGATTCATCATCAACTAAATATATTTTTACCAACATAATTTAAAACTAGTACTTTTATTGCTATTTTTAGTCAAGATCAATAACTATTTTCTATCAATAATGATTCACTATTTAACAAGAAGGAAGCTAAGATGATAACACTATTTTGGGCACCCAAATTTCTATGGGATTGTTATGAGTTTATTTGTCACCTTGTGTGGTTATTATTAAAGGTAAAATAGCTTATGGTTATAAACATAACAATCAAATTGGTCAGAAACTAACAACAATTGGGTGTCTAAATTAGGTGGGTGTGCAAAATAGTTATAACCAACATTATCCTATGCATTAAATGCTTGGATTTATTCAAGGGAGATATTGGGATATGATTACTAAATTTTTTTCCCATTTAGAGGGTGAAAGTTCTATACAATAAAATCTAAGGTTGTAGTATGTGTGTTTAATTGAAAAGAGTGAAAAAATAGATTTATATGTGAAAAGAAGGATTGCGTGTAATCTCTATTTTATAGATAATATAGATTTAGGAATCTCTTCTTCAAAGTTTTTTTTGAAAAGGTTACTTCATATAAACACTATGTTATGTGTTTAATACATCTATTCCCTATTTCTTTGAGTTACTCGTTTATTTTCTTACAATCTTCCAATTTTTATGAACTAGATTAAATATAGTTTATAGTTGAAATTGGTTTCCATTTTATAGTTTTTCACCTTCATTTCTAACAAATCCATTAGAAATCATGCATCATGAAAATTTGTTTATTTCTAGTTTTGGTAATTTTAATTCTAATAGATTGTTTTTCAAACATGCATACTTGAATGTAATCATTTGTTAAAGATTGGGTACAAGTTGTTGTATATTAGGTATATGTCACTATGAGTTAGGTACGTATTATACATAAGTTTTTTCTTAGGTCAAAAACCTACCTATAACTATGGTACACACTTTTTTTCATATTGTCTTATCTTTATTTTTTCTTCTTGATGATGGATCACACGATTTGATATGAAATCTTGAGAAAATAAACTCACAAAGTTGATAGTAGAAGTTATGCACAATAATTTTTTAATATATTAAAAAGTATAGGAGTTGAAAAAGTTAAATGAAAGTGGGAGAGTAACACATGATAAATTAGTATTAGAAAAATGAAAAATGAAGCATCTATTTGATAGGTAAATTAATTTATAAATGTTTTAAATCTAGTGACTTGGAACTCATATGAAATGATAAATTTGAGGATAGATGAAAGCATAGAAAGTTTTATGTTCTATGGATTGGGCCATATGAGGGAAGGAAAGAAAATTTTTACATCAAAATATCATATATAGATCTCATGGAGATACCAACTCATGTCCATCATCTCCAACACTATTTACCTTGACTTGTTTAAGCATTATGATGCTTATAGATAATGTTTCTCATCTTGTTATCTTGTGTTTGAATATAGATATGATCTTGTTGACCATGGTGAATTGTAATTGCTTAAAGTTATCTCTTTTTTATCATGATGTATTCTATTGGTTGGTCATTTTTGTGTTTTTTTCTTATTTTTGTAAGTGTTTCTAAGTCCACATCTAGAGATAAAGATAACATGTTCCTTCCATATCCTCTTGGGATACACATTGCCAAATATAAGTTATCCAAGGAATTATTTTATGTCTTGTGTTAAGGTTTTAGGATCATTGCAAATGTAATAGAACTCTTGATTGTATGTGTTTTCCAAATGCAACAATCTCTTGCATTTATATTGAGAATGAGCCAAGAAGAGACATGTCCCTTCATGGACATGTCTATTCATTATTATGTAATTAATATAATGACAATTATGATTATATATATAACATCTCTTGAGTATTATATTAACTTGTCTAATATTTACATAATATATATATACATCTCATATATATATATATATATATATATATATATATATATATATATATATATATATATATATATATATATATATATATATATATATATATATATATATATATATATATATATATATATATATATATATATATATATATATATATATATATATATACATACATACATACATACATATCTTTACTAGTATTGACTCATAGTGTTTTGTTCGACTGAAGCTACAAAACATCAACACTCCTTCTTAGCTAGGGAGGATAAATCAATCCAATGTCAACACTTAAGACACTTGAATCATCCTCATGATGTAATGAATAGAAACATAGTCTCAATGTGTGGATTTCCTCCATCGATGATTCTATCCACAAGTCCTCAAGTGGATTGCCTACATCGACGATTATATCCACAAGTCCTCAGGTGAATTTCCTCGATCAAAGATTCTATCCATTTGATATCTTGAGTATTGACCTATTAGAATGCCAACACATGACATTCACCTAAGTACTCAAGAGTTCATAAAGATATCATCTCATGATATCACGAGCATTGGCTTGCAAAATATTGAATCTCAAGATATTCACCAAGTTCTTAGAGTAATGGCCTACCAACATCAATTCTCATGTTATCCACCAAGTACTCAAGAGTTCATAAAGATATCATCTCATGGTATCGAGATAATTGGCCTGCATAGTATCAAGTCTCATGATATTCACCAAGTTCTTAGAGTAATGGCTTGCAAAATATCAAGTCTCATGATATCCACCAAGTACTTAAAAAATGTTCATACGTAATGCACACTTACCATAAGAACATTCACATCATCTATTATGATCTATTTCAACCATCACAAGATGTCTATCACAATAGAAGATGCCATCTATTATGATCTATTTTAGCCATCACAAGATGTCTATCACAATAGAAGATGCCATCTATCATGATCTATTTCAGCCATCACATGATGTCTATCACAATAGAAGATGTCATCTATCATGATCTGTTTCAGCCATCACAAGATGTCTATCACAATAGAAGATCAAGTTATTGTAAGATCATCACCTTCCAATAAATTTTGAAAATAGAAGTGATAATCATTTGGAATTCATCACTTCCTCATGATTTACATAGGAGGTAGGCCCATTAAAAACATTAATGATTCATTAGTATAATAATTAATTATATCAAGTTTACCTCAGAAGTGTTTCACCTTCAATAGTGAACTCCCTCTCAATCAATATGATCAAGATTGTCACAAGTTGACTAAGCCATATACTCCCTCTGAAGCTCAAGTTTGTCAACTTCTTAACCTCTTTTGAAATGTTAGACTCCCTTTGCATCTAGTCTCAATCATCAATTTGTTTGCAAGCATCAAGTTCTTTCTCCCTTGAATGCAATTATCTTGTACTTTTGTCTTGAAGGTATGTCAGAGAGAGATTGCAAATAGCTCAATAAAATATCTCGACTAGAAATACCAACGATAGAAGCATACAAGATTTTACTAACCAATAGTATATCATGAATTACAAACTCAACAATTATGTCCATTAATAAAAAACATGAAATACTTGTCTTTTATAAATTTCAAGTATTTCATTCTCTAAGGTGAGCCCATATAGAAAATATCATGCAAATTCACAAAATGATGTCCTCGTTCTTGAACATTACCATAATTATTCAAATGACCTATCTTGAATATCCAAAGTTTCTATACACTATGAAAACCTTGTTGGAAAGTTGAACTATACTAGTGTATATGACTGAGATTAGTGTTTCCATTATGGCAACAAAGTCATATGGAGTTTTGGTGTCAGTGCACTCACTCATAAGATTAGAATTTGGCTAAGTATGGAAGACAGAGCAGACAGTGAAGTACCTGATGAACAGAGCATCAACGCACATGTGTATGACTGAGTTTTGGTATGCACCCTTGAAGATAAGCTTTTGAATATGTAATCATGCTAAGTCTAAGAATGCATGATCAGATGAGTTAGTATGAAGAAGTTACATCGAGTTGAAGTGACACAGTCAGTGAGTGGCAGAACAGAACATAGCATGCAGCTGACATGAAGTATTTTGATTAGCCGTTATAATATTGTTTTGTTGAGGCTATGCACCTATTGTAAATATGTTGTAAACATGTAAATCTCATTGTATGTAAACACGCTTGAGCCAATTCATTTGGAAGCCTTGTATGTAATAGGTTATAGGTTGACTTAGTGAATAGTTTTGTTTGCGCCTATAAATAAGACATGTGCCTTTGTATTTGAGTATGGTATGAGATATAGAGTTGATAGAAGAAGAGAAGAAGTATGCAAAGAGTAGTCAAAATGATATAGAGCTTTACAAGAGGTTAAAGCATCAGCGCACAAAAGGAACTGATCAGACAAGCAATGTCATGGCAACAATTCACCTTGCAGATATAGTGTGTATCTAATATTCAGAAGGTTGTAGCCTTCACCATTTGAGAAGTGAAATCTCAGACAGTGTGTCCTCACCCCTAATAGGGTTAATTATAAAAGACTCCTAACAGGGTCCGACCCTTGACAAGTTCATTGTACTTAAGCATTGTAATGACAGCTCCTAACAAGGCTAAGGAACATTAATAGGTTCATAATACACAAGTACAATTATTAGTGGGTATTAATTCCCACCGGGGTTTTTCCTTTGGCCAAGGTTTCCCCGTAATTATATATGGTGTTATGTGTTTACTTTACATGCTTTAATATTTAGTTCAACATTTAAGTTATTGAGTTGAGTTTCAAGTATTAGAAATTAATATTGTAGAACACTGATTCACCCCCCCTCCCAGTCTTCCCATTCCTAAAAAACCTTCAATATGATCATATCTCCCTTCAAGCGGTTACACTTTTAAAGAAGGAACCTCACTCTTTTACATATTTTTCATAGATCCGTAGACAGTCGGTCATAACTTTTTAACCTAAAATTTTCTCTGCAATCTCTCTGGTGAGATTCTTCTAAATTTTCTTATCACCAACATATCCAAAATTTAGAAAAATCCAACAGTGCATTTGTGAGATATGGTCCTCGTACTGAGACTGTATTTTATGAGAAAGTCACACATTCACCATCAACAAACTACTCTCTTACATTCACAACTTGGCTCTGATACCATGTTAAGGTCTTAGGATCATTGAAAATGTAATAGTACTCCTAATTGTATGTGTTTTCCAAATGCAACAATCTCTTGCATTTATATTGAGAATGGGCCAAGAAGAGACATGTCCCTTCATGGGACATGTCTATTCATTATTATGTAATTAATATAATGACAATTATGATTATAATTTTATATATATATATATCTTGAGTATTATATTAATTTCTCTAATATTTACATAATAATAATATTTATATATATAGTATATATATACATCTCATATATACTATATATATACATATCTTTACTAGTATTGACTCATTGTGTTTATCCGACTGAAGCTACAAAACATCAACATCTTGAAATATAAAATGTTATAATTCCTACGTTCTCTTCATTGTATTGGCCGTGTATGCATCCAAAATTGTATCAGCTAAATTTTATATTGAATATTGATTTGATAGTCCAATTTGTGACCCGCGTGGCATGTTAATTTATTCTTGTATATTTTTATAGCTTTGTATTTCAAGCCCCTTTCATATGTAGAGTACCCTTTGTCTAATGTTCTCTATTTTTTTTTTCCAACTAGCACCTTTCACCATTCAAAATTTCCAAGTCTTGTTTTGAGTTGTAGGGTCTCTTAGGTGACTAACATTGGTTAGAGGGGTGACACATACCCTACATGTATAATATTTTCATATTTTGGAACAACTATGAATCATTCATATTTTGTTAATTTTCTTCGTGTTCATTTCTCAAACTCAATTATTTTAGAAAGAGATCCTATTTTTGGTTTCCTACTTCAAAGTTGAGATTTTTATTTTCTCTTTGGATTAAGTTTTTCTCTACTATCCTCTCCTCTTTTCCTATATAAACTCTTGTAACATTCATAAGGGAGGAGAATTTTTACATACATAAGCTTCAAGATATTTTTAAAAAATATTATGTCACCATATAATAGAAAGATTGGTAGGCTACTTTTGTCACTCTTTGCAAAATGCTTTATATCACTACTTACTATAATTGGAAAATCTTTTGAAGATTGTCTATTTCTATACAAAGACTAATCCCAAAACATCAAACCCAATCTCTCACCTCACCAAGATAGAGTAGGAAGCTAAAATAATCTTCTTCTCTCATTTTTTAATTTCCATCAAGTAGAGCACCCAAAAGCTGGAGGATGAACTATGAATAAAAGCTACATAATCTTAGAACACACTTAAAATGATTGCACAAGATTCCACAAAGCTTATTCTAGGTTCATTTATTGCAAAAAGATAATTTGATTGTGAAAAAATCATGTATTAGTAATTAGATCACATACTCCTACCTAAGTACTGTAACACTCTATTATTTATTTTGTAGTTAGTTTAGCATTCATTTCTTTTAAATTAATTTTTCCCTTTTTATAATAAATAGATAAATTTATTTAAAAATATTAATCATGAACACACACTAAAATCATAGAAAAAATTAAATTTGAAGAGCCATATAGCAGTTGCTATTTTAGATCTAGTGACTTGATTCACATCCAAATTGAAAAGGTATGAAAAACTAAGTAGATAAAACATCTCTTGCATGCATATTTTGTGTAACACATTTGATTAAGATCATTCAAAACAAGGAGTAAAGAAGAATAGATGGATACACCCTTAATACAATTGCAAGATGTTCAATGAATATCTGACCACATAAATTATATAATGATCCTTCATTTCCCCCCTTCCTCGTGAAGTGAATGATCCAAGTGGTGCAATCCATATAAGTGATAGTAGAAATACTCACTATATTCCCCATATTCAAGTGGAGGTTAGTTAATTTAACTTTTCATCACTTGAATGGATTTTTCCATGTGAGTAGGAAGAGTTAGACTTTGGCCTTAAAAGGTGCAACAAAATAGATAATTTTAAATAAACATCATCACTTCTTGGATGACATAGATTTAGAATTTCACACGTTTAGGTGAACTTGACACAAAGATAAAATCCTTTTATACAATCTTTTACTATTTACATATTTATTCCATCCATCTTTTTCTATCTATCCTATTTTCATTCCATTTATTTTACAATACTTATCATAGTCTTAAATAAGTCAGAGTGAAAAGTACAAGGTTAGGGTCTCATTTTTGAAACCAAGCCTCTATCATTTAGTTATACATCCCCATCAATCCCTTGTCACCAATTTCAAAGAGGTATAGTTATGAAGAAACCTATTCAAATGGAGGACAATGGGAATTACACATCTATAACACTTCCAACAACCCAATCTCTTTCTTCTCCTCTTTTCATTTCATTTATTCTACAATACTTATCATGCTCTTGAATATATCAGGGTTAAAAACACAAGGTATGTGTCTCCTTTTTGAAACCAACCCTCTATCATTTAGTTGATACATCCCTATCAATCCCTTGTCACCAATTTCAAATAGGTGTTGGTTATTAAGACACCAATTCAAATGGAGGACAATAGGAATTACACATCTATAATACTTTCAACAACCCAATTTGGATTTAAATATATGAAGAGTCCTTGTTTAGCTGAAAATTCACCAACAAGGCTATCCAATGAAAAAATACAAGGCATGGCCACCTAAATGAACACCAAGGTAAGCCACTTCAAAAAAGGCTTAGAAGAGGTGTGAATAACTTAGAAAGTCATTCATACCATGACATTTCCTTTATGATTAAGACCTAATGATTAATTTTTGCAAGAAAGATTTATCAACTAATAAATATAATTAATCAAATATTTGAAAAATAATAAAATATTAATATCCTGAAAAATATTTTATTTAGTAAAAAAATAGAAAAAATATAATATAATAAATAGAATAAAACAAAATCTAAAAGATTATTTTAAAACAAATTAAATTAAATATTTTTTCATAAAATGACATATATTATGTATATATGGATAACATTAACTAATTCGATCATTGACATGTTTCCTAACACCCTCGATAGGACGAGTTGTAACAATCATCCCATAATCTCTAGAACTTTCCCACCCATATCAAATTTGAATTTTTGCTTGAATGCCTGCATTGCTAGGGGAAGAATCTTCCTCCTTGTAGCTGGACCCTCCTCCGAATAGTTTTGTTGGGTTTTCTTCTTCTGAGCCCATTGTTTCACACAGTGATGATGGTAATTTGTTGGGACCTTTTCCTTTAGTTGCAGATGCTAAGGTATCAAATCCCAGAATAATGATTCCCCAAAGACAAATTGGAAAAATGCACTGGTGGGCCCCCCCAACAAAGAGATGGAATCTCTCCTTGTGGACTTTGTGTAGGGAAGGAGGGAACTGAAATCTCCCTCCCCGACTCTGTCTTGGACAAAATTATAGCTGACATGCATTTGGTGTTGGTGGGAATATTTTTTAGCTTTTGCCTCTCCATTGACATGGTAAGGAAATGGGATGGGTTACATTGGAAGTCGAAAGGTAGTGTAGGTATTTTTGCTATGCATGGGGGTCTCTTCCTATTAAATTTTACTACTTAGGAAGACCTAATATTTATTCTTACTAGGTATTGGGCATATGGTAAGCATTTTATGACCCTAGATGAATGGAAACCATGCTTTGACCCATCATCTAAACTTAACAGAATGGATCTTGTTTGGGTTTGTATGCCAAGCCTCCCCCTAGAGTTTTGGGATGAACAAATATTTAGATGGGTTGGTAAATCTTTCGACCACTATGTCTTGGATGACATGATTACATTGACCAAATCCAGATTAGTGTATGCTAGGCTATGTGTTAGTGTGGATATCAACAAGACTCTCCCTAACTTTGTGGTCTTGAAGTGAAACTTTGGCAAGTGGACTCAGGCATTGGTTTATGAGAATGCTTCCTTGTTTTTCTAGATGTGTAATAGAAAAAGACACAAAAAGGATGAATGTAAAGTCCCTCCGCATAAGGAGCACAATTTGAAGGAGAAAATGAACTCCCTAAGTCATTGAGGGGCAACCAAAGTGGTGAATCCCACTATAGAAAACCTACTAGTTGCTCTTGTTGTAGCCAATTAGGAAAACCCCAATAAGGGAGATCTAGAATACTACCCCTTCATGGAGGGAATTATGGAGCTAATGAAATCCCCTCCCCATGCTTCTTCCATCCTAGAGGAAGGATAAATCCCCTGGTCTGTGGGACCCTTGAAGGAGTCAAGTACGAGAGTACAACAACCCATTTCACCAATTGAGATTGTTGAGAATATTTATTTACCTACTGCCCAAGGGACAAAGACTTTGATCATCAAAGATATCTCTACAAATAAAGTATTGTCCTCTCTTGTTGCTATGAGGAGTCTTTCATCCTATTGTCTTAATGTAGTTGAGAAAATTACTTCCCAATGTGAAATAGAGGTAGAAGAAGTCACTAAGTTTTCTATTTTATCCCATGACAGAAAGGATTTAATTGCCGATCTTAACACAAATGCTAAGGAGGAATGAAAAAATATGAAGAAGACAAGGAGAAATAATATTGACGTAGGTCAAGATGTCAAAGCTGGTAGACCTTCTAAAAGAGCTAGAAGGAAGAAGGTGATAGCAAGGGAAATTTTAATTGGTAGGAAATTAATCCTAGACCTTCATCAAAAAGGTAAGAAATGATGGTCCTCTCTTGGAACATCAAGGGACTAAAGAATCCCCAAAAATAGTATGCTATTAAGAAATATATCTTTGACTACAAGATATATATTTTATTCTTGCAAGAGGTTAAACTATCTTACAATAATTTCTCTGAAATGATGGGGAGGCTTTGGCCTAGTGCTTATTTATACTCCTAATCACCACTCAGGTAGGAGGTTGTTTTAGGAGGAGATTAAAAACATCATGGAAGATCAAAATGAAAAATACATGCTTGTTTGGGACTTTAATTCCCCCTTTTCCCCTCTGAAAAATTGGGAGGTCTAATGGACTGCAGTGACAACTTGGGGGATCTCTCTAACTTTTTCAGCAGTACAAGCCTCTATGATTTGGAGTTACAAGGTAATCCTTTCACCTATTCTAATAATAGGAAAGGAGAGAACCTCATTCAGGTTAGATTGGATTGTTTCCTTATTTCTTCTTCATGGGATATAGGTCTCAATTCAACTCTTTCTACCTTGCCTAGAACTACTTCTGACCATAACTTGTTATTGCTAAAATGCCTGGATAATCCTAGGTTGGGACCTACTCCTTTCAAATATGATATAATGTGGGATTCTCATCCCAATTTTAGAGAACTTATTAGAAGGTGGTGGTCTACCTCAATTAGAGGGTCTAATATGTTTCGAATTTCTAAGAAACTAGAGATTATTAGGGAAGAGGTTAAGGGTTGGAGCAAGGTTAATTTTGGGAACATATTCAAAACTAAGAAAGAGTTAAGTGCTAGAGTGGACATTTTGCAGCATCAAATGGATGTTAGGGACCCTTACCCTACTTTACATATTATCCAATGACTTAAAGAGGGAGACTGTAACTCTACCTTCTTCCACAGGACCACTAACAAGCATAAAAAGAGGAACACTATTAGCTATTTACTTGATGATAATGGAAGGGAAGTTTCTAACCAATCTCAATTGTTCACCATGACCACTTCTTTCTTTTTGCAACTTCTTTTTTATAACAAAACTGGTTATGAGGATGATTGTCATGACCAACTTATGTGCCACCTTACAATGAACTCCTTCTTACCCAAGTGAACTCCTTACAATGAACTCCTTCTTACCCAATGAACTCCTTCTTACCCAAGTGTCCAAGTCAAATATTCTATGGGGGCTTATAAATCTCCATGACCTTATGGCTTCCCGTCAGCTTTCTTTCAAGATTATTGGGACATTGTAAGCTTTGATGTGACTAGGGCTGCTAGAGACTTTGTTAGGACTAGTAAACTACCGAGGTAGTTGAATGACACTTACATTATCCTTGTCCCTAAATCTATGAATGAATTTAGACCAATAAGTCTATGTAATACTATTTAAAAAATCTTCACTAAGATCCTAGTGAATAGACTCAAACCTCTCCTAGATAGCTTTATAAGCCCTAATCAAAAGGGTTTTGTCCCGAGAAGGCAAATCCTTGATGTTGTAATTACTACTCTTGAGATTATTCACTCTATGGACAAATGCAAGGAAGTGGGTATGGATTTTAAGCTGGACATCTCTAAGTCTTATGACAAAGTGAATTGGAATTTTTGTATAAAGTTTTGAATAGGATTGTGTTTAGTTCGAGGTTTGTTGATATCATTAAGGAATGTGTTGAAATTGTTAGATTTTTTTTCATGGTTAATGGAGTGCCTTGGGATAAGTTTGATGCTATTAAAGGCTTGAGGCAAGGTGATCCTTTATCCCATTACCTTTTCATCATGGTTGCTGAGGTCCTTGGCCGTAAAATAATGCACTTGGCTAATGTTGGAAGAATCAAAGGTATAAACCTACTTCTACTCTTCCCCCTTCAGTTTTACAATAGTTTGTTGATGACACTCTTTTTTGAAAAATCATCTGTTATTGAGGCTAGAGAATGGAAATCTCTTTTAGAAAACTATGCTATTGCTTTAGGCTAGTGCATTAATTATCACAAAACAAAAGTTTGTTTCTTTAACACTAAACATGATCTTCAGATCACAAGTCTTAATATTCTGGGATGCTAGTCTGCCAACCTCCCAAGTACTTCTCTATACACCCAAAATCGGTCAAGAAAAGTCAAAGAAAGGAATCATTGATCAAAGAATGAAATTAATTAAAAATCAAGCCATCAAATTAATTAAATCAAAAGGATCAAATAATTATGTAATTAATTTTAATCAATTAATTATATAGTTTAATTAAATTTAATCCAACCTCTTCAAATGAGAGATATGGCTAAATCAATTAATTAAATCAATTAATAAATCAAATAATTCTCACCTACCACATGAAGACAAAACAAAATCAACCAATGAGGTGAGATCACTTCGAGCACATGGATCACAAATAGCCTTTTCTATCTCCACCATCCAATTTGGCTTTGCAATCTTGACCATCCAAGTTGTCTCTTTGTCCCAACATTTGAAACCACTAACTCAACTCTCATCTAATCCTGGGTCAACCTAACTCACATTTAACTCACCTTCCTAATTTTAGGAATCCTTTAAATAGAATACATCAATAGAGAAAACCATCCATTATCTTAGTGCATCATCACTCTAGTGAATTTGGTCTAGGTTTTCATAGAAATTTGAGTAATTTGAGTAATTTGATCATAATGAAGCATGCAGGATTGATTTCTTGCATAATTGAGCTAGATTAGGGATAATTGCATCATATATAATCATTCTCATTCTAGAATTGTCACTAATGAATACTTGAGTCTGAGATAATTACTTTATCTTTGTAGTTAGAGATCCATGAGATGCATATTGTCTTAATTTCAATTCATTTTGGTTAAATAGTTGTATTTCTTGCATTTGAAATGATATTTTGATCAACTAATTCTATGAAGGTATATTTACATACACACTTACCTTGGGCTGCCCCTAACTGTCAAAGAGGTTAGTGTAGATTTTTGGAATTCCATTCTGGAATGCACTTAGAAGAAATTAATTGGGTGGAAAGACAAGCTCTTGAGAAGTGTTGGTAAACTCCAGCTCCTCTTGGCCTCACTCCAAGGGATTCCAATTTATTTTTTATCCCTCTTTAAAATTTCAAGATCTATGACAGAGATTAGAGAGAATTCAACTCACTTCTTTTATGGATAGGGATGTTAGCATGAATGATGAATATGTCCTATGAGGGAGTATTCTAGCATTACTAGAGTGGTCACATGTTGCATTCATGACTGTGTTTGTCATTGATGTCAACATATTGTTTATGTTGAATATTAGCAAAGCAACATATAGAGTTTGAGTTAGCACACATAGATAATTGTAGATGAGGTTATATGGATTTGAGGACATTTTCTTTATAGTGTCCTAATGACATGGTCAAGAGCACATACATAAATTCAAGTATTTGTGTCAGTTATAAGTGTTCTAGTGGAAACTATATTCTGACAGAGTTCCTGAGAAGCGGTTTGTGATAATTAGATTATATCTCCTAACAGGGATAGAATCTGGACAAGCGGAGCTATATAGAGGTTGAAGACATTGCAAAGGAAACCTAGATAAGTTAGCATATCCAGAGGAGGCACGTGTGAAGATTTATTAAGTTTGTGAGCCGATAGTGTTGTGTAATTATGGAAATATTATGTAACGTGTAATATTTTATATTTTGTAATTGGTGAAGCCTAATTAGCCGAGTCAACTATGAAATATTGAGTGTGGTATAAAGGAAGGATTGTTTTCCTTGATTAAAGAGTGAGAATGTAAAACAAGTTATGAAGTGTGAAATAATGCGAGTAAGTGATCTAAGGGATTGTTATGTGATGCGAAGTGTGCAAATCTAGTGTTGAGATTTGGAAAGCATTTGGTGCGACATAGGCTTGGTCAGAGGAGAAAATAAAAGTTTCTCAAATCAGTTATATTTGGTATTATTATGTTTGGATAATACAGAGACCATTTGGACAGTGTGTTCAATGATAATGCCCTTGAAGTTGTTTTGACACTGGTTCCTTTTGTCTTCTGCAACTCCTAATAGGGTTGGAACCTCCTCACAAGGATTCAAAGTCTCCTAATAGGGACTAATATGTACTGAATGTATTTCATAGATTTCTAACATGGTCCATCCTCTCACAAGGAATTTTCATATTACTACATCTTTTGTGGGTACCATCCCCACCGGGGTTAACTCTTTGAACAAGAGGTTCCCTAGTTAACAAATTTGGTGTCATTGTGTATGGTTATCTTTTTCTTGTTGTTGTTTATTTTAATCACATGTTTTAGATATGATAAGGTTAATAAAAGTTGTTTTATTCAGATAACTGATTCACCCCCCCCCCCCCCCCCCCCCCACTCTCAGTTATCTTGGTGGACTTTACTTTCTAACAAGGGACTGTAGAGAAAAAAAATTCCTTGGTCAATTGGGACACTATGTGTGTTTGCCAAAATGGATGGGAGGAATGGGAATTCAAAATATTCCCAGTTTAAACAAAGCCTTAATGAAAAAAATGTATGGAAGAAGATGAACGATGTTGTTGATTGGTGCAAGATTATGGAGGCTGAATATATGGGCATGGAATGATTTGGAAAGGTCTTTGATGTTAGAAGTTTAACCCATGGATCCAAAGTATGGAATAACATTCTTAAATGAAGAAGCCTTTTTAAAATGGATGTGAAATGGAAGTTAGGTAATGGTAGAGACATTAGATTATGGGAGGATAGTTAGACTGACAACAAGCCTCTTGAAGAAGGAAGGTTTAACCTTTTGAAGTATAGTCTCAAGCTCAGAGTAGGTGATCACATTACAAGCTATCTGGATCTTGGTGGCATTTGGAAAGGCCTTCCACACCTCCTGGCTGACAGGCTTGAACTATCCAACAAAGCTTAGGACCTTATGACTACTCTGTGTAATATCAAAATCCCGTTGTTCAGTATAGATGATAAAATGATATGGACACCCACTTAGTCCGGTGACTACATAGTTAAACCTTCCTATAGCCTTTTGATCAAAGAGAAGGGTAATCCTACTTGTTGGAAGAGAGTTTGGAATTCACAGCTCATCCCCAAATTTTAGCTTCTTTTGGTGGGCTATAATGCATGGAAAAACCTTGACCCAAGACAACCTTGTCAAGAGGGGCTTCTATATAGGCAATAGGTGCACCTTGTGTAAGAGGGAAGAGGAAAGTATTAATCATCTGTTTATACATTGTAGTTTTTCTTCTCAAATTTGCCAGAAGGTTTTTTTGAAGTTTAATTTGCACTGGGTTTTTGGATATGACATCCAAAAGTTTGTCCTTTGCTGGCAGTCTCCTTCTCATGATCCCCTCCTGCGATAACTATGGCGATGAATCCCTCCTCATGTTTGCTGGAGTCTTTGGAAGGAACATAATAATAAGATATTCAAAGAAACTATTTTTCCCTTGGAGTTTTTTCTCTATCATTTCCTTAAGCTCATTAATGAGAATATTTTTGTCTCTTATTGAAAACTTCTTGCCTCTCCTCCTTTAGCTTTTGACAAGAATATTACTATGCTCTGGAATATTTCCAATGATTTTTATCAATTTGATAACTCCAAAGATGTGGCTAGGCGTGGTACTGTGTGGAAGCCTCCATGGCCAACTAGGAAAAACTAAAAATTGATGGTGCTACCAATCATGGATTAGAGGTCGGTGGAGGGATTATAAGGAATCATAAAGGATGATTGGTTTTTTCTTTTTTGGGTTTCCTAAAGGACCATACTGTCAATCAAGCTGAGGGTATGGCTAATCTTTGGGGGATTAAACTTTCTCTTTCTATTGGTATAAGGCGATTTGAAATTGAAGGAGACTCAAAATTCATGTTGTTAAGGGATGGGCTTTGTCTGGTTGGAAAGTGGAGAGAATCATTAAGGATATTGGAGGACTATTGACTAGTCTAGATGGCTTCATAGTGAAACATACTTATAGGGAGGACAATGTTGCAACCGATTCCTTAGTTTTTGTTGGTCTGTAGTTAAATGACTTATGTTGTTGGCGGGTTGTAAATCAACTGCCAGAGGTTACCTAAAGCCTTATACGTTGGGAGGAGTACAACATCACCATTTTAAGTCGTGAAAGTTAACCTTTTTATTTTTCATATGCTTCAATTTTTGAGTTGTCATGGCTATAAGGGAAAATTTATATCGTGCCCTAGATTCAAATTTAAAAATTATGATGATGACAGACAACTAGCTAGACACTATCCTTGCCTTTAGTCAGTACTCAATGACATGTCATCATATCCATGAAAGATCGCCTAGGAAATGGCCTTATCATTATTTTATATGGCTTTATTTTAGATAGGTTGGAAATTACAATTTTTGTCTCTTGGTGGATCTCCTCAAATTTGGAGACTCGACCCCAAATGCCTTTTCTAACCTCTCTGATTCAAATTTAAGAGACTACTCACACATACCAAAGTTTTCTCATTGCAATGTGAGGTGTGAGGACATTCATTACAATAATGAAAGGGCTAATTATTAAATATTAATCCATAGAAAGGAGGATTTTTATCTCAAACTTTCCAAGTCTAGTGATATCTTGAATTGCCTATGCAACTTAGTGTGTCCAGTAGATAGTTTTGCCTTGAACTCAATTCTTTTTTGGTGTTGGGATCTGGTGTTTGTACATATGAAATCTATGGGGAGTGATAGATTTAGGATAGAGATGGACCAAATTGACAATAAATATAAAAATGACCCAACTATTATGTTTGTTTGCAGAGAAGGGGGAATTATATCCTGCATGGAGAGTATGAATAGGCACGATGAGAAAGTTTCTTGTTAGTTTATATCCACTTGGAACAAAAGGAAGGTAAATGTTAATGGAATTACTTTTGAGATCAATGAGGATGTTATTTCCAAATCCACGGGGTTATCTACTAAAGGATGAAAGTTGAAGAAAACTAATCGGACTTCAGACCAGGGTAGTCATAACCCGTTTTGTTGACCCGGTGAGCACCAGGTTAAAAGATAGGGTGGATACAACCACAAGAAGCTCTCGGATGTTTGGACACATGTGTGTGCAATAGTTATAAAATATTTTACTTTGGAGGGTAGATTTGGTGCTTTCTATTTCTACCATCTCCCTTTTCTTAATCATCTTCAAAACTAGGATTTCATTTCCATACCCTTTTTTCTATTACACTCTATGGAAAGTAATGTTATTGAAATTATTGAAGAAAAAGCCACTGGGAAAAAATATGTTATTTTACATCAGGAGTTGATGTAATGGCTTTATAAGTTCCATTTGGCTTTGTGTCCTCTTATAAATGTCTCAGTTCAACATGTTGTTGTGATGCCCTCCATGTCCTTGCTGTCATAGTCTCTTCCTGAAATTAGTCTCCTCCCTCCCTCGACCACGGGTAGAAAGAGGTGTGTCAAAAACCCCCTTAGGATTAAGGGTTTCATGGAGGTGTCTCCCACGACTGACTCTATTGGTAAATCAGAGAATAAAAAAGATGATAACCCTAGCCTAGAGATTAACCCCCCCCCCCAACAACAAAAAAAAAGATAAAAATTCCACCTACCAGGTGGATTTGGAGGTGGAGATTATGGAGGAAGCTATCACCCCTCGCAACTCTAGCATAATTGATAAGGAAAAGGAAAAAAGAAAAAAGAAAGATTTGAGCCTTGAAGATTCAGAGGAGACTGAGAGTAATGACAAAGATGAATCTAAGATTGAATCCTCATCCCATGTGTTAGAGAGCCTAAAATGTGACATGTCCCCTACCCCTACGGCTAATACCAACCCTCCTACTGCTCCTCCCTCACCTCAAATTTCCTAGAACAATGTTGTTGTGGAATAAATTTAGGATAAACATACCCCTAGCCCAAGTCATGCCCCAGGTAATATCATCAACAAAATTAAACAACATGTTGTTGGTATTGAAAGTGGTCTTCAGAACCTCAGGGATGAAGTGGTGGGGTTGGACAAGCGTATGCATGATGTGAGTAGGTTCATGTTGAAGGTGACGCATGGTTCCACTACCACCTTATGTCTGCTGTAGGAGCATGTGAAAGGTGGCAAGATGAAGGAAGACGAAGATTACAAAAGATATGTTTCAATTCTTTTCTAAGGAGTGGGTCATACTTTTGCTGTCAAAGACGCCAATTAAGAAGAAATCATGATGGAGATTGTGGGTCCTTCTATTTTTTGGCTTCTTACTGGCCTCTAGGGCCTTAGTCTTAATAATTTAGTTTATAGCTTTAATGCTAATGTTGACTCTCTGTGGTTTTGCCCTGTGTGGCACATGTTATATACTTTTAATATTGCTAAGACTATGAACTCTATTAGAATAGGTTGTTTTACTTTACCAGATATGTGGTACTATGACTATCATTGGTGGTCTGGTCGTAACTAGTCTTTTGTTTTTGATAGAGGTAGATTTAAGATGTTTATTATTTTGGCTAAAATTCACTAGTTGTTGTTAATGTATTGTTAATGGTAGTCTAGTGTTAATCATTTGTGATAGTGTTATGTTTGTACTATGGAACATCACCCTAGTTTTGTTGTTGCTTTTATAAAAAATATTAACTAATGATTATTTTTTGTATTTTACATGTGAACAACATTAAACACTTTTTTTTTATTAATTATTTTATCTTGTAACTTAATCTTAAAATTAAATAAACAAAAGAAACACGAGTCTTTTAGAATTATAAATAGACGTTAAAGAATTAAATGAAAAATAAATTGAAGATTTACATAGAGTTAGAGAATCATAGACAAACAATTTTTTTTGGCTTTATTATAGTTAGTGTCCTCTTTGGTTTCATGCTATTATTTTTTTATTAATAAAATTTACCTTTCTTAAAACCTTGGTCACTTTTTTCTTCACTTTTTAAAGTATTTGATGATTAGATATCTTTTCTCATGTACATTATTATGGATTCCAACAACCAATATAAATTTATCATGTGCAAAAAACAATGATTTGGTCCTATTTGATGTTAAACAACAATCAATTATGAGGCATTAAGGATTCTATGCACAAAAGTATAAGTAAACCAAGATTTCATAAAATGGAATTTGTTGATCTTGACGTTAATGGCGAGCATATTTTTGTTGATCATCTTTATTAATTGTGTCATGCTATAAGGAATTTGAGATTTTAACACAAGTAATATGGATATTAGTCATAGTAAGGAGTTTTGTACTATTATGGCCTAGTAGTATTTTAGTCCATAGGTGAGATAGCTACACTATTACCATTGCTAAGGTATGGACAGCAAAAATAAATTATTTCTTTGGAAACATTGAAGGTTAAGTATCGATATGTAGATTTTGTTTCCATAATGTGTTTTTTCTTTTTTTTTCTTTTTTAATTTGTGATAAATTATGGTTGGATTTAAACTTTTTATTTTATATTTTATATTTGTGATAAAGTATAGTTGGTAATAGTTAGGATACAATAGTAGTGGTATTATAATTGAAGTTTTATTATGTCATTTTTTAATGAGTGAAATGATTTATATTAACCTATGAGTAATGGATATAGATTAAAGTCATGCAATCAATGTAAATGTAAAATTTATGTTATATAGTAATAAATTATCAATTAAATCATGGAGATGAGGGATATGTTTGGATTATGTGTTATATTTAGTTATTAATGTGTATTCTTGTATCTTAGTTTGTACGATCAGTTTAGGAAATGATACATATATGTCTTATGTATGTTATATCTATCATTGTGCTGAAATTATTATGTTTAAGGTATAAAATTGGAATTTGCATAATGTTTACATCTACTCTAGAGTCATTTATAATAATTATGATTAACTAGAGCCTCATCACTAAAGAAGAAAGAGTCAATGAAGGTTGGGGCTTGAGGGTGCACTAATATGAACACATGGATATAAATGTAGTTGTAGATATAATTATATATTTAGAGTTTTCTAAAACCAAATTATACAATGCTAAGATATATAAATTTTGATTATAGACATATCGTTTGAATTATGTTAAGCAATACATTTACTTTATATATAGTGTATTATTTAATTTAATTGACTATCAATATGAGCTAGAGAAAATAAACAACAAAAATCTAGTGGACTATACCTTTTAGGACATATCTACTATCTATTTGACCTTCTCATAATTCAGGATGAATAACTTCCTACCACATTTGCTCCCTTTTCTTCTTCAAAGTTATTATCAAAAGTGATTTCCTCTTCCTCCAAAAAAACTTTCATATCTCCATCTTTCCCATCTTTTTATATATTATATTTCTCTATCTTTGTTTAAAAATGCACCCCCTCAATTTTAGTATACTTTGGCTATTCATTTTTAGGTCTTACACAAATTTTCCTAAAATTAATAATACTCAAGTAGAGAAATGTTAAGTTTACTAAATTATAAAGCTTGTATGTTTTGAGATGGATTGAGACTATCTATCTGTAAGCACTTGAACAAACACCTCACAACCTTGAATACCCACAAGTGTTGCATCGCCGATCTTCTTCTACTTCAAATTTTATATGGCTTATCTCTTATTTGTCAATGTAGAAGAGGAGACCTACTTTTTTTATTAACATTTGGTGCTCACCACCCTTTCCTAAAAATATTATCCCATGAATAAGCTACTTAACATGCTACTAACATGGTCAAGAGAAGATCTATTTAATCTTTCCACCACCATATTGTTTTATAGTTTATATCAAGTAGTTCTTTATTTCATAATTCCAAGATTCTTATAAAATATCTCAAACTATTTGAAGAGTGTTTTACCTCCATTATTTATCCTAACAACTTTTAATTTCATAGTAGTGTGATTCTCAAATAGAGCTTTAAACTCCCTAAACTTGAGAAATACCTCATGCTTAAGCCTAAGAAAATAGGATACCTAGAATAATATTTGGCAATTAACCAATAAATGAGAATATTCCATAAGACCAAACAAATCAATGTACATTACTTCCAAAATTTTGTATGATCTAGTGCTTTTTCCAAAGTTAACAAATCTCTATTATTTTTGCTAGAAAATAATTATCATTAAAGTCAAAACTATCATGTAACTATAAAAAATACCTTCCAACATATTCTTATTTACAATTATTTTAAGATTTTCTCAATCAAATGTATTAACCAAGAAATCCACAAACCTAATTCATATGTAGCAACATTAATGCATCTTATTAAATTTAATGCATCCAACCTATATAAGATAACATGCCACACTCCCTTGGAAAACACCAAATTTCCCCTAGCTAATATACACCCTTTCCATTGAAAGTGACATGAACTATTACACCTATTATTAATGCATACATAATGTTTCTTGGTTGGTATATGCAATACATCTATAAGTGTTTTTAGTTTAACATCTAGAGAAATTTTGACCCTTTGTTGACTAATAATCTTCAAAGAACTACTATCACCAATATAATATTTTCCCTCATCACCACTAGTAGAGTACCACTCCCTACATAGGACGTATGAAAGAATCAATTCAATCAATCAACTAGCAATAACCACTATCAACATTGGTAGACACAAATACATCATTTCTATATTCATTATTGTTTGAGGAATTATAGAGAAATCATATTTATTCTTGGACTTATCCTCCTTTTTTTATGTGAACCTTCTTACCAAAATTAAAATAATTTACCTTGGACTCACTCTTAAATCTCATGTCTACTTCTTATATCTCTTCTCTTGATTTGTCTTCAACCACAAAGGTGTGCAAGGTTTTATCATGGACAAAACCCTTTCTAGTCTCTTCACTATACAAAATTTCGGTCACATTTGATAGTTTGAGTGTATTATTACTACTTATCAACATCATAAGATTATCCCATAAATATTTTAAGCAAAATTAACAAAATATATTTTTCCTCGTTGTCTATCTTCACTCCTACTAATGTAAGTTTAGGATCATATTAAATCTATTTAAATGATTAGTTACATAAGAACCCTCCCTCATTTTCAAATAATATAATATTTTAAAAATAAGTTTTTTTACTAGGCTCTTAGACTACTACAATGTACCTAGATACTTCAATAAATAATATGATATACGCTCTTCAGACACATTCTTTTTCTTTTGAAGGGTAATAGGCCGAAGCCAAGATCAACATGGGGCTGAAGAAGACTTGAACCCTTGGTGCAGTCACCGATGAAGGGACCTCAAAGAGATCAATCCAATCGAGCAACAAAAGTAAAGATGACAAAAATAGTTCACAAGGTAATATGGAGAGAACAAGAAAGATCTATATTTTTTTACTGTAAATCTGTTACATTCAGCTGGCAACATACATGCCTTCATACATGCCAAGCTAAAACCAACCCGCTTGATCACAATCTTTGGTCAGAGACCTTACACCCCAATTCTAAAGATTATCCTTGATTACTAATTGAGGGCCCCTTTCTAGATAATTATCACATTACATAAATAGGCATTGTGACACGCAGGTCATCCCAAGAACAAAGAACATTCCCCCAAAAATAGGAAATGTGTTAAAGAAAATAGGGCAGGTCCTAAATCATAATGAAATTGATCCATAAACTGTGCAAGGCCCAACAAACTAAGATTTAGGTCTACGCATGATCCAAGAACAAGTATGTATGTCCCATTGAGATTCATAAGTCATAGATTTCTATTGCAAAATCGGAATTCACCAATGTGTCACAAACTAGAAAGAACATGCCATCTGAGAGAGAAAAAATCATAACTCAAGAAACAATGAACCAAAAGAGCTACAAACCTAGGAACATGGTCCAAGATAGGTCCTGGACACAGTCTGATCATTGCATAAGCTAACTCAAACATATGATGAATCACCAACTTGATCTCTTAGACTAGAAAATAGGAACAATACTAAACATAAATATTTTTGGTTGATGCAAGATTGCTCCGAACCCAAGATGCTCCTACATCAAACACCCAAGGTTATTAAGAAAGTGAGTCTCTTAATTTGAAACATGGGAAGAATGAAAATGATCCAACTCAGCTAGAGAAATCCAAGAAGAATCTTCAACTGGTTTGTCCTTCCACTTCACCAAAAATTCCAAATATTCTTCTTCCCTGACACTCCTTCCAACTCTATTATCTAAAATCCTCTCAATATTATCCATCTGCTTCTTTGGATATTGTTTTTTCACTTCTAAATCATCCTTAGGCTCATGATATTCATACATATATAGGCATTATATCCATATCCTCAATAAATTCCACTTCAAAAGCATTTTCAGAGTCAAACTTCTTCAATATTCTACAAGGTCCAAATTTTCTCATCTTCAACTTTCTATGATTCCCAACTGGAAACCTTCCTTTCTTCAAATGAATCATAACTTTTTCTCCTACTGCAAAATCCTTATGTCTCCTAGTTCTATCATCCTTATCCTTATACTTCAAATTACTACTCTCCAAATGATACTTAACCTCCTCATGCAATGACTTCATAAGATCTACATATCCTTCTACTTCAACACTCATTTTCCCTTCATGACTAAGATCCCTTAATTATGTAAATCCTTTAGGATTCAAGCTATTAACTAATTTAAATTGTGTCCTTACTATGATCCTATTCACCAAATTGTTATATACAAACCCTACTTGTGGCAAAACCAAATCCCAATTACTTAGTTTGTCTCCAAACAAGCATCTTAGTAAATTACCCAACCTCTTGTTCACAAAATTTGTTTGTCCATCGGTCTATGGGTGAAAAGTAGATCTAAACTTCAAATCATTGTTCAATTTTTTCCAAAGTGTCCTCCAAAAATAACCAACAAACTTACTATCCCTATCTGAAACTATACTCTTCGGTAATCCATGCAATCTCACAATCTCCATAAAGAATAAGTCAACAACATGCACATCATATGATGTTTTCTTACAAGGAATGAAATGTGACATCTTAGAAAATGAGATTTCTACTCAAGAGATTATTCACTCTATGGACAAATACAAGGAAGTAGGTATGGATTTCAAGCTGGACATCTCTAAGGCTTATGACAAAGTGAATTGGATTTTTTGTATAAAGTTTTGACTAGGATTGGGTCTAATCAAAGGTTTATTGATATCATTAAGGAATGTGTTGAAACTATTAGATTTTCTATTATGGTTAATGGAGTGCCTTAAGGTACGTTTAATTCTAGTAAAGGCTTGAGGCAAGGTGATCCTTTACCGCCTTACCTTTTCATCATGGTTGTTGAGGTCCTTGGTCGCAACATAATGCACTTGGCTGATGTTGGAAGAATCAAAGGTATTAAACCTACTTCTACTCTCCCCCTTCATTTTTACAATAGTTTATTGATGAGACTCTATTTTTTGGCAAACCCTTTGTTATTGAGGATAGAGAATGGAAATCTCTTTTAGAAAACTATGCTACTGCTTTAGGACAGTTTATTAATTATCACAAAAGAAAAGTTTTTTTCTTTAACACTAAATAAGATCTTCAAATAAAAATTCTTGATATTATGGGTTGTTAGTCTGCCAACCTCCCAAGTACTTACCTTGGGCTGCCCTTAACTGTCAAAGAGGTCAATGTAGATTTTTGGAGTCACATTTTGGAATACACTCAGAAGAAATTAATTAGGTGGAAAGGAAAGCTATTGATAAGTGTTGGTAAACTCCATCTCGTCTCAACCTCACTCCAAGGGATTCCAATTTATTTTTTATCCCTCTTTAAAATTTCAAGATCTACGACTGATATATTAGAGAGAATTCAACACACTCTTTTATGGACAGGGATTGTAGAGAAAATTTGTTTTCCTTGGTTAATTGGGATACTGTGTGTTTTCCAAAATAGATGGGAGGAATAGGAATTTTAAATATTGTTAGTTTAAACAAAGCCTTAATGAAAAAAAATGCCTGGAAGATGATGAACAGTGTTGCTAATTGGTGCAATATTATGGAGGCTAAATATCTAGGTGGGAAATGATTTGGAAAGGTCATTGCTATCATAAGTCTTCCCAATAGATCCAATGTCTAGAACAACATTCTTAAATGCAGAAGCCTTCTCAGAATGGGTGTGAAATGGCAGTTAGGTAATGGTAGAGACATTAGATTCTCAGTGGATAGTTGGATTGACAACACACATCTTGAAGAAGGAAGGTTTAACCTTTTGAATAATAGTCTAAATCTTAGAGTAGGTGATCACATTTCAAACTATTTGGATTGTGGTGGTATTTGGAAAGACTTGCCACACCTCCTAGCTGACAAGCTTGAACTATCCAAAAAATATCAGGACCTTATGACTACTCTGTGTAATATTAGAATCCCTCTATTTGGTAGAGCCGATAAAATGATATGGACCCCTACTCAGCTGGGTGACTTCACAGTTAAACCTTCCTATCACCTTTTGATCAAAGAGCAGGGTGATCCTACTTGTTGGAAGGCAGTTTGGAATTTATAGCTCATCCCTAAGATTGACTTCTTCTGGTGGGATGTAATGCATAATTCTTGACCCAAGACAACCTTGTCAAGAGGGGCTTCTATATGGTCAATAGGTGCATCCTCTATAAGAGGGAATAATAAAGTATCAATCATCTATTTATACACTAAAATTTTGCTTCTCAAATTTTCCTGAAGGTTTTGTTGAAGTTTAATTTGCATTGGGTTTTGGTTATGTCATCCAATAGTTTGTCCTGGGCTGGTAGTCTCCTTCCCACCATCCCGTTCTGCAACAACTATGGCAAAAAATCCCTCCACATGTGTGTTGGAGTCTTCAGAAGGAACATAATAATACGATATTTAAAGAAACTATTTTTCCCCTAGAGGTTGTTCTCCATCATTTCCTTAAGCTCATTAATGAGAATATTTATGTCTCTCATTGGAAACTTCTTGCCTCTCCTCCTTTGGATTTTGACAAGAATATTGCTATGGCCTGGAATATTTCCAATGGTTTTGATCAATTTGATAACTCCAAAGATGTAGCTAGGTGTGGTATTGTGTGGAAGCCTCCATGGCCCAACTGGGAAAAACTAAATTTTGATGGTGATGCCAATCATGGATTAGAGGCTAGTGGAGGGATTATAAGGAATCATAAGGAAAATTGGTTGCTACTTTTTCTGGTCCCCTGAAGGACCATACTGTCAATCAAGGTGAGGGTATGGATCTTCTTTGGGGGCTTAAACTTTCTCTTTCTATTGGTATAAGTCAACTTGAAATTGAAGGAGACTCAAAAAGCATTATTGACATTGTTAAGGGAAGGGCTTCAGCTGGTTTGAAAGTGGAGAGAATCATTAAGGATATTGGAGGACTACCGACTAGTTTGGATTGCTTCATAGTGAAACATACTTATAGGGAGGGCAATGTTGTGGTCGATTCCTTCGCTATTGTCGGTTTGCGGTTAAATGGCTTACATTGTTGGCGGGGCTATAAATTAGTTGTTAGAGATTACATGAAGCCTTATATGGCATGAAGAGTACAACATCACCATTGTAAGTCATGAAATTTAACCTTCTCTTTTTCATATGCTTTATTTTTGGAGCTATCGTGGCCATAAGGGAAAATTTATATCGCACCCTAGATTCAAATTTGAAAACTATGATGACAACGGAAAGCTAGTTGGACACTCTCCTTGCCTTTCCTCAGTACTCAATGGCATGCCATCATTTTTGTGCAAGCTCACCTAGGAAATGGACTTATCATTATTTAAGATGGCTTTATCTTACGCAAGTTGAAAAGTGCAATTTGTGTCTTTTGGTGGATCTCCTCGGATTTGGAGACTCCCTAAATCTCTTTTCTAACCTTTTTTATTCAAATTTAAGAGACTACTTACATGTGCCAAAGTGTGCTCATTGCAATGTGAGGTGTAAGGACATTCATTACAATAATGAAGGGGATAATTATTACATATTAATCCATAGAAAGGAGGATTTTTATTTCAAACTTCCCAAATCTAGTGATATCTTGAATTGCCTCTACAACTTAGTGTGTTCGTTGGATAGTTCCGCCTTGAACTCAATTCTATTTTGGTGTTCGGCTCTAGTGTTTGTACATCTAAAAGGTATGGGGGTGACAGTTAAGGATTGAGATGGACCACATTAATAATAAATATAAAAATGAGCCAACTGTTATGTTCGTTTGCAGAGAAGGGGGAATTCTATCCTTTATGGAGTATATGACTGGGCACGACAAGAATATTTCTTGTCAATTTATATCCACTTGGAACGAGAAGAAGGTAATTGTTAATGGAATTACTTTCGAGATCAATGAGGAAGTTATTTACAAAGAAACGAGGTTATGTATTGAAGGATGAAAGTGGAAGAAAAACAGTCGGACTCTAGACTAGGCTAGTCCAAACCAGTTGTTTCGACCTGGTGACCACTCAATTAAAAGACATGTTGGATACAACCATGAGAAGATTCCTGGATGTTTGGTCACAGGTGTGTGCAATAGTTATGAAATATTTTACTTTGGAGGGTAGATATGGTGATTTCTATTTCTACCATCTCCCTTTTCTTAATCATCTTTAAAACCAAGATTTCATTTCCATACCCTTTTTGTTGTTACACTCTATGGAAAGTAATGTTGTTGAAATTATTGAAGCAAAAGCCACGGGGAAAAACTATGTTATTTTACATCAGGGCTTGATGTACCACCTTTATAAGTTTCATTCGGCTTTGTGTCCTATAAATGTCTTAGTTCAACATTCTTCTATGATGCCCTCCCAGTCCTTGGTTTCACAGTCCCTTCCTAAAATTATTCTCCTCCCTCCCTCAGGCGTGAGTAGAAAGAGGTGTGTCAAAAAACCCCCTTAGGATTAAGGGTTCCGTGGAGGTGTCTCCTACGACCGATTCTACTGGTAAATCAAAGAAGAAAAAAGATGATAACCCTAGCCCAGACACTAAACCCCAGAAAAAATCTTAAAATTCCACCTACTATGTGGATTCAGAGATGGAGATTATGGATTAAGCTACCACCCCCTGCCACTCCAACAAAATTGCTAAGGAAAAGGGTAAAAGAAAAATGATAGAGTTGAGCCTTGAAGATTCTAAGGAGACTAAGAGTAATCACAAAGATGAATCTAAAAATGACTTCTCATCCCATGTTTCAGAGAGCCTCAAACATGACATGTCCCTTGCCCCTGTGGCTAATACCAACCCTCCTAACAGTCCTCCCTCACCCCAAATTACCTAGAACAATGTTGGTGTGGAAGAAATTAAAGATAAAGATACCTAGCCCAAGTCATGCCCTAGGTGGTATCATCCACAAATTTAAACAAGTTGTTGGTATTGAAAGTGGCCTTTAGAACCTCAGGGTTGAAGGGGTGGGTTTGGACAAGCATCTACATGATGCAAGTAGGTTCACGCTAAAGGGGATGCATGGTTTCTCTACCACCTTATGTCTGCTGGAGGAACATGTGAAAGGTGACAAGCTGAAGGAAGACAAAGATTACAAAGATCTAATCCAAAATTTCTTTCTGAGGAGTGGACCAAAGTTTTGTTGTCAAAGATTCCAACTGAGAAGAAATCATGATGGAGACCATTGGTCCTTCTTTTTGTTGGCTTCTTACTGGCCTCTCGAGCCGTAGTCTTAATAGTTTAGTTTATAGCTTTTATGCTAAGGTTTACTCTCTGTGGTTTTTCCCTACGAGGCACAAGTTATATACTTTTAATGCTGATAAGACTATGAACTCTATTAGATTAGGCCATTTTACTTTACCAGATATGTGGTACTATGACTATTTTATTTTTTATAGAAGTAGATTTACGATGATGTTTCTTATTTTGGCTAGAACTCACTAGTTATTGTTAATGTGTTGTTAATGGTAGTATAGTGTTAATCCTTTTGGATAGCTCTCTATTTGTACTATGGGACAACACCCTGATTTTCTTGTTGATTTTATAAAAAACATTAACTAATTATTATTTTTTGTATTTTACATGTGATCAACATTAAGCACGAATCATTTTTATTAATTATTAATATTTATGATTTCTTCTATTAATTATATTAGCTTATAACCTAATCTTAAAATTTAATAAACAAAAGAAACACGAGTCTCTTAGAATTATAAATAAACGTTAAGAAGTTAAATGAAAATTAAATTGTAGATTTACATAGAATTAAAACATCTATAAACAAATAAATCTAATTATAAATTTCTATTAAATTAAATCTAATTTCTGAGTTCAAAGCTTATAATTGAATATAAATCTAATTTCTGAGTGCAACGCCATCAAATAATATCAATTTGTAACCAAAGCTAGAAATCATAGGCACACCAAAATTTATGGCTTTATTACAGTCACTGTCCTCTTTGGTTTCATGCTATTATTTTTTTATTAATAAAATTTACCTTTCTTATAACCTTGTTATCATCTACATGGAGCCGGACTGGTCACCTTTTTCTTCACTTTTTCAAGTATTTTATGATTACCTATCTTTTTTCATGTACACTATTATGGATTCCAACAACCAATATAAATTTATCATGTGCAAAACACAATGATTTGATCCTATTTGATGTTAAACAACAATCAATAATGATTTCTATGCACTCAAGTATAAGTAAATCAAGATTTCATAAAATGGAATTTGATGATCTTGACGTTAATGGCGAGCATATTTTTGTTGATCCTCTTTATTAAATGTGTCATCCTATAAGGAATTTGAGATTTTAACACAAGTAATATGGATATTTATAGTCTTAACTTAAGGAGATTTGTACTATAATGGCCTACTAGTATTTTAGTCCATTGGTGAGATAGCTACATTATTACCATTGCTAAGGTATGGAGACCAAAAATAAATTATTTATTTTGGAAACATTGAAGGTTAAGTATCGATATGTAGATTTTGTTCCCATAATGTGTTTTTTTTTAAAAAAAAATTTGTGATAAAGTATGGTTGGATTTAAAAAATATATATATTTTTTTAATATTTGTGATAAAGTATAGTTGGTAATAGTTAGGATACAATAGTAAAGGTATTATAATTGAAGTGTTATTATGTCATTTATTTATGAGTGAAATGATTTACATTGGATATAGGTTAAAGTCATGCAATTAATGTAGATGTAAAATTTATGTTATATAGTCATAAATTTTCAATTAAACCATGAACATGAGGCATATGTTTGGATTATATGTTATATTTAGTTATTAATACATATTATTCTATCTTAGTTTGTACGGTAAGCTTAAGAAATGATGCATACATGTCTTATGTAAGTTATATCTATCATTATGGATTGAGATTATTATGTTTAAGGTACAAACTTGGAATCTGCATAATGTTTACATCTACTCTAGAGTCATTTATAATAATTATGGTAAAGTAGAGCCTCATTATTAAAGAAGAAAGAGTCAATGAAGGTTGGGACTTGAGGCTACACTAATATGAACACATGGATATAAATGTAGTTGTAGATATAATTATATGTTTAGAGTTTTCTAAAATCAAAATATATCATGCTAAGATATATAAATTTCATTTATAGGCATATTATTTGAATTTTGTTAAGCAATACATTTACTTTATATATGGTGGATTTTTTAATTTAATTGACTATCGATATGAGCTAGAGAAAATGAACAACAAAAATCTAGTGGACTATACCTTTTAGGACATATCCTCTATCTATTTGACCTTCTCATAATTTAGGATGAATAAATTCCTACCACATTTGCTCCCTTTTATTCTTCAAACTTATTATCAAAAATGATTTCCTCTTCCTCCAACAAACTTTCATATCCGCCATCTTACCCATCTTTTTCTATATTATATTTCTCTATCTTTGTTTTAAAATGCATCCCCTCAATTTTAGTATACTTTGACTATTCACTTTTAGGTCTTACACCAACTTTCCTAAAATTAATAGTAATCAAGTAGAGAAATTTTAAGGTTACTAAATTATAAAGATTATACATTTTGAGATCTATTGAGACTATCTCTCCTTAAGCACTTGAACAAACACCCACAAGTGTTGCATCACTGATCTTCTTCTACTTAAAATTTCATATGGTCTCGTATTTGTCAATTTTGAAGAGGAGACCTATTTTTTATTAACATTTTGTGCTCACCACCTTTTCCTAAACATCTTATTCCAGGTATATGTTACTTAGCATACTACTAGCATGATCAAGAGTGATACTCTTATAGAGTTATTTTGTTGTCATTAATTTTGTTAAAGTCATAATGATTATCAAAGTCATTCGGTAAAGAAAGATAGTCAAGTCGGTAAAGCAAATAAGTTAGTCAGTAAAGGATACGACAATTTCAGTAAAGGGACATAAGGAACATGCACCAAGTAAGGTAGAGAAAGCACCGAGCAGTTATCGAGTTACAACAATTACCAAGCCGAGAGTACACATGTTACCGAGCAAAACAAAATGTGTTACCAAGTAACACTGGCCAACATATCAGATACATTGAATTTGGACACCAATCATAAAATAATTTGCAAATCTCTAGGAGGTTGTTTGGTAAAGCATTGGAGTTAAACATGATGATTGTGCATGATAACAAGGTGAGATCCGCCAATGAAAATTAAATTTAATATATGCATTGGAGATGTAACCATTTGGTAGCACCACTGAAGGAGAAGATTCTAGAACATTTCCACTACTTCTAGATCGAGTATAAAAGATCAGCATGTGAAGATCAGTAAAAATTAAGTATGAAGATGATGAGAAGAGAAGCTACCGACTAACAGAGTAGTTAGAGAAGAGTTGTGAAAGTGATATAGAGTTGAAGCTACTGAGTAAAAAAAGTTGAATTGTGAGTGAAATACATAATGAGGTAAATTTATGTTGAGCATATTGAGTCTGATAAGCATATGTTGATGCAACATTACATACAATTTTTGTTACTGATTAATTGTGTAATCGAAATTGTAAAATCTCTTAACCGAGTGGACCTAACAATCTTAAATTGTAAATCCTTTAACATGGTACATCTCTTAGATTAGAGTTGTAAAATCCTTAAGCAAGGTAGACTGAATAATTATTTATACTCTTAACAGGGTAAGCTATCATAAATAGCTAAATTTTGTACCTCTAACCAAGAAAACCTTTTACTGCAGTAGTAAAATATTGTGGGTGTCATCCCCACCACAATTTTTTCCTCTAACCAAGTATTTCTATGATACCAAAATCATGGTGTTATGAGTTGTATTTTATGATTTTGATTTATATGTTTATGTTGATATATGCAATGTTTTCTATTCAGTGAATGGTTAGTAAAGTATTTAAATTTTTTGAAGTACTGAAATTCACCCCTCCTCTCTCAATACTTATCTTTTCATAATTAATCCAAAAATTGGTATCAGAGCATAGTCTCTTATTCAAAAGTTTAACCACTTGAGAGGAAAGATTTAAAGAGATGAAAAGCTATTGGTATGAAAAGGTGATTGATAAAATGAACATGGAATTGAAGTTTTCAAATGAACAAATTGATGAACTTAGAAGGAAATTGAAGCATTCACTTAACAAGAGAAAGGAGGTAGTCCATCAATTGAAAGATACACAAGATGAGGTTGAAGAACTTGAAGAACAATCAGAGGGAAGTTTGTATGATGAATCTGAAGTTTTCATATCAGAACTGACTAAAAAGAACAAAAACCTAATTGATCAGGTAAAAGCATTAAGAAGGGAGAAAGAAGCTCAATCGGTAAGAATGTGTGAAGTCCTAGAACAAAAGAGAAAAGCCAAAGATGATAATAGATTGATAGAAGATGAGAAAAGGAAAAAAGTGCAAGATTGATTGAGAAAGATGTGGAAATATAGAGGTTGACACAAAATCACTATAATATGATAGATTATCTAGTCAGTGTTAATTAGGAGATTGCAAAAAAAATTGAAGAGATTGTTGGACTGAGATTAGAGAATAAACATTTGAGGAATGAACTGAAATCTAAAAAAGATGCAAATGAATTTTTTAAAAGGAATGAGGAAACATTAAGAATATTGGATGAACAACTTAGAGGTCAAAGACAACCTAGAGATACAACTGGGCTTGGGTTTATTGAATACAACACTACCGAGAAGGGAGAGTCCTCAAATCAAGAAGCCAACCGAGATACTACAACCCCACCAAAGACAAAGAAGCCTACCTATTATCACCGTGGGAAATCGAATCATATAGCTAATGTCTACAAGATCAAAAGAGGTAATCCACCAAGCATTCCTAATTTTAATGATTATTGTGACAATTACAACAAGTATGGTCATAAAGCATTTGAGTGTAGATCAAGGATTGCTAACAATTCAAGGAATACAAACTTCAATGTTTGCTGCAATAATTGAACTAGATATGGTCACAAGTCTAAAGATTGCAGATCACAAATAAAGAATGTTAAATGGGTAGCTAACCAATAGAATACTGCAAACAACCGACAATTTTAAACAATACCATGGGATTGCAATACAATAATTTCATGTACAACATGCAGGAGATTTGGACACAACATCAAATTGCATTTTGATGCATGAAAGGAACCAAAAAAGGTGATGGAGAAATCCTGGAATGACATGCTTTCATTGCCACAAGGTCAGTCACTTAGCTAAAGACTGCAGGTACCAAGGCAAACCCCCGAACGAGGAACAACCAAGTGTAATTGTTCAAGTATATGTTGAAGAGATAAGAGATCAGATGAATAGAACATGGAGAAGAAAGTCTCTAGATGATGGAACTGCACTTGGAACAATTGATGTCACCTCATCCTCTAGATCGGGTGCACCTATCTTCACCTAATCGGTGAAAGGTATGTGTAGGAATTGTGAACTACAATTCAATATTAAATCAATTCTTAATAGTTGTATAAAGATCCATATTATCATATTTAGATGCATTTGGATATATGTTTTGAAGTTGACATTTCATGTTTTGATCGGTGTGAGACTATGTTATTTTGTCTCATTCGGTGAAAGGAAATATATTTGGTAATTAGTGAAAGTTATTTGGTAACAACATTAAATGCTAAAATTATAGCCGTTGGAAACCCTAATCATGGAAAAGGTATAAATAGACCCTTTGTCATTTTATTTTTACCTTACATTTTTTAGAGCATTTGAAGCACTTTGCAGAATCGAGTCCTCTGAGAGCATTCAAGTGATCAACTGAGAAGATCTTAGCATTATCAAGAGCATTCAAGAGATTATTAGTGTTTTCCCAAGTAGTGTAAGAACGAACGAGTTGATATTCAAAAGAAACCCTACCAATCAGCCTACTCTATCGGTGAAGCAATGGCACATAAAGTTCAAGATCCTATTGACATGGAGAAGATTGATCCAATCAATCCCAAATACAAGCTACCACCAACTATAGCAGCCAAAATTGATAAGATGGGAGCCCTGTCTTTGATCCTCTGAGAGTAACTCTGATTGAATAAATTTGTGCCTTCTTTCATTGCAAGATCGAGGAGATTTTCCAAGCTGAAATTGATACATCCTATTGTAATCTGTATAAATTGAAAGCTGAAAGATGTACATATTCATTTGGAGACCAAGGGTTTGGTGCATGTCATGCATGTACCAAATGTGTTAAAAATGGAATGGATTAGAATTGTGTTGATCCGAGTTCACAACTAATTTATGTGGTTTGATGAACCTGTAAAGATCACAAAGGATGTGCTACATATTGTAACTAGTTATTCAGTCGGTGATAGACGAAAAGCACAGAAGAAAAATGACAAGAACAAATTGTGTGAGCTCACCCATGCAAAATGTGACGGAAGAGGTCTCAAATCATTTACCGTTGATGATCCTAAATTGAGATTTGCATGTAATGTGATATCCTACCGAGTCTTTCAGTCATATCGGGTAGATAGTGTACCTTCTGGAGTTGTGAACATAGCCTACAATATAGTCAAGAAAGATATGAAGATAGATCTATGTGAGATCTTACTGAAGAAATTTGATGAAAATATGAACACCATCAGGAAAGCAAAGATCAACACTCTAAAGTTCAATTTATTGTTGGTATGTATATTTCTCTACTTTCAGAACTTTTTCCCATGAATCGGTAATGTAGAATGGAGTGTGGATAAACCGATTATGTACTAGATAAATAAGTTCATTCAAAGTTTAGGAGATAACCTTGATATGATAATGAATGATTACTTTTCAAAGTTTCAAACTAGAATGCATAAAAAGTTTAGAATTCCACCTCATCTAGTGTAAAATTACCAAGATTCTATTTTCTTTTAAGTAGACACTGACACATGCATAATAAAGGCAGTAGAGCCTAGGACCATCTGGCTACCGCCAATGGGATATGAGATGCACATTGATACTGCATCACAACAGATAGAAGATTTTTTAGCTAAACCATTTGATAAGAGAGCCAATCAGTATGGTACATATGAAGAAGTAAAGGATAAAATCAAGCTAGGTATATTGATACCTAAGGTAAAAATAAAAACTAGTTAAATGATAAGTAGTTTGTCTGAGAATCTAGGTGTTTCTGTTGAAGAAGATGAAGTTGGTCCTTCTGAGATAAAGGGAAAGAAATAAGAATGAAAAGAAACATCAAGTCCTATAAGAACAAGACCATTAATAAGACCTTCATCCACACCGAGAGAGAAAAGAAGAAACCAGAGATAGAGAAATCAAAGCCCAAAACATAGGTGAGAGAAAAGAAGATTTCTGGTAGACCAAGGAGAAAGCTAAAGCTACAAGAAGATAGCGAGATTGAATCAAAATATTTGAGCCACTTGAAATTTGTACAAAAGAAACCTTATAATCCAATAAACTTAGATGAGTTTCTTGAAAATCTTAAGAATTATGGAAGTTTTTCTAGATTAAAATATGCCAAATATGAAACCAAAAGAGAAGAGGAAAAAGAAAAGATTGATGAAGCAATTGTATTTAATCTGCACAAATTCAGAACAAATCTAATTGAGATGGCCAATTGAATACCAGATGAATTATACAAAAAAAAAGAGATGCTATATGGAAGTACTCTATTGAATCTAATAAACAAATGAGGGAAAGATCCCTAGCTATCACTGGACCTGAGTTGTCATTACAAGAGATTAATGAAGCATTGAAGGAGTATTCAAAGAGATTTCTAGTCAAGAGAAGAGCATTGAAAATCATGGTCGGTAAACTAGAGGAAGTAAAAAATGAAACAGATGGCATATGGAGAAAAAATTTCTTTCCCGACCAACCAATAGAGATCAAGGAGCAACTAGATAAGTCAAATCCTATTGATTTGACAATAGATAAAGATGAAGTTATTATTGAAGATATAACTGATAAAGGCCTAGCAGAGGAGATAGAAAATGATAAAGATGTGATGGTAATCGAGGGAAAGGAAACACACAAATTGAATATTGATGATTTATCTAAGGCAAATTTGATGAGTAAAGATCTCATTATCGAGAAATTATTTTATTTCCCTAAGGTAAATGAGGTTATCTCAAAGGTTACAAAAGATATTCCAACTGATGTAGAGGAGTCCACTAAACCAAAAATGATGAAAGAACAAAAGGACATCGAGGACACTATTGGGACCGAGACTACAAAAGATGAGATTATAGAGCTAGTTACTACTACCAAGACTACAGGTCTACATCATCAACAAGAATCAGAGAAGAAGAAAAGAAACAAGAAGAAAAGAAGGAATAAATAAAAGAAGAAATAAAATAAGAGAGAACATAAGATACAATTACTGCCACAACATTTGATGTAAGTTCTCTACTAGAGAAATTTTACACATTGAAAAGAAGAAGTCAAAGAAGAGGAATTGTGAAAAATAAAAAATTGAATTAAGCAAGCCAAGTGTGATACCTAAGGTAGACATCTCCATACTAAGCCCTCAGAACCTATCAGAATTTGGAGATCTACTCAAGAATAAAGAATCACAAGATAAATTGCTAGCCAAGAAATAGAAAACTTATGTGCTAGAAAATGTTAAGGAAATACTACAAGAGATTGTACCTGAGGCTGATATAAATGAGAAGGGAAATATATATAGCCAATTAAGTGAATTGGTAAGTCAAATAAATCAACCTGGTACTAAGACCACTAAATACTTGATGCATGTACATAAAAATAAAATAGAGAGCAAGATTATTGAAGAATTACTTCAATCAGTAGCACTTGATAAGGTAACACTTCTGAATTGGTTACCGAATTGGAAAAGGAATTGCAAAATATTCTTTCATTATTTCAGAAAATTTGCGTAATTTTAAAATTTTACAAAGGACAAAAAGGCGAAAGATGAATCTGTTGAGAAAGAGCTAACTAAGCAGCTGGAAAAGGTAACAATCAAGCCTCGTACATTTCAAGTAATAACCAAAGGCTGAAACATTTAATGGGAGTGCAAAATGAGTTGAGAAAAGAGGAGAAAAAAATAAGAATGGAACTCATGGAGCTTCAAACAATTTTGATACCATAGATTGAGTCACTGCAAAAGCATTTACAAAAGGCAAAGGACTTAGTGAACACCCCTGATATCAATGCTATGGATAACATGATAAGTCTTGCAGCTGATATAAGTGAACAGATTATAGTGTTACAAACACTTAAAGAATCATGGAAGACATCACTAAATGATGCACAATAGAAGTATTAAATCCATTTTTTATAAGATTCTTCCACTAGATCATGGTAAGTAAAATTTTTTTTGGCATTTTTGCCAAAAAAGGGGGATATATTGTATAGTAAAAGTACAAAAAATGGGATTATATGTAAAGGAGATAAATAGATATGTATATAAGAAGTATTGCCAAAGGGGGAGCAACAGAGCAATGGATAATGGAAAGTTAATAAGTTATGGAGACTTTACCGCGAAGTTCATACATGGTCAAATTTTGATGACTTTAAATTTTTTAACAAAGATGCCAAACTAATGTCAAAGGGGGAGATTGATACTCCTATAGAGTTATTTTTTTGTTATCAGTTTTTTTAAAGTCATAATGATTGTCAAATACATTCGGTAAAGAAGGATAGTCAAGTTGGTAAAGCAAATAAGCTAGTCGGTAAAGGATAAGACAATTTTGGTAAAGGGACATAAGGAACATGCACCGAGTAAGGAAGAGCTAGCACTGAGAAGTTACTGAGTTACAATAGTTACTGATCCAAGAGTACACATATTATCGAGTAGAAAAAAATGTGTTATCAAGTAACACATGCCAACATGTCAGATACATTGAATCTAGACACAGAGCATAAAATTTTTTACAAATCTTGAGGAGATTGTTTGGTAAAGCATTGGAGATTTAATCATGATAATTGTCCATGATTAAAAGGTGAGAACCGCCAATGAAAATTAAATATAATATATGCATTGGAGATGTAACCATTTGGTAGCACCACTTAAGGAGAAGATTCTAAAATGTTTCCACCACTTCTAGATCAAGTATAAAAGATCAGTATGTGAAGATCAGAACATATGCAAAGGATACATTGCAGAGAGCATGTGAAGATCAGTAAAAGTTAAGTATGAAGGTGATGAGCAAAGAAGTTACCAAGTAACAAAGCAGTTAGAGAAAAGTTGTGAAAGTGATATAGAATTGAAGCTAATGAGTAAAATAAGTTGAATTGTGAGTGAAATACATAATGAGATGAATTTATGTTGAGCATATTGAGTCTAATAAGCATATGTTAATGCAACATTACAAATAGTTTTTGTTACTGATTAATTGTGTAATCAGAATTGTAAAAGCTCTTAACCGAGTGGACCTAACAGTCTTAAATTGTAAATCCTTTAATAGGGTACATCTCTTAGATTATATTTGCAAAATCCTTTAGCAAAGTAGACTAAATAAGTCTTAATACTCTTAACAGGGTAAGCTATTAGAAATAGCTAAATTTTGTAGCTCTAATTGAGAAACAATTTTACTACAGTAGTGAAGTATTGTGGGTGTCATCCCCACCACAATTTTTTTCTTTGGCCAAGGATTTATTCAATACCAAAATCATAGTGTTATGATTTGTGTTTTATGATTTTGATTTATATGTTTACCTTGATATATACAATGTTTTCTATTCAGTGAATGGTTAGTAAAGTAGTTAAAGTTTTTGAAGTACCGACTCTCCCCTTGTTAGCATGAATGTTGAATATATCCTATGGTGGGGTATTCTAGTAGTTCTAGAGTAGTCACATGTTTCATTCATGACTGTGTTTGTCATTGATGTCAACATACTAATTTTACTGAAGATTAGCAGAGTAGCAGATAGAGTTTGGATTGGTGCATGTAGCATATTACATATGAGGTTATGCGGAGTTGAGTACATGTATAGCATGATGTCCTGATATCATGGTTAAGAGTGCATACGTAAGTTCAAATATTTGTGTTAGTTATGAGTAACTTAGTGGGAACTATATTTTGACAGTGTTCTTGAGAAGTGGTTTGTAATAATCAGATTATATCTCCTGACATGGATAGAATTTGACCAAGTGAAGTTATATAGAGGTTGAAGACATTGCAGAGGTGACCTGGATGAGTCATCATAGTTAGAGGTTGCACATGTGATAATTTATTAAGTTTGTGAGCCGACAATTTTATGTGATTATGGAAATATTATGTAACATGTAATGTTTTATATTTTGTAATTAGTTAAGCCTAATTGGCCAACTCAATTATGAAATATTGTGCATGGTATAAAGGAAGGATTTTTTCCTTAATTGTGTGTGAATGATATGAGAAGTATATGATGCAAAGGTGAAACAATAATTGATGATTGATGCAGAGTGAGCATATTTGGTAGTGAGATCTGGTGAAGCATTTGGTGCGGTTTTAGCACAGTCAAAGAGGAGAAGTAAGTTGCTGAGATAAGTAATTATTTGGTATTATTCTGATTAGATAATAGAGAGATTAGTTGGATAGTGTGTTCAATGATCTTTCCCTTGAAGCAGTTTGGAAAGTGGGTCCTTCCATCTTCCTTAACTCCTAACAGGGTTAGAATCTCCTCACAGGGATTCAAAGTCTCCTAATAGGGACTGATATGTACTGAATGTATTTCATAAGACTCCTAATAGAGTCCGTCCTCTCACAAGGAATTTTCATATTAGTACATCTTTTGTGGGTACCATCCCCACCGGGGTTTACTCTCTGATCAAGAGGTTCCCTAGTTAATAAATCTTGTGTCATTGTGTATGATTATCTTTCCATGGTTGTTGTTTATGTTGATTACATGTTTAAGATATAATAAGGTTAATAAAAGTTATTTTTATTAGATAACTGATTCACCCCCCTCTAAGTTATCTTGATGGACTTTACTTTCTAATAATTGGTATTAGAGAAACAGGTCCTTGAAAGAAAATTTTAACAGCTTAAGGAGATTCATGGAAAGTCACTTCAGAAAAGAAATTCCTAAGTTTGATGGAGTTAACTATGACAGTTGGAAAGAAAAGATGAAGACACATTTTCTATTTCTAGGACCGGGATATTGGTTGATCACAAAGAATGATAAATGCATCATTGAAGAAGAAAAGATTGAGGATTGCACTAAGAAGCAAAGAGATCTATTCATGTGTAACATACTTTCCAGAGAAGCACTTTTGTCAACCCTTCCTGAGAATTAATATAGTCAGGTAAAAAATCTAAAGACATCTCATGAAATTTGGTTAGCTTTGGAATCTACTTTTGAAGGTGATAAAAATGCTAAGAGAATCAGATTACAGAATTGGATATGTTTATTTCAAGAGGCTAAGATGATGGAAGATGAATCTGTTAAAAGCTATGTTGGTAGAATATCAGAGATTGTTGCACGTATCAAATCTTGTGAAGGAAATAAGAATGAAGATGAAATCATTTGGAAGATATTCAAGACCTTGACCCCAATATTTAAGCAGACAACATAGATGATTGAACAAGTCATACCTTGTACTAAAAATTTCACTAGAGAGACTCTTCTTGGAAGATTGGAAGCAACGGAGATAAGTTTGAGACAATCTGGAGATTTTCCCAGGATTGAAACTGCATTCAACGCACTTGGTGTTTTCCCTACCTTGTTAACAAGTGCAAGTGTCAGTGGAGATTATGCTAATAGCAATAGATCTAAAAATAAAGAAAACAAAAAGATTGAAGAAGGAATTTCCTTACTTGTGAAGAGAGAACCAGAAGGTAAGAAAATCTTTAAATGTTGGACATGTCAAGAATATGGTCATTTTTCATCTAAATGTCCTAAGAGAGTGAAGAAATATAAAAATAACATTAAGTCTAGAAGACCTAAAGAATTTTATTAAGCTAATGATGAAGAATTTGAAGCTACTATTGAGAAATTTTTAAGTGAAAGTGATAATGAAAGTGATGACATAGGATATGTTGCAATAAAAGAAGAAAACTTTGAAATAGAAGTCAAAGAAGAAAAAGCTTTAGTATCATAGGTTGAAAAGAAAATTGATTGGATCTTAGATAGTGGTTGTTCACATCATATGACTAGTGATATGTATAAGTTTATTAACTTTAACAATTATTATGGAGGAATTGTTAGAGTTGGAAATAATGCACCTTTCCGAATAAAAGGAATAGGATCTATTACTCTTTATGGAAAGACTAACACTGATGATGTTTACTTTGTGGATGGATTGAAACATAATCTTTTAAGTATTGGATAGCTAGTTGACAAGGGATATTAAGTTTGGTTCACTGTGAAGACTTGTATGATTAAGGATAAGAATGGTAAGATGATTGGAATAGGAGCAAGAACCAGAGGTAATTTATTTCAGTTGAATCCTACTAAGATGACATGTTTGATTGCTAAAATTGATGACAGTTGGTTATGGAACAAAATATTTTGTCACATAAACTTTGATAACATTGTGAAAGCAAGTACCACATTTGCAGTAAGAGATTTTCCTAAAATTGTGAAACCTACTAACATGGTATGAAAGGAATGTCTTATGGAAAATCAGAAAAGAAGTTCTTTTCCCAACAAGAAATTCACCACACAAAAAAAAATTGGAGATTGTTCATACAGATCTGAGTGGTCCCACAAGAACAAGAGGATTATGTGGTGAAAGGTATTTTATGATTCTTGTTGATGATTTTATTAGGATGATATGGGTAGCATTTCTTAAAGAAAAATCAGAAGCATTTGATAAGTTCAAATTGCTTAAGAACAAAGTTGAGAATGAATCAAGATTGAAGATTAAATGTTTAAGATCTGATAGAGGTGGAAAATTCACTTTAAAAGAATTTAATACTTTTTGTGAAGTGAATAGCATTAAGAGACAACTTTCATCCCCTAAAACACCTGAGCAAAATGGTATTGCTAAAAGAAGAAACGGATCAGTAACTGAGGCAACAAGAGCTATGTTGTTTGAGAATGATGTAGCAAACACATTTTGGAGAGAATAAATAAACACAATAGTGTATACAATGAATAGAGTACAGATCAGAGCAGATACAAACAAGACTCCTTATGAATTATGGTTTGGACATGCACCATCAGTAAAATATTTCAAAATCTTTGGAAGAAAGTGCTACATAAAGAGAGATAATGATATTGGTAAGTTTGATCTAAGAAGTGATGAAGGTATTTTACTTGGTTATTCATTAAAAATCAAAGATTATAGATGTTTTAATAAAAGAACAAAGACTATTGTTGAGAGCGCAAATGTTAAAGTAGATGAGAAGTTCAGAATTCAGGAAAGAATACTTGATTATGATTCAGATGAAGAGGCCTATCCTAAAACTAATCAAGAGAATGTTGAATTGTTTTATTAAACTAGCAATGATTTGCAGAATGAGATTCATGATGAAGAACAAAGAGAAGAACTGAGATCTAAACCAAGAATTGAAGCAAGAGTTGAGATAGTAACACCTAATAAGAATTTGATAAGGAATCATCCTATTGATCATATTATTGGAAGAAAAGACATAGGAGTTATGACAAGAAATAAGGTACAAGAAGAATTATGTTTGATTTCTCAAATTGAACCTAAGACTACTGATGAAGTTTGTAAAGATAGCAATTGGATTCAAGAAATGAAGGAAGAATTAGATCATATTGAAAAGAATAATACTTGGGAATTGGTTCCTAGACCTAAGGACAAGAATGTTATAGGAACTAAATGGGTTTTTAGAAACAAGATGAATGAACAAGGTGAAGTTGTAAGAAACAAAGCAAGATTGGTATGTAAAGGATAATCACAGCAAGAAGGTATTGATTATGAAGAAATATTTTCACCTGTTGCAAGAATTGAATCAGTAAGAATTTTTTAACCTATGTAGCTTATAAGAAATTCAAAGTGTATCAGATGGATGTGAAGTCAACATTTCTAAATGGTGAATTAGAAGAAGTCTACATTGAGAAACTAGATGATTTTCCTTTGACTCAAGAAGGCGACATGGTATGTAAACTAAACAAAGCCCTATATGGACTAGAGAAAGCACCTAGAACCAAGTATGCAAGACTGGATAAATATTTGGAAAAATTGGGATTTGCTAAAGGCACTACAGACAATAATTTGTATCTGAAGGAAATAGAGAATGGTCTATTAATTGTAGTTATTTTTGTTGATGATTTAATCTTTGGAGGTGAAGATGAAGCGAGTGACAAATTTGTTGATGAAATGAAGACAAAATTTGAGATGAGCGTGATTGGAGAAATGAATTTTTTTCTAGGATTACAGATTGTGCAGAATAATGATGGTATTTTCTTATCTCAGACCAAGTATATGAAAGACCTATTGTAGAGATTTGGTTTGGAAAATTGTAAGCCTATTGGTACACCTATGGTAACTGGCCATAAGTTATCTAGCACAGATTAGACTCCTATAGTTGAACAAAGGAAGTACAAATCTATGATTGGAGGTTTGCAATATCTAACCCACACAAGACCAGATATATCACATGCAGTTGGTATTGTTGTGATATTTCAAGATGATCCTAAGGAATCACATTATGCAGCAATAAAAAGAATATTTAGATATTTGAAAGGTAAAACTAATTATGGGTTGTGGTATGATAAATCAAATGATTTTACCCTATGTGCATATATAGATGAGGATTGGGGAGGTAGTGTGGATGACAAAAAGAGCACAAGTAGTGGATCATATTTTCTTAGAGGAAGATTGGTTTCTTGGCTAAGAAAAAAATAGAATTGTATTTCATAGAGCATAACAGAAGTAGAATATGTAGCAGTAGCAAATAAATGTAGTCAGATAATACGGATGAAACAAATATTGAAGGATATTGGAATAAATTTCAATGAGCTTGTTATGATACAATGTGATAACACAAGTACAATAAGTATGTCTAAGAATCCTTTGTTACATTCTAAAACAAAACATATAGAGATCAAGTATCATGTTGTAAGAGAGAAAGTTGCAGAGAAAGAAGTCAGACTTGAGTATATCCATACAAAGGAGATGATTGCAGATATATTTACAAAGCATTTACCTAAAGATACATTTGATTATTTGAGAGGTATGCTTGGGGTTATGCTCCGGCCTACTTTTGAGTAGTGATACAGAAAGTTGCATCAATCCAATGGTATAGAGAACTATCTTTCTAGACTCTATGCTGATGCTTCCTCTATGGGGGAGTATCTGTGTTTTTGAGATGAGTCATGAAGGACTCTTTGGTAAAAATGTATCTTCAAACAGTGTCTTTGGACATTCGATATTTTATTGGATAGACATAGTGATGCTTAATTTTTTATTGATGTCAATGGGGGAGAAGGATACATAAAAAAACATATGATGATTGATGAAGAGGATTTGAAAAGTTAAAGAAGAACAATAGAGTTGCACTTTGGTATTCATGGAACTTGGATGTTTTTTTATCTATGTTTCCATCAATGAAAATGGGGGAGATTATTAGCATTAATGTTGAATATGTCCTATGGGGGAGTATTCTAGCAATTCTGGAGCAGTTGCATGTTGCATTCATGACTGTGTTTGTCATTGATTTCAACATACTGATTTTACTGAAGATTAATAGAGTATCAGACAGAGTTTGGATTGGCTCACATGGCGTATTGTACATGAGGTTATGCAAAGTTGAGTACATGTATTGCATGATGTTCTGATATCATGGTTAAGAGCGCGTACATAAATTCAAGTATTTGTGTTAGTTATGAGTAACTTAGTGGAAACTATATTCTGACAGTGTTCCTGAGAAGCAGTTTTTAATAATCAAATTATATCTCCTAACAGGGATAGAACCTGACCAAGTGAATTTATACAGAGGTTGAAGACATTGGGAGGTGACCTAAATGAGTTATCATAGTTAGAGGTTGCACAAGTGATAATTTATTAATTTTGTGAGCCGACAATTTTATGTGATTATGGAAATATTATGTAACATGTAATGTTTTATATTTTGTAATTGCTTAAGCCTAATTGGATGACTCAATTATAAAATATTGTGTACGGTATAAAGGAAGGATTATTTTCCTTAATTGTGTGTGAATTATATGAGAAGTATATGATGCGAAGGTGAAACAATAATTGATGTATGATACAAAGTGAGCAGATCTAGTAGTGAGATCTGGTGAAGCACTTGGTGCAGTTTTCGAACAGTCAGAGAGAAGTAAGTTGCTAAGATCAGTAATTCTTTGGCATTATTCTGATCAAATAATATAGAGATATGTTGGACAGTGTGTTCAGTGATCTTTCCCTTGAAGTTGTTTGGACAGTGGGTCCTTCTTCTTCCTTTACTCTTAACAGGGTTAAAATCTCCTCACGGGGATTAAAAATCTCTTAACATGGACTGATATGTACTGAATGTATTTCATAAGACTCCTAATAGATTCCATGCTCTCAAGGAATTTTCATATTAGTACATCTTTGTGGGTACCATCCCCACCGAGGTTTAGGGTCATTATGTATGATTATCTTTCTATGGTTGTTTTTTATGTTGATTACATGTTTTAGATATAATAAGGTTAATATTTAAGTTGTTTTTATCAGATAACTAATTCACCCCCCCCCCCCCCCCTCTCAGTTATCTTGGTGGACTTTACTTTCTAACACCCCTCCCCTCTCAGTACTTTCATTTCCTTAATTAATCCAACACAAGTGAAGATCTATTTAATCTTTCCACCACCACATTTTCCTATAGTTTATATCAAGTAGTTCTTTATTTGATAATTCCAAGATTCGTATAAAATATCTCAAACTATTTGAAGAGTAGTTTACCTCCATTATTTATCCTAACAACTTTTAGTTTCTTTGTAGTTTGATTCTCAAATAGAGCTTTAAACTCCCTAAACTTGAGAACTACCTCATACTTAAGCCTAAGAAAATAGGATACCTAGAATAATCTTTGGGAATGAAAAAAAAAGTGCATAGACTAACCAATGAATGAGAATTCCATAAGACCGAACAAATCAATGTATATCACTTCCAAGATTTTGTATGATCTAGTGCTTGTTCCACAATTGACAAATCTCAATTATTTTTGCTAGAAAATAATTATCATTAAAGTCAAAACTATCATGTAACTATAGAAAATACCTTCCAATATATTCTTATTTGCAAATATTTTAAGATTTTCTCAATCAAATGCATTAACTAAGAAATCCACAAACCTAATTCAAATGTAGCAACATTAATGCATCTTATTAAAGTTGATGCATCCAACCTATATAAGATAGCATGCCACACTCCCTTGGAAAACACCAAATTTCCTCTAGCTAATATACACCCTTTCCATTAAAAGTGACATGAACTCTTACAGCTATTTTTAATTCTTACATAATGTTTATTTCTTGGTATATGCAATAGATCTATAAGAGTTTGCACTTTAAAATCTAGAGAAATTTTGACCTTTCCTTGACTAATAATCTTCAAAGATCTACTATCACCAATATAATGTTTCCCCTTATCACCATTGGTAGAGTACTACAACCTACATAGGACATACAAAACAAGTAGTTGAATCAATCAACTAGAAATAACCACTAGCAACATTGGTAGACACAAATACATCACTGTTATATTCATTATTGTTTGAGGAATTATAGAGAAATCATATTTCTTCTTGGACTTATCCTCCTTTTTTATGTGAACCTTCTTACCACAATTAAAATATTTTACCCTGGATTCACTCTTATCTCATGTCCACTACTTATATCTCTTCTCTCTTGAGTTGTCTTCAACCTCAAAGGTGTTTGAGGATTAATCATCCACAAAACCTTTCTAGTCTCTTTACTATACAAAATGTCGATCACATTTGATAGTTTAAGTGTTGTATCATTATTACTTATCAACATCACAAGATTATCCCATAAATATTTTAAGAAAAATTAAAAAAATATGTTTTTCCTTGTTGTCTATCTTCACTCCTACTAATGTAAGTTTAGGGTCATATTAAATATATTTAAATGATTAGTTACATAATCACCCTCCCTCATTTTCAAATAATATAACATTTTAAAAATAAGTATTTTTACTAGGCTCTTATACTATTACAATGTACCTAAATACTTCCATAAATAATCTGATATACGCTCTTGAGACACATTCATTTTATCTTTTTGATGAGTAATAGGCCGAAGCCAAGATCAACATGGGGCTGAAGAAGACTTGAACCCAAAACCTCCCAAATGAGAGGCTCAAAACTTACCAGTTAACACAAAATTTGAAATACAATGTTATTTTACTTTAGGAAGCTTACCTACTTTTAAATAGTCTTCATGAAAATATTGTAGTTGGCTAATTTATATCAACCAAAAGATCCCCCATCTTCAAATTCCATAATTATAATATTTGACCATTGAATTTATCAATTTTATACCTTGATGTGCTCACTATAGATCTAATATAATTATGCTTTTTTATATAACCATTTAAACATTTTTTTTATTCCAATTTTATACTACCTACAATTTTCTAGCCCTTGTAGGATTACCAAATACCACAAAAACATCCAAGTTGTGCTTTTATACCAAATGTTGGGGATTTACACCCTTGTTGTAAAGAATTGATGAACTAGAGTAATGAATGCTAAAGAAATTTTAAAAACATTAAAAATTAATTGCATTTACCAAATGTAATTATCAACACATATAAATGTATTGGGATAGTATGTGGCCACAATATTAAAAGACACAAATATTTATGGTGAATCCCTTAAATAGAAAACTACCACCAAGAGATATTTATAATTTTATAATTCAAAATCTACATCAATTCAATACAAGGTGGTCTTTGGAAAACCTTTTATATATTTTCAACATACACTTCTATATTATTCACTTGTTTACACTCCAACACATACAAATATATCATGTATCTAAATTATAATGAATTTCTAATTAACCTTGACACACATAAACTACATATGTATGTATGTATGTATGCACATTTATGTATGTATGTATGTTTGTATGTTTGTATGTATGTATGTATATCATTCATTCATGCATGCATGTATATATTAATGAAAATACAAATTGCCCATTTGTATGTCTAACTCATGGAATATGAAGGGCCATGTACAAATATTTTGAACATAAGTGAAATCAACATATGTTCTTACCACAAAACTAATGTCTCTATATATAGATAATATCTTTGTTAACTTTATAGTTTCTACATATACTGAATCAATGGTTACATCCTTTACATCCTCATATCGAAATGTTTTCACTATAATGATCACTTCTATCTTCTCCTTGTGATTGCATATACAAATATAACCTCTTATTATTTCTTATGGTACTTTGCATCATCTTCCAAGATATTATATATCCCTCGAATCACGCTAGATGTTTTTCATAACATCTCCATGTGTAGATGAGCCATATGATGCACACAACTACTATCACAATGTCAACGCATATCAATTAACATAAAATTATATAACCAAATGCTAAAAATCCGTTGCATTTCATCACATTTTACCACAAAGAAGACTATAGATAAAATATTTCCATAAGGAATCTCCTAGTATAATATCACCCAAATCTTAATAAATGTACATTATCAATGGTACATGAAACATATATCAAAATGTTTTTATTAATTTGGGGAGTGGTGCAGGAGCACCCATGAGTCATGGAGACTCATATTTTAATTCTAGTTTTTAGTAGTCAATATTTGTGTAATAAGGTCCCATGGACCATTAGGAGTCATCTTATAATGTATTGGAAACAAATTGTAAGGCTAAAAGCCTCAAGGTCCCAAATTGGCATGTAATGGCTTGATTAGTCAACATGGGTCAAATACCCCAACGGATTGGGAAAACCATGTATTTGGTTTTTTTGAAATTTGTAAGCCATATTTGGCATGTCCATGGTGTAATTGGGGTCATAGGAGTTGATTAGAGTTAAGATGTCAAAATGCAGCTTTTGTAACAAATTGTGCAACTTTTGTAATTTTAAACAAATGACTACTTGGTTTGATTTTGTGGATGGAATTAGATCTAATAGTTATAAAATGTCTTCAAATGGTGCATGGGGGATGAGGCACATGGGGAAGATACAATTTTGAATGAAAATACATGTGACTGTTCTAGTTCTAACATTTTTTTGCAACCTTTTTGGCATTGTATGGACATGTACAAATAGAAAGGGTAGATTAGTGCATATATATGGCTAGTATTATGAATTACATTTCATTTGCATGCAATTTTGTAAATTTTCATTGAGTCTGGAATAAACTAGAGCCAAATTTATGAAAATTATTATGAAACCCTCCATAACCAAGGGTTTGGTCTTAATGGACGATTTGGCCTATCTTACCACTAGCCAAAAATCCTAATTTTGAAGGGAATGATAGGTCAAAGAGCATACTTTAATATTTGGGTGGTTTTGAAATAGTCCGTTGTGATTGAAAATTTTGGCATCAAGCCCTAGGCTTGGCATCTCAATGTGGAAGGCTTGGGTTATTCAAGAAAGGATTTCAAATTGGGTTGTAACTCAAGATTGAAGGGGTTTGGCACCTTGAGATAGTGGAATCTGCATTTTTGCGATGTGGAAGATATTATCAAAGTGTTGGTTGTGTTTGATTGAGCCATTGGAGTAGAGCTACCTTGTAAATGGAGGCCTAATTGCCTAATTAGGTCTATGAGGACAGTGTTAATTTTCCCACCAAGATTATGAGTCATAACTTGGTCTTTTCATATGTTTAATAACTCTAAAAATGGCATCTCAAATAGTGATCTATTTTTTTCCATGGTCAAATTTCTGAGAGAAAAACCCAATAGACCTGTTGAATAGGGTTAGTAGCCAATAGGCCTATTTGTGAAGCAAGTGTTATGAATTGAATTGTTGGGAATGACTTGATGATGGGAATATGTTTGTTTTGATCCCAAAGATCGAGAAAACTAGTTAGTTTCCATATGACAAAGGAAGTATTGTTGTGTTCAAACCCCTAATTAGTATAGTTAAGTCATGTTACAAGGAGTCAAGTTTGGGTTGTGATTTTTGTAGTGTCTCATTAGATTTGGCATAGGATCCCTTGGGTATGTCTTGAACTTTTAATTGTAAAAAATATCTTTCTTTAATGTATTCTTTGTGGTTGTGTCAAGGAGTCCTATGAAGGAGTTGTAACCCTTGGTGTAGTAATTTAGAGATTGTTGACCAAATTGTGTAGTTTAAGTGAGACTTCCAACTGTCTAGGACCCCTCTACATCATATTGGTATCAGAGCTAGTTTGATTGTTGAGAAGTAGGTTTTGGTGTATGTTAGCAAAAGAGAGTGACAGAGATGCTAGCATAATGCCTTCAAAGGGGATGACTGTAGAAGTGGCTAAGAAATTCTAAGAATTGGAAGAAATGTTCAAGGTCAAGCTAAAGGGGATAGAAAAAGAAAAGAAGAAAGAGAAAAGGGTGAAGGGTGACTCTAAAGAAGACGAAGAAGAAGAGGAGTAAGGGGAAGAAAAATAACCCAAAAGATAGGAAGCGGAGCTACATACAGAACAAAGATATTTTATTAATTCCCTAAAGGCAATAGGCAAGGATTCTTCAGACGCCAAGATGGAACTTCCAATGTATAGTGGGAAGATGGATGATGATGAAGTTTTGGAATGGATAGAGGCCTTGAACAACTATTTTGAATACAAGGAAGTGCTTGAGGGAAAGAGAGTGAATTTTTCTAAGACAAAATTGGAAGGGGTCACTCTAACCTGGTGGAATTACACCCAAGGTGAGAGAGTAAAGAATTGAAGGAGCATGATCACCTCTTGGAGTAGGATGGTGTTAGGATTAACAAGAAAGAAATAGTAGTTACATGCAAATATAATCAATATCAGAAAATAATAAACCACACAGAAGAGAACACAAGACCCAAATATTTAACGTGGTTCACCCAATCCCTGGGCTACGTCCACCAAATAGAGAGTCCAATATTATTATCCATTATTTTCAACCTGTTACAATATGCAATCACTTGCAACTCAATATTGCTGCAAGAAGCTATGAAATCCTCATATATTGATAAAATCCTAACCCTAAGCCATTATAACAAGACTTATGTTGGTTAACAAATCCCTAAAATACTTGACGAGTCACCACAAGCCAATAATCTCCCACTTGGGGATTGATCAAGATCCACACTAAGAAACCTCCCACTTGGAGATTGTTCATGTAGAAACACCACACTACCACCCAAAAACTCTCACTGGATTGATGCACCTTGGACTTTGTTGTTCTTTTTATTGGTTTTAGTCACGAAGACCAACCGAAGTTGAAGAGGAGTTCAACTTCTCCCTTTTCACTGCCTTTGTAAACATATCTACTAGATTTTCATCTGTATGTATCTTTTCCAGCTTTAATTGTCCATTAGCTTTAATAGTTAACATGACTTAACTATACTAATTAGGGGTTTGAACACAACAATACTTCCTTTGTCATATGGACACTAACTATTTTTCTCGATCTTTGGGATCAAAACAAACATATTCCCATCATCAAGTCATGCCCAACAATTCAATTCATAACACTTGCTTCACAAATAGGCCTATTGGCTACTAACCCTATTCAACAGGTCTATTGGGTTTTTCTCTCAGAAATTTGACCATGGAAAAAAGAATAACTCACCTTCTTACCAGTCCATGCTTCCTCTGGAATACCACAACCCAAAGGATTAGAGGGGCCTCTGTTGATTAAAAATATATCTGTATTAAAATCCTATGCCCACATGTTTAAGGGAAGCCTAGCATGCAACCTTATACTCCTTGCACGCTCCATTATTGTCATGTTCATGCATTCAGCCACTCCATTTTCTTGTGGAGTCATTGGTACAGTTTTATGCATACGAATACCATCAAAGGAACAATAATCTTGAAATTATGTGTTGCAATACTCACCACCATTATCAGATCTACAACATTTTAGCCTTTTACCAGTCTCATTCTCAACCAAGCATTTTCATTTCTTAAAATTTTTAATTACATCATATTTTTGTCTAAGGAAATAAATCCATACTTTTATTGTTGCATCATCAATAAATGTAACATAATACAAAGAGCCACCAAGGGAAGATCCCTGAGCTGGTCCCCATACATCTGTATGCACAAGCTCTAATTTCTCATTTTTCTTTTCCTTTCCACTCTTCACAAAACTAACTCTCTTTTGTTTTCCATACACAAAACTTTCACAGAAATCTATATTGACACATTTCAAACTAGGTGAAACTTTCTTTGAATGAAGTAATTTCATACCTTTTTCACTCATGTGCCAAAGTGTTGTGTCAGAATCTACAATTGTTTGATGTTTTTCCTGCTCAACTGCAACAACTATTCTTAAACATTCATTTTTCTCTAAAACAATTAAAGTAGAAGGAACAATATGACCTATACAAAGATATAAGGTGTCTAATTTCACACATTTTTCTACTACTAAGGAACCTTTTGAAACCTTCCAATTTCTATCATTAAAATTAACTGTGCAACTCTCATCACCTAGTTATCATACTAAAATTAAATTCCTACTCAGCCTTGGAACATGCCTTACCTCTTGTAGTAGCCAATGATTCTCATTCTGCAACTTAATCTTAATTTTCCCCTTTCCAACAATCTGATAGGGTTCATTATCTCCCAAATAAACTAGCCCAAAATCCCCTTGGACATAATCAAGAAAATAACCTCTATGGGGTGTAGCATGAAATGAAGCCCCCAGAATCTAAAACCCATAAATCATCAACACTTTCTAAAGAAAGAAGCAAAGCATCTTCTTTAAATTTATTACTTACCACATTTGCCTCCTTGTTACCTTCTTGTTTGTCTCCTTCTTTATTCTTCTGAGACCATCAATCTTTCTTCTTATGACCTGGTTTTCCACACTACCCGCAATCATTTGGTCCTTTGGATTCAGATTTCTTTCCCTTTGATTTTCCTCTTGATTTCCCACGATTTCCATAATTTTTTCCTCTCTCATTCATTTTGCCTCTGCTTTGTGCATTCAAGACACTTCCTGATGTATATCCACCTGAGCTTTTGCTACGAGTTTCCTCACTCAGAATCACTCTTAACATCATCAAATTTTAGGGTATTAGAACCAGAAACAGAGTTACTAATATCCATTACCAAGCCATTTCTAATTCCAGGAAAAGAACACAAAATCAAGAGAGCCCTAATTTCTTCATCAAAATTAACATTTACATAAGATAATTGACTAGTAACTGTATTAAACTCATTCAAATGATTAGTAATAGATCCACCTTCTTACATCTTCATATTAAACAAACGCTTCATGAGAAATACCTTGTTTGAAGCGGAGGGCTTTTCATACAACCTTGCTAGGGTTTCCTTCAACTCTTCAGTTCTCTTCTCTTTTTTCATATTAAAAGCCACTTATTGTGCCACACATAATTGAATACTTCCAAGTTCCTTTCTGTCAAGAATATCCCAGTCCTCATCAATCATTGTTGATGATTTCTTGGATTTTCCTTCCAATGGCCTCCATGGATCCTTATGATAGAGATAGTCCTCCATTTGCATTTTTCATAACTAAAATTTCTACCCATTAAGCTTCTCAACCTTCATCTTACCCTCGTCTTCCATTTCTCTCACTCAACCGTGAGACTCCCACTAAACTGTGAGACCTTCCTACAGAGGGTAACTGAAAAACAACCTCGCTCTGATACCACTTGTTAGGATTAACAAGACATAAATAGCAGTTACATGAAAATATAATCAATATTAGAAAATAATAAACCACATAGAAGAGAACACAAGACACAAATATTTAACGTGGTTCACCCAATCCTTGGGCTACATCCACCAAACAGAGAGTCCAATCTTATTATCTAGTATTTTCAGCCTGTTACAATCTGCAATCACTTGCAACTCAATATTGCAGCAAGAATCTATGAAATCCTCATATATTGAGAAAACCCTAACTCTAAGCCATTATAACAAGACTTATGTCGGTTAACAAGTTAACCCTAAAATACTTGACGAGTCAACCTAGGGAAAAAATTTGACGAGTCAAGACCACGATGAATGAAAAGTGTACAATACTTCCCTGATCAATCACCACAAGCCAACAGATGGTGGAAAAAATAAAATACTAGCTCATGCCTTCAAATTATGAGGTGCAAATTTATAAGAAGATGCAGAACCTAAAGAAAAAATATATGGATGTGTCTTCCTACACTAAAGAATTTCACAAACTTACTCTTAGATGTGGAAATGTAGAGGATGAAAAGGGAAAGGTTGTAAGGTATATCAATGGAATAAAATTTAGCATTTAGAATGAGATTAGTATTTTGACACTTGAGATAGTGGATAAGTACTTTCAAATGACACTTAGGACATAGGAGAAACTAAGAAGAAAAGGTGAGAAACATAATAGAGGTAGACGGGGAAGGACTTTTATAGGAAGAGGTGGTTTTGGAGGAAGGAATTAGTTTCAAAAGATCCAAGGTGAGTCCAACCACCAAGATTGAAGTGGAGACTCAAGTTCAAGAGGAGGATCTAGGGGAAGGAGACCCAATGGAAGGGGTAGGTTTGGAGGACCAAGGAGAGGTCCTAGTATCTTCATTAGAAGATGTTTTAATTATAATTAGGTAGGGCACACTATGAGTAAGTGTCCTGATAAAGCCTCAAGCTCTCACAGAGGAGAGAGAGAAGTAACCAATTGATTAAAGAAGATGATTGCCAAAGTGTCAATGCCTTGATTGGGAATGCAGGCCCCACACATGATGTAGAAATTTTGATGATGAGAAGAGCTTGGTTGAAGGTGTCACAAGTGCAAGAATCCCCTCAAAGAAAGACATTGGTCAGGACCACGTGCAAGTCCTATGGAAAGGTATGCAAAGTTATAGTGGTTTCAATAGAAATGGTAGACAAATTAAAGTTGAAAATATTACCCCATTCTAACCCATATAAAGGATCATGATTCATGGTTGAGTAAAGGGCGAAAAGTTTTGGTTGATGAACATTCATGGGTATAATTTGAGATAGGGGAGTACAAAGATAAGACTTTGTGTGATGTGATCCACATGGATGCATGCCACTTTTTATTAGAACATCCATGGAAATATGATGTACAAGCCCAACATGATGGGGAAAAGAACTCTTATCTCATAATTAAGAATGGAAAAAAATATAGGATGGGTCCTTTACTAGATGAGAGTGTAAACAAACATATAGAATCAAGTGTCATGTTAGTGAGTGGGAAGGAGTTCCTAGAAGTCTTTAAAGAGGAAAATAACTAGGGCTATGCTTAAAAAAAATTGGTTTCCAAAGAAGGAGAATCAATTCCTATCCAATTATGGCCCTCTCTAGGATCATCGATATAAAGGTTCCCACTATGTGCATTTTGAAGAATTATTTGTGAAAACAGTTTATAAAAATGTATGAGTATCCATGTGATTACTCTATTTCTATGAACATGAAAAAGTTTCTAAGGCCAAAGGACTTTGATGAAAGAGGAATTGTGAACCATAAGTGGGAGATTGGTATGTTTTCCATGATCATACAATATTTTGTATATTTGGTTGTGAAGATGCACCATTTATGCTACCAAAGAATTTCCTAGACATAATTGCATATTTCAAGACTGTTAGGCATCTTGATGTATCTAGTGTAATGAATCTATCTTGTCACAAGAAGTTGGCCTTCGTGTCAGGGACACTGAATTTTGGGGACTTCACAATTATTTCTTTAAAGGCTTATGATCTCATTAGGAAAATGTTGTTGTCAAAGTACAATTTAAAAAGATGGAAGACAATGAAGCACCAGAAGCAGTTGATGAATATAACATGAAGATTGAATAGCAGAAGAAAGAGTTAATGGAGATGGAGTTCTATTCATCAGAAGAATGAAGGGTTTGCATAGTCTGACATGATCCATAGGGGAATGATGGATTCTTATAAGGAGCTTCCTAATAGAAATATAAGGATTGCAGAAAAATTGAAAGTCAATAATGATGATAGGATTTCATCTTATGAGACCTTTGTGTCAGATGATCAATTCATCAAGTCTGATGAATTTAAATTATTTTTATATGATTATAGGGATAAGAAAATGAAGGAAAAAATTCCCACTATTACCCCTAAAAAAGAGAAAAATCCACTAGCAAGTTTGAAAAGAGACATTGAGAAATAAATGAATGATATGACACTAGAGAGGGGAACAAGACTACTGTAGGAGCAGGTATCATAGTTTTTCTTGGTTGGGATTTGAGTGTTGCTTTTGTTTTTTATAGTTTCTTGCACAGTGAAGATAAATGTTACAAATTGAATGTCAAAGGTGTTAACGATATATACTTTGGTTCTAGGTATAATCCTGATGATGAATTTAAAAGTGGGAGAAATTGATCCTCTAATTATTGCTTGTATGGGAGATCAAAATTAAACTTGGGACAAATAAAGTTGTTGGTAAAGAAGAGGGATATTCTCAAGGAATAAAATGAAAGGTTTCAATTAGATATTGAATCCTTAAAAGATGAAATGATGAGGATTACCTCTAGTGACTATGTCAAATCCAGGAGTGGTCATGAAGAACTACAAAAGGAAAATGGTGAACTCATGAATCAGGTGATCAGTTTCAGATTTGATGGTGTTTATGTTTTATTGCATAAAATATTCTCTAATTTGATGATATGGCCTAAGAAGTATTGGGTTTCACATAAAAAGACTTATCATGCCATTGTAGAACATCGAAGGTTGAAAAATAGGATAGATGTAATATTTCACAAGATGAAATTTAGAAAAGCTTTCAATTCTAGTTCACCTAATACTCAACTTGTAGCAGAACACTAGGAATATAATGAGGAATTGGAAAATGATTATAGGGGATTTTAAGATATAGTCAAACTAGGACTACCAACATTATTCCCCAAGTTTATTGATCTCAGAGATCAACATGAGTGGTTGGATGAATGAAACACTCTCATATAGCATGCCTTAGATGCAATGAAAGCTAATGGACCAAAGTTGGAAGAAACTTACAAGCAAATGGAGAACATGTTCCACATTGAGTTTGAAGTCAGGAATGCAATACATGATGTTGATACTTATAAGAAGGATAATTATAATAAACACCTATCCCAAGTGCATTTATGGCTACACAGAGCCATATTATCTCTATGTTTATGTTAATTAATATTGTTAAGTATTAAAAGACTGGGTGGAGGGATATGACCCCTTCTAGATTAGGTATACATTGGATATCGTATGTATTTTAAAAATCATAAGTATAAGATTAGAAAAAAGACTTGTATATACATTTTTTAAACAATACAAGTCAGTTTCTTATTTGCAAATGTGTTGTGGATTATTTCATTTCAAATCAGTTCTCGGTTATTATTATATATGGTAGATAATTGCTACTCTAAATCGAATTGTGAAGAAATTGTATGTTGTTTACATAGATTGAATATCAAGATACATTTGAGACTTATCTACGTATTGTTTCTTGTCTAATTGGTCTTTCAAAGGGAAAGTTAAATTCAATTGGAATAATTGTGAAAATATCATATAGTTATATAACATTGGGTTGGGTAATTGACAAATCCATCCAAGGGAGGATTTAAAAATTATCTTTCAGAGTTATATGTAGGGCTTGGAAGTGAATGACTCCATTGCCCAAATGAAATAAGGAACTAGTCTGATATATCTCAAAATTCATTCAAATTATACATAAAGTTTCAATGGAAGTGGAAGAAGTAAATTAGATAGCAGTAGCAGAAGAGTAGATAAACGTAATCAGATCTCAGAGTAATTGTAGAAGCAAAGTAGAATCAAAAGTAAAAGAAATCATTTAGGAAGGTAAGATAATTGAAAGAGTTAAGGAAGTAAGAATTAGAAAAGAAACCAATCAAGTAGATAATTAACATCAGAGATAGAGAAGACAAGTAGCAATAGTAAAAAACCATACAATTGAATATATTCCAAGACTTTATGCCATCTTGATAGATCACATAAATATTGGATATAAATTAAGATAAAAATCAATCTACTATAAAAAGCTTCAATTTGGAGATACAATTGGAGAATAGGCCTACTTGCCTAGGTTTTGCAGAGCCTAAAGTGTAGAGGAATTCAATCATACTTGATTGATCATGTTTGTTGGCCATATCAGTTTTGGTGTTTGTATAAGGGACTTGGCATAGTCTCGGAACTTTTCAAATTGTTGATTTGGGAATCAACACCATGGATTAACTAAGATAACAACAAAAGTTGAGTCATGGAAAGGAAAATGGTTCTCTTCACCGGGTGGAGAAACAATGCTAAAAATGGTGCTATCAACCATTTCCCATTATCAATTATCCTGCATAAACCTCCCTAGAGGAACGAAGGACGGAATAGAAAAAATCTAAGATCCTTTTTCTTCCAAGGAATAACAGAAAAGAAAAGGCTAGCCATAATTGCCTGGGAAAAAGATTGTAGACTAAAAGACAAAGGAAACCTAGGTATAAAAATTCTTAGAGAACAAAGTAAGGCCCTAGAGGCCAAACTAGTCTAGAAAATGTACAAAGATTCCAAGTTGAAATGCGATAGAAATTTAAGACACAAATACCTAAATGGGCCAGAAGTCCCTGTAGATATTTATAGAATGAATGCTCCACCAAAAGGATCAACCGTGTGGAACTTCATGATGGAATGAAGAGATTATTATAGATGCATTAACTTGGGATGTATCAATAGGTGACCAAGCCCTCTTTTGGAGTGACTCCTGGGAACGTTACTCAACAATTGACAACCTAGTAAACTTTAACAACACTAAAGAGATCTTATAAGCACAATGTGGTAAATATGTCAAGGACTATATAGAAGTACCCAATAGGAAGCTCTCATTATGGTGGAAATAAAAATCAATGGATGATATTGATATCCCAAACTATGATAAAGAAGTTATAAAGAGAATACTAGATAGCAGAAGAATAACATTTAGGAAAGATGAAGACATACTAGTATGGGTAGACTCAAAGACAAGAGATTATAGTGCTAAAGATGATTATAACTAGTTAATTAAGAAACAATAAATCCAAAAATAGAAATACCTTTGAAGATGTGTTGGAATAGAAATTGCATGCCAAAAGTAGGCATGTTCTCAAGGGAAACCTTGTAAAAAAGGATTTTGATGGTAAATAGATTCACCAAAATGAGCTTTTAAGGGCCAACTACGTGCCCTTATGTGAAAAATGGATGAATCAGTGGATCATATACATTTGAACAATCATTACACTAAAAACTATTGGAGATGGCTCTATAATAAATTGGGTTGGAGTTATGCCCTTTCGAATAGCATACGAAGTCCATTTCAAAGCTGGCCCAACCTCCACCCCAATAATATATATAGAAAAATGTGGATTACAGCTCCATCGATGCTAATATGGGAAACATGGAAGGAATGAAATAGGAGAATATTCAAAGATAAGAAAATGGAACGGGATCAACTAACTAAAAAGATAGAGGCAACCATAGTAGAAATCACAAATAATATGATAATGTTCCATGAGAAGAAAGATACCAAAATGACATAGTAGGATGAAAAAATGAGATACAAATGGAAGGGATTGAAGATCCCCACCTCCCCTATGTGGGGGAAGCAGTAATCAGTAAATAAAAAAGAGCAGAATGTAAGTGGAACCTTGATGTAAGGGCATCCAAGGTTAAGGCAGAGGCATTCTGTGTCCTTGGTGAAACTGCATGGAGTGTTTGTATTTTGGCCGGTTTTACTCGGTTGCAGCCTTGACCAACAGTCTCAATCATTGAAGGAAGCTCGGTCATTGAAGGAACTCGGTAGTCCCTGGTGCTCGGTGAAATTGTTACACGGTCATACATGCGGTGCTCGATCGACACTAGTGCTCGGCGATGTCTGGTGTGCTTGGTAATTTTACTGTCCCTCGGTAGTTCTGACTTACCGATTGGAGTTCTGTGTGATTTGTTGAGCCGACTTGGTGAATTAATTGTTGGTAGCCATTGTCTTGGGCCGACATGCAAAATTAAATGTTTGTATACATTTGTAAGCCGACTTGTATGGCATTTAATTATTGTTTGGAGAGTTAAGGGTTTCATCCAGCCGACTTGTGGCTAATGATTAGTACTTAAGGAGGGCTTGGGTAGATGTTTTGGGGGGATAGAATAGAGACATCAGGGAGGAAAGGAGAGAAGTTCATGACTGAGAAGGCTTGGTGAGTCAAATCTGAGGTTCTAAAAGCTGAAGTTGGCAAAGTTGTGGAAAATTTCTTGATGTCCTTGCAGATCAGATTGTAATCTGATAGTCCTGTGTAGCAGAGCTAGGGGTTGCATACTTGGGAACAAGGAGATTGCTTGGAGGCTTGCGAGCTCAAGTTTAGATCTACCTTAGGGTTTCCATCAGCTTCTGATTGTCTTCGAAGCTGAACTAGCTAAGATTGTATTGGATCTAGTTGTGGATCTTGCAGAATTGTTTCATTTTGTAATTGGCTCTAACCCGGAAGGCTTACAGTCAGGCATGTTAATGCAAATTACTTGAAACATTTATGGTGTTGTCTATTGTGTTGAGTATTCCACTGTGTGATTCTGTTGGCTGCAATGTTTGGATTGTCCTTCATTAGATCTACCATCCTTGACTGCATAAAACCTGCCTAAGAATAGATGGTACAAACTCAACTTTGACAGAGCATCGTGAGGAAACCCTAGTTTTGTTGGTATTGGATGCGGTATACATGATTGGGATGATATAGAAGTGGCATGAATAGAAAAACCAATCAAGAAGAATCAAACAATACAACAGAAATAAGGGCCTTAATAGAGGGACTATGCTTTGTAGAAACCTACAAATAGAGAAACTACAAATAGAAGGGGATTCAAACATTGTGATTGCGGAAGATTGGCTAATTTGGGAGCTAATGGAGAAGTGATAGAAAGCATAGGCTAGGAATTTATAGGTCTACAATGGGCTAGGAAGTAGATAACACATTGTTTAGTAAAGCTAGGCTAATCTTAAAAACACAAAATAAGAAAGCATACTACTTAATAGGAAGCTCAAAATGGTTGGATATATAAATTCAACTAAAAAAATATTTTATGTTGCCTATTAAGAAAACTAAATAAAATAGTGTAACATCTGTCAAATGAGTGTGACTAATTGTGTGTTTAGCCCCAGAGAGTTCCATATGATTTAGAAGTAATGGCTAATTTTAGTGGGGACATAAGTATCCCTTATTACTTTCAACATCTATGAGATTTGTTGTAGGATTGAATATGCAATTAAAATGATCTCGATGAATCACTATTATATAGGCTAAATGAATATAGGAATTACAAATATATAAGACTGGGAAACATCTCAAGATAAGTTATAATTATCAAATTCCATCAAAATACATGTTTAAATGTTTTCTTGGTTCAAAAACACTCATTCCAACCAATTTTGACTTCAAAGCTTGCCAAATTCATGGCAATTAATGGGTAGTTGCATATGCTAATTACTATAATTCTTTGATTGTAAATAATAGCACAAAACAATGCTCTTCACTCTACCAATGCCAATTTGTAATATATACCTACAGAGTCGCATTTTATTAGACTTGAAAATGTATAGATAATACGAATACCTACTCAATTTAAATCCACAGAATTATTTATCTTTGGGGCTTGGTATATATATCAATAAATTTATACAACTGTGATGATTATTTATCTACAAAAATAAAGCAAAGGAAATCAAGAATAAGTCAAGAATAGAGTTTGAGGACATGGCATAACATGTAGACTATGACATGGCGAAAATTGAGAGTTGTAGAAGACTCTAGAGGAAGCCAAAATGTCTACTAATGAGTGTTCAAAAGTGGGAACTCAAAAGTGGGAACAATCATCATTGTAAATGCTCCCACATTTAAAGCAAAAGTAAGGTGAACTTTCCCGATCCTTAACCATATTACCATAATATACAATCATAAAGGGTGTTAATGGCTTTAAAAATGGAGGAAGTGTAGGATAGATTAACGAAATTAACACAATAGTAATCCTCTAATACAATAGTAATCCTCTATGAATTAGTGAGGAGAGAGTCGAACAAGTACAATGGAATAGACCATGTGCCTGCTACCAGAGGACGAGAACATATTTGTGACATGTAGAGGAAGACTTTAACCGGAGAGATGGGGGAGAATGCTCAATGAATTGCATGACCAAGCCAACTTGGCAGTTAGAGTGATTATGGGAGAGGAAACCATCATCTATGACTACCGATTTAGGGTTAATTGTGACAATCTCGAAACTTTTGTGTCAATTCTGCTAGTTATGGGGACAAAGAAAGAGGAAGCAATATTATTGTGCAAGAATTTATTCAAGAAAGAGCTATTGGGGAGCTTGGAAGTTGCAGTGAGAATTGTGGATGAGGATTTTATGATCCCCTACCTTAAGGATTATATTGGTGAGGATGAAAAAGGGAAGGTATGAACCCAAAAAGGGATGCAGTTAAACGTCTGCTACTAATAATAAAAGACATAAAAGCATTTGAGGAACGAAAGATGGACATAGTAAGAAGCTCTGACTTTCTCATGAAGTGACTTTCGTTGACATTAGCCTGATGGAGTAATGGGATAAGAACAACTAGTATAGTCTATAGTCTATAAGTAGTTTTAGTTTACCTAGCATATACAAGTTCAGAGATTTTGATAGGACTTTATGGGAAAGGTTATAGATAGCTTTAGTCTCTGATTTTGTTGCCAAATACGAAACAAGGATAATTATACAGAAAATATAGTGGAAACTGGTATGTAGATGTTATCTCTATATAATATAATGATATTTTATAGTTAAATGCAGGTTATCAGCTTATGAACTTTTGGTAAATCTGGATAAATGTATGTAAAATTTAGTATGAATGTATGGTGTTATTTATTAGAAATGAGAGCTAGGGTTTAATGGATAATAAACGTGTAAGAGAAATTACTATGGAAATGCCATGGTGTAGTCGTAGCTAGAATATAAATGATATAAATTTGGAAATAATCCTTGAATCAAGGATATATTTGATGACTGTCTCGGAAATAACACATAAGGAAGATTGAAGTGTAAAAAGATTGAATTAAAGATAATTGCATAACCTTGGAAAAGGCCATTTTGGTTTGATGTAATATACAATGGATTGAGAACTGTATACTGGTTTTAGCTATTATGTGACTCTACCTGGTAACTGTAATAGCATACCCAGATTATAAATGTATAATCTCTTTTCTTAATTAGTATGCATATTCAAAAGTATCTGCGGCAATTCCGAGAGCTTGCTATTTGATTTTCTGTATTGGTTATACAGCTACATTAAGAATAGTGAAAATGGAAGCATGGTTTTTTTGAGAATGAAGTAGTAAACTATCTAGATGTATGCCTTAACTGGAGGATTAGTATAAGACAATGGTCTCAATGGTTGTTGCTTTGAGAATTATGGTAAAATATCTTTTATTGTCTATAAAGGGTATATTATTTTAAGGTTAGCCATGATCTTTACCAGATATCATATAGCAATAAATGAGATTTGTTACAAATGTTGCCAGATGTCAAACGTGTGAACCACAGTAGAGTTGAAGGAAAAGGTAAGGAATCTCAGATATGTATCTTATCCCATTCAACTGAATGGTTATAATCTGCTCTAGTTTTCCAACTATGCTTTGTTTCTTCAACATGCTATGTTTCTCCAACTGTGGGTTGAATGATTAGGTATGGGTTAGTTTCTCTGTATCAAGTCCTATGGATTACACACCTTTTAGGCCATTATGTTTTCCTTGGAATAGGACAAATATGCAAAACGATTCCTAGATAAACAAGTGGATTTATTATGTGTTAATAACTGAATAGTGAGTAGCATATCTTACCTCCTTAATAAAAACTAAGCTTAGGCCAACTTAACTAATGGATAAGGCAACAGTAAGACAAAACAAATGATAGTATTTTCCTCTTGGACACCTACTAAAGACGGGGCAAAGAGTAGTGACTGGCTACAATGATTTCATTCAGGAATGTGATGATTGATGATGTAAGATCTAAATTAAGGCAAATCCCCTATACGGGTCCCTTGTACTGAATAAATAATATTTTAGACAACAAAAAATCTCGATACATTCCTAACCTAATAAATGTTTAAGGGAATAATCTCTTTCTACTTAATTAAACAGATTGCTCAGATAAACATTAATTGGCAGGGAACAAAAAATAACTTGCATATAAAAGGTAGGATGAAAGGCATCTTGCTAATCCAACTTATGTTTATATCTAATGATTGGACAAGACATGTAGATTTGAAAAACACTATAGAGGAAAATTAACCCTTAAAGACTTGATTTAAGTATTTAATATAGTAATTGGTTGACCCTTATATGTACTAATTTCTTACCAAAGAAATGACAGGTAATAAGTAGGGCAAAATAATTTGAGATCAGAAGATAAGATATAAACTGGATATATGTAGTAGATTGCAATTGCCTTGGTTATTGATTGAATCTACATATTTGAATATCTATAAATACTGAACTAGCAAATGTGAACAGGAAGTGACGTGACTGTTCACATTTGAAATGACATGTTTGTTCACAATGAAATGACGTGACAGCTCATAACAATTATCAGTTTGTATTAATGCAAATCGCATTAGTTGTTTTAATATATATAGTCACTTATTGTGACTATTATGTATTAACAGTCACAATAGTATCATGACTGTTAATACATAACAGTCACAATACATCGTAAGACAACCTGACGATAATGTTTGCCAAGACACCCGATATAATACGGTATGCTCACCCGATATTAATCGGGGTAAGGTATGAATATTTATCAATGGTAATTTGTATTCAATATAATTTGATAATATACATTTATATATGTATATTAATATATATAATATTAATGACATTAACATTATATATATTAATATGCATATATATAATGTAGAATAATATTATCTCATATTGTTAAATATAACCAATACAAAATGTTATTAGAAAGGTTGAACATTAATGATGTCTATTTACTCTAATATTATAAGTACGTATATTAATATAATAATAATGTCCATCATTATATATATTAATATATTGCATATAATATTATGATCATTTTATCCGATCGAAGCTATAAACATCAACACTCCCTCTTAGCTAGGGAAGATAAAATGCAGCTCACAATAAGTTCATAAATTGTGAGGGTTAGTTTCTAGGTGGATTGCCTCTATCGGCGATTCTATCCATAGTTCTCAAGTGGATTGCCTCCATCGGCGATTCGATCCACAAGCTCCTGTGTGGATTGTCTCTATCGGCGATTCTATCCACAGACTCATGAGCTATGGTGTGGAGTGCCTCTATCGACGATTCTATCCACAAGCTCCTGTGTGGATTGCCTCCATCGGCGATTCTATCCACAAACTCACGAGCTTCAGAGTGGATTGCCTCTATCGGCGATTCTATCCACAGGCTCCTGTGTGGATTGCCTCCATCAGCGATTCTATCCACAAACTCATGAGCTTCAGAGTGGATTGCCTCTATCGGTGATTCTATCCACAAGTAAGATATATCTATTACAAAAGAAAAGTTATTGCAAGATCGTCACCTTCCAATAACTTTAACAAATACAAGTGATAATCATTTGGAAGTTGTCACTTCTTTATGATTAACATAGAGCCCATATAATTATAAATAATATTAACATAATAATCAATAATCATTACAATTTTACCTTATAAGTGTTCTTATCTTTATCATTGAACTCCCTCTCAATCGTAAGGTATCTTGAATTCCATTTAGAGAAGGCATTTCTCTGAACATACATTTGAATTATTTACTTCAGCAAGGGAAGCTTGCATTCTAAGTCTGTCAGGACAGTTTCTTGCATTGTTACCATATTTGTCACATCTAAAACATTGCATTGAAGAGTAGTCTCTTGGTTTCTTGAACGACAGTTGATCATATGTCTTCTTGCCCTTTTTCCTTTTTGAACCAGTGATGAGAGCCTAAACATCTTCGTTAGTGGATTTCAGGTTGTACTCTTCTTGAATGCAGTCAGCTTTTAGTCGATCAAATTTGGGGAGTTTGGTGCGAGCACTTACTCCTTGTCTAAAGTTTTCCCATGAGATAGGGAGCCCATTTAGAGTTATCATAGATAACTCCTTATTATCATAAATGTGACCAATAGAAGAGAGTTGATTCCTTAATTTTGTTATCCTCATAAAATGTTAAGTGATAGTCTCTCCATTACTCATTTTAATATTCGAGAGTTGATTTTTAAGAGTAAGAATTCTGCTGGTGTTGTTGATTTGAAACATGTTTTCCAGGGCTTTGAACATGTCATGAGTAGAGTCCAACTTTGTGATGACAGGTAGTAAATGATTTTTCACTCCATCTACTAATAATTCCATTGCTCTAATATTGTCCTTTTCCCATTTATTTTTCTCATCATTTTCATTAGATTGAAGAGGTTTCTCTATTATTGACTTCAAGTCATTCTTCCTTAATACTAACATCATTCGAAGTTTCCATGATTCAAAATCGAAGGCACTTTCAAGTCTGTCTTCTAGTCTCATTCCATTTGTCATTTTGAGATTTTAAAAAATAAAAAAACCGATCTTGATCTTCCTTTAATCTGATCGGATCTTCCTTCAAGTGGTTAGACTTCAATGAAGGAACCTGGCTCTGATACCATGTTAAATAATTTGAGATCAGAAGATAAGATATAAACTGAATATATGTAGTAGATTGCAATTGCCTTGGTTATTGATCTACATATTTGAATATCTATAAATACTGAACTAGCAAATGTGAACAGGAAGTGACATGACTGTTCACATTTGAAATGACATGTTTGTTCACAATGAAATGATGTGGCAATTCATAACAATTATCAGTTTGTATTAATGCAAATCGCATTAGTTGTTTTAATATATATAGTTACTTATCGTGACTGTTATGTATTAACAGTCATGATAGTATCGTGATTGTTAATACATAATAGTCACAATACATCGTAAGACAACCTCACGATAATGTTTGCCAAGACACCCGATATAATACGGTATGCTCACCCGATATTAATCGGGGTAAGGTATGAATATTTATCAATGGTAATCTGTATTCAATATAATTTGATAATATACATTTATATGTGTATATTAATATATATAATATTAATGACATTAACATTATATATATTAATATGCATATATATAATGTAGAATAATATTATCTCATATTGTTAAATATAACCAATACAAAATGTTATTAGAAAGGTTGAACATTAATGATGTCTATTTACTCTAATATTATAAGTACATATATTACTATAATAATAATGTCCATCATTATATATATTAATATATTGCATATAATATTATGATCATTTTATCCGATCGAAGCTATAAACATTAGCATAAATAGGTACGTGGATCAGATGCAATATGTAACTTCTCTATCTATATATAAAACCAAATGGCTTTGACCTCTTATCAATCAAAAGAAAAACATTATAATGATAGGATTATTAAACTCGTATAATATTTGTAGATCACAAACTTTTTAAAAAAATAATTATTAATCATTATGATTATAAAATTCCATCTAATAAAATCATAACAAAATTTGAACATGATCATGTCTAATCCTATTAATAACATATATTGTATAAATAAATTTCAAAAAATCTTATTTTAAATATATTTATTAAAATCTATTAAATTAAAAAATATAATCAAATTTAAAGATATTATATTAATATTTATTATAATTATGTCAAATTATTTCTATACTAATATTTATAATAATGAATAAAATATATTTATATTGCTATATAACATAATAAATTATATTGAACTAGTAAAAAGAATTGCATAAGATATCATGAATATTTTTTTACATTAGATATGTTGCGAGAATAATTTTAGTTTTAATCATGCTTCTCAATGCACTAGAATAATTATGCTCTATGGCTTAGAGATATTCTTTTATTAGTGAAAATGAGAAAATCTAAAAAAAAATCTTCAAATAAAGAAATGTCACAAAATTTTACTTCTTGAACATGTAAATTCAAACTTTAATTTAGAAATAAAAACTTACTATTCCATAAACAATTTAGAAGTGAGCAAAATAATGTTTCCCCTATCACTTAAAATATTAACATCAAAAGTTCAGCCTGTAATTTTTGCTTGGGCAAAATTGTTTTGACGCCAAAAAAAAAGCAAGTTGCCAACATCTTGATAACCGTGTTTGTTGTGGGTGGAAGAAAGGACAGGACATAGTACGATGGTTATGCATTGTATGGATGGGCATGCGGATGTCAAATGGGACCCAGTGCAATCTGGCTGTCCCATAGCCAGTGTCGTCCTTGTGGGCCAACCAGTCTTTTTCCCAAATTTAAAAACGTGTTATTTTTTAACATTGGCTATCCAAAAATGGCTTGGGCCATAGGGGGCAGCTAGAAGTCTTTGGGAAGGCTAGGGGACTTCTAGCCAGCCTGGGGACTTCTAGTCCTCCCCTACATCCCTAACCACTCTCAGAGCTGTTTTGGGGACCGTTTCCGAGTTTTGCAGAAATAAGCAAGCATACTACCAAAGTTGCTGAGATATCCAATATGAATAAAGTACACAAACAGATGGGTCGAATTATGAATATGACAGGCACGTGAGAATTATGAAAATACTTTTGAAGAATAAACCACAATCTACATACTCATACTTTCATTTGCAAAATCCTAGTCGTTGTTGGATCCTTGCATCAAAATTCATCAATGCTGTAAATTAGATACTGGTATATAAAGTAGTTCTTACCATGTTACTTTTCTAACTACAAATCCAAGCACTATTCACATCACTTAATAGTGATTTACAATGTTGCAGTCAACGCCAATTTACAGTATACCCTCCAAATCCTATTGTCCCTTATAATAGAAAAAATATCCTTAATTCACAAAATGAAATACTACAATGTCAAACATGGTAAACAATAACATGAATTCATGTGTGGTAGAACCAGGTTAAAGCATAAAAGGGATTTCAATAATGAATATCTATGGACTACATGACCATGGGACTCTTGAAACTGGCAAACCACAGTATTTAGCAAATGTTGAAGCAATGATTATGAGCCAGAAAACTATTTTGATATTTTGATCATTGTCAGAAGCAAACTTATGACCACAACCATTCCAATGCAACCATGTAAATATATATAAAAAAATCCTGAGAATAAAATTAGTTAAGCCATATAGATCATACACAAAAATATGAAATAGCAGCAACCACAACTGCCAAGATTCCATACATCAATGAAACCAAATAGTAAACTCAGAAATCCCATTAGAGGCTGAAAGCACAGCTCAGCACAATTGTTTCCATCGCAGGTTTCTCGTAGGATCTTTAATAGAATTTCAAATAATCCAAATGAGAAACCAAAGAATGTAATCCTTACAACACCATTTTGATGTTTTTCAAGGTAATTAGCATGAATCTCAAGATCTCCTTGAAGCTGAGAGATACAATTGCACCTTGCAAGAAATTGCCATATCAAACTGAAGGTTACCATTCAAAAAGTACAATTTTACCTCAAAAATGTTTTCCCGGATCTCAAGATATTACAGCCTTCATGTCTTGCTGAGTTCTGTACAAAGTGTGCCTTCTCGCGAGGAAAAAATTAGTATGTAACTAAAAGATAGAAAGAATTGATGCAAGCCATTGTTATAATTTTCACTAAATAGGAGTCATTAACATGCCTCCAAGTCAGAAAGGCTTCAAATGTACCCAAACAATTTGTGGCCTATAATTAAGCAGCAAATGATTTCCACTTCCTCACATAAGTAATTCAATCTTTGACATATTTTTCAACATATCCCTGCAGATAAAATAACTTGAAATTTTAGAATAGTTAAAGTTCTTATCAATAAAATATATAAAAATATCTAACCTGAAAACACACCTCAACAAGCTTTGCAAACTTAGCCCGTGATGATTCAAGATACTGATCAATTCTCTCTTGGGTATTTGGTATTTGATGACTTTGCAATGTCCCTGCAACCTTATCAACAGCTTTTTTAACAATTAATTTAAATGCCTCCTTGCTCATGTGGCCCTCTCGCCATGTTGGTTTAAGCAATTCCTTTGCTAGTTCTGCAAGTGCTGTTCTAAAGACCTTCATTGCTTTGATTTCCTTGACACTTCTTGTTTTTTCAATTGCATGTGTCTGGTCCACATCAATCTCTCCTGCTCCTGTAGTTGTCACATCTAAATGGTGCCCTGGACTCCCCTCCCTCTCTCCATCAAGCTGGGGGCTTTCATTATCAACTACACCTACTTCAGCATCTGTAGCTGCTTCAACTGCATAATCAGCTTTAAAACTATCTTTAGCATTCCCAGGTTGCCTTTGTGCACTAGTTTTGGCATTGCCGCTATCATTTTCATGGTTAACATCCGCCAATTGTTGTCTCACATCAGACACCATTACAGCTCCCATACGATCAACTTGTTCACCCCTATAAAAATCAAATAGCTTTGATCTCAAGGCAGGATCAGTACTATCATACCAAGTATCATATGGGCCCCCAGGAGTAGACACACGCTGGCTTGATGGAGCAGGCACAGATGGTTCTCCATCATTAGAATAGCGATAAGTTGGCTGAGGTTGAACTCCAGTCCTATATATATTTTGAGGGGAAATGCTTCTTGGTGAATGAGGTGGCAAAGTATGTCGCACTGAAGGTACTAAGTCAATCTGAGATAGGGGATTTGAATTCACTCTGAAAGGAACCTCTGAACGTAATGTGTGACGCTCTCCAAGAAAAGAAACTTCACTAGGATGATCTAAAAAAGAACTTGTATGTCCCAGAAGTGAAGGACCTGTACTCCTCATCAGATCTAGATGTGGTGAGACCAATGAATTAACTGGCAATGGAACACTTTTCTGTATGGAAGGATTTCTATATAGAAGTGGGTCAATTTTCCCCATTGAAACATCTAGCTGATGAGACGAAAAATCTCTGGCTAATGCTTTCAAGCGTGCATCTTCTCTTGACAAGAGCCTTGGATGCAAATCTTCCCTGCGTAGGAAACCTTCAGCATTAAGTCGGGATTTCTCCCTGAGATGTTGAGCACGGATCTCTTCCCGAAGCAGTGCACGGTATTTCAACTCTTCATCCTTAGATAGTAAATTGCCTCTATGAAGTGGATCTAACAGGATATCTCTCCTGAGCTGTTTCACATGATCGAGATCATCTGAGAGTAGAGATGGGGCTTGGAACTCATCCCGAAGCAAGGGCTGACCCGAGGAAGCTCCTCTGAGTAAAGGCAGACCGCGTATGTCTTCATAACGTAAAGGATGTGCATGCAACTCTTTGCGCAATAGTGGTGCACGTAGATATTCTCGAGAAAAAGAGTCTGCACGTGCTCGATCCTGAGGTAATCCCACATCTTCACGAAATAAAGGCCTTGAACATACATCTTCATGAAATAAAGGGTGTGCACGTAAATCATCTTGAATAAAGGCTTTTGCTCGTAGGTCTTCCTGGAGGAAAGGTTGTTTATGCATCCTTTGCAGATCTTCCTGAAGCAGCAACGAAGGCCGTCCCTCTTCTCTATTCAAGAGACGGGCACGAGAATCTTCCCCACGTATAAATTGTGAATGCATATCTTCTCTGCGCAGAGGTGGTGGCAGTAATCCTTCTCTTTGAAGCAGCAATGGTGTGTGTCCATCTTCTCTTTTCAAGCGATTAGCTAGAGAATCATCCTCATGTAAAAGTTGTGCACGCAAACCTTCTCTTTGCAAGAGCTGTGGCTGTAACCCTTCTCTTTGAAAGCGCAGAGATGAGATGTCTTCACGTGAAAGGATCTGTGGTTCAAAGTCCTCCTTTCGCAAAGGTAACGGCCTAAAGTCATCCCTTCGCAAGCGCTGTGAGTCTGACCCTTCTCTATGCAAAACAGAAGGCTGAAAGATCTCTCGGTCAAAATAGGCAGAATATGACTCTGAAGCAAAATCCAAATCCCATTTTGGTGATTTCTCACCTTTTCCAGAAGAATCATCATTCTTAGAAACCTCGTGTTTCTTTTCCTCTCTTGCAGCAGGGTTATCATGCCCATCAGACTTTTTACCAGGGGATGTGCCATTGCCCTTCTGGTCTTGCTCCATCTCTTTCGAACATTTGCCCTCTTCACTTTCTTCATCAGAATAGTCCACAATATTGTTAGCACCAGCCTTGCGATGAACAAACCTACAAGAAGATCCTTCATGGCACATTCCTCTTTCAAAATTGAGACATATTGCTTTTTCTTGCTCAACATCTTTTGTATCACATCCTGTCCTGGGTGACCTGGTTCTGCTCCTATGTCGCCTGGGAGATCGGCTGAAACATGCAGCTAATGGGTGACAATCGGGATATATAATGAAACTATGACATCAAGGATGTTATAATTTCTGATGTATATTCCAAACCTGAGACCACTAAGACTACAAATAGAGATTTAATAAAGTAAAACTTATTTGATCCAAAGATGCATATAACCAAAGATGACATTAAACAACTTTTTGCCTCTTACAGATACCGACAAATAATTAATGAAACAACCAATGCCTGCCAGGATACCTGAATAATAAGTAGAGTAAACAGATTTTGCATCAAACCTGCAAGATCTCAATCTGTTGTTTCCTGGAGACTGAATGTTGCTGCTTCTGCGAGCTGGTTTCAACCCATTTGCAGTATATAGCACTTCATCTGATTCACTGTCACTTGTCCCCTCATCAATAGGGTTTACAGTTCTTTCATTTGTGTCCTGCACAGGAACTTTGCCCTCAATTTTTTTATAATCATGTCCTTGTCTGGCATCATTAGTCCATGAATAAGGCTGGCTTTGATCCTGTACAGACATACTAGACTCACCCAAGCTGTTACCATGACGATTGTGTTCAAAGGCTATCCCTTCATTGTGCTCAAATATATCATATTCCGTTTTCTCTCCATTCCTTCCAGCAAATCCCATGATATTTGGCAGTCTATTGTCACCACGAATTGACCGTACATGTCCATGAGCAAGATCTTCAGGCATCATCTCCTGATAATTTCTCGCCAAATTAAAACTTCCTGGTGTCACATAAGACCTTGCTTGTTGCTCTTCAATGGATGAAGCATGCTCATACCCCTCATAGTTAAGAGCCTGCTTGTGAATGTTTACTGAATTTTTTGTTATTTGTTGAAAGTCTGCACCCCTAGATTGATCTGGGGTCATTTCTTCAATATGCTGTTGCTCATATGTCAAATGGCCATGTTCTGAAAGAAAATTCAAACACACATGTACTAATAAATATGTGAATGCCAAATAATGAAACCAACGTAATTGTTTAGGTGATCAAGCACAATAGCTTTATAAAAAGAGAAATTAGCACAGTAATCATTTGGACAAACTCCATAGCATCCACAAGAAATATCTCAGAATATTGCTTGTTAATGATAGGCAACAAACGATTTCTCTCATATTCAATAAAGTATAGATACAGACAAGTTAAAACACATTATTTGCACATTTGGTACAGGGCAAGCCATCATGCATAAAACACCCAGCAGAAATCAGCAAGAAACAAATCTTTTCCAACTAACAGATGAATGCATAACTGGTTAATGAAACCCTTAATATAATTTAGAAACACCACTGAAGGAATTCCAAGGTTATAAGACTACATACACCATGTAACTTCCATCAAGCTGACACCTCCCAATTCAATGCAATTTGAAATGACACTACAAGCTCATGTACCCTAATTTAGATAGAAAAAAGAATATCCACAATCACAAATGAAACTATGAGATTGACAAAAAGCAGTGTCTCCGTGCAATAAAATATTCCACAGTGAATTGTGTGGGTCTTGGGTGACATTCACCTATAAAGAGTTTTTGTTGGAAGAGTTTGTCTGCAAAGTACATTGTGGTGGTATGTAGTGAGTTTTGAGGTATTGCAGTCTAGCATTGATGTTGACTAACATGTGCTGAGGTTGTGGCAATCAAAGTTTAACAACTAAGACTTGCACTTGACTCGGCAGCCCAAAATTTTGACTTGGACTTGGGAATCCGCACAAACTCAGCAAAAAAATTGGTAAGGACTTTTATAAAAAAAAACACCTTAGAAACACACCAAAAAAACATAATAATAATAATATTACCATATTTTACATTTTCCTCTTCACTAGTCTAGTGAAAACTTGAGGAGAGGTTTTAATAATCAAATTTGAACACTTGATATTGATAGTATGATACTTCACCTTTGATCAATGACAATATGATAGTGATAAAATTAGTTTCCTAAGTTCTCAATTCTGGTCTCCACTCCTAGACCCCCTCATTGTAATCAAATTTCTTATATGACAACAAATTCCAATAACTAGTGGGGGTTTGGAAATGGAGACCCTAAAAGGTTTGAGGAGCAATTATGATAAGCTACAAAAGGTCTTAGATGTTGGAAAAACCCGATGATTGAGTGGGTGTGGGTGAGTGTTTCCTTCCTCCACGGGTTGGAGGCAAGGTTTGAGGGCTATACACACTCAAATAAAATAAACAAACAATAAAAAACACAAAATTTTGATTATTGGAAAGATGAACCCACGTTGAACTTCCAACTGGAGTTCGCAAATACAAATAAAATATCCAAATCACATGCCTACAACAATAACTAGCTCAGCCTTATAAATGGCTCTGGGAAACTTCTCGAAGGGTTACAAGCGGGTTGACACAACAAAACATAGCTAACCAATAAATAAAAAGGGCCCGAAAGATATCATTATTAAATTTCAAGGACATTACAAATCCTCATTGCCCAAAGATTGCTTATCCTCAAGCAATCTGCAAACTCCAGGATCCCAAACCATGTGCAAATGTTGGTAGCCATTATTGTTGAAATCTTCATGCTGCATCATGATCACATGCACACACTTGTATGTAGGCGAGAAGAGTAAATCTCCATCAAGCTTTCGCTGCCACTCTCATAAACGTTGTCATGCCCAGAGTTATCAAAATCCCACAGAAGCTAATCATTAAACACATCGATGCTTAGATGCCTTCATGCTATCATGCCCATCAATCTCTTCTAGAATCTCCTAGATCTGGTATAACTTGTTCCCATAAGCCACTCACACAATGAGATGCACGCCTCATGTGTAGCCAACGAGTAAACTCCATATTTCATTAGCTGTAGAGGTTGCTCCTGCAAGGGATAATTGGTAGAGTTTGCATCTCCATGAGGTTGATCAACCACTGTTGGCCTGACAAAATTCATATAAACATCTTTCTCATGACTATACATAGTTTGGCCTTCCTTTGATTGTAATTGAATTCCTAATTCGGGATCCAACTCCTCTTTTCTTTTCTTTACATAGTATTTATCAAAGGATTCAGAAGCCTTGATCTCCTCGGGTTCATTGAAATATTCATCAAAGATTTTAATAACCTCCTCATGCACAGGAAAACTTTTTCCTGTCAAAACTAGATATTCTTGAAATGTCAAAAGATCCATCCTCTTTTGATGTGTTATACCACTTGGTGATTTTAGTGGCAGCAATTTCATTATCGCTTTCTTCCATTTTTGGAATCATCCCAACCATTCCACAGGCTAGCAAGGTTTTGGCTCTAACACCACTATAATGTCCCAAAGGTGATTTCGGCCCCAAGGTGATTTTCCTCCTAAAGGTGATTTTCGGCCCGACGGTAATTTTTGGCCGAAGGTGATTTTCCTCCCGAAGGTGATTTTCCTCCCGAAGGTGATTTTCCTCCTGTAGGTGATTTTTGTCTGTATAACTTCCCTATAATGTCTGAAGGCAAACTTGGGCGATTTTGGCCATACGTCTCCACATACTTCCGCACAGAAATGGAATTGTCTTCGAACGTCAATTATTATCAATGTATGCCATATCCAGAGTTACTTAAGAACAAAATACTTAATACTTTGCTCAATTTGTAATGAAGGGATTTTCACAAACGTAGGGATGAACCCTCAAAAATAATATGGAATTGATACATAGAGTAGATCCGTAGTTACAGTAAGTAGGCAGAATAGAGTGAGATAATCCCCACTGAAACTACAAAATGCCAGAGTAGGGAGGATCTTGCACCTCCGAAACGACAGACAATGTTGAACTTCCAACTGGAATTCGCGAGTACAAATAAAATATCCAAATCACATGCCTACAACAATAACTACCTCGGCCTTGTAAATGGCTCCGGCAAACTTCCCAAAGGGTTAAAAGCGGGCCGACACGACAAAACATAACTAATAAATAAAAAGGGCCCAAAAGATTAAGTTTTGAGGCCATACAAACAATTAATTTTATTAAGTTATTTAATTTAATTCGAGGACATTATAGGTTGAGAAGCTCATTCAATTGAAACTCATGGAAGAGAGAACTAGGCAAACACATGAACTGAATCTCAAGGTCCGTGGACTCCCACCTATCACTACCGATCTGATGTTTGTTGGATACACCTTTCTCAGTCAACAACTGGAAATCAATGACATTACCTTGGACAGGGCTTGGGTTGGCTATGACTCTACTTTATTCCTTCACTCTCTCGATAGCTGATGAGGACCTTACTAAATCTCAGGTGGCTCAACTTAAACACTCTAGAGAACTTGTCGCCGCTAGACATGAAGGTAAGTGGGCAGTTATTCGGAATCTGAAGGTAGTTAATAGGGATTCCTTCCCCCCGAGTTGGGAATCCAAGTCGTTAGTTGTGGCTAAATGATGGTCACAGGAGCAGTTGGGCATGGAGGAACGTAGGAGCGGTTCCTTGCATGTGTATGGTTTACTCTACAATGCTATCGGTTCGAATGATCTTCTAGTTACTGAGACTCATGAGAGCCCCGCTCGTCCTCTTCTTGGTGTCACTAGGTATCACTGGTTTTCAACTCTTAGGGACAAGGTTCGGAGCTCGAGGGGTGTTAGGGGTTTCGGAAGGGTTGCTTGCCTTGTCAGCAACTGGATTCAAAGTGTGACGTTTGTTGTTTACTCCAACAATTCCGCAAGATTTATGTGGGTTTGTGTTAGCCAGGTGGCTATGCAATATGCACTACAGGGACATTTTCATTGACGTATGTTACTTTCCTCCAACATATTCTTTCTATGCTATACAGGATGGGTTAGAGGGAGACCCCTACACGAACTTATATGACAACATTACTCAATTTTCTGCAATAGGGGACATTATCACTGTTGGGGATTTCAATGCACGGACCAGCAACATGCAACCCCCCCTCCACAATCGGGTGGTTGACTCGATGTGCAATATCGAGATGGATCTGTCTTCCTTGGGTCTTCAAAGATCCTCTGATGACTTGAAGGGGCAACTCACAAAGTATGGCTGTCATTTACTCTAGTTGTGCAAGTCCTCTGATTTGGTGATCTTGAATGGTCTTCCCTGCTTTCCCGACTCCAATGTGTTCACTTGCTGGCCTCATTGTGGGGTTGTGAGCGTTGTGTACTATGCCCTCTCCATCCCATCCTTCATCCCCTCCATCAGTCATTTCTCCATTACCCCCCTTATCCTGGCCAACCATGCTCTTCTCAACCTTACCTTCCATGCGCCCCCTTCCCATCCCACCACCACCACTCCTCCCTCGTCGTTGGCTACCCCGCCCCCTGCACTTCCCTTTGCTTTGACAATGGAGACTAGGACCTTTTCACCATTCACCTCAAACAACTCCTCCCATCAAATTCCTTCTCCACCCTCCAGTGCGCCTCCACCATGTTTGATCGTCTTTCAACCTCTATTTGGGAGGCTTCCCTTCTCTCTTTTCCTCACCATACCACTTCATTGATCCCTCTCCCCAAGCGTAGGAACACCTTCCCTATCAATAGGTGGTAAAACAATGACTGTGAGCCCTTCCACTGCACATTGCGCACACCTTCCACCCGACTTCCTTCACCTGCCTAAAAAACTACTACTGTCAGTTCCTCTGCCATAAGTGTATCTTCATCATGCATCGCAGTAGAATCCTTTGTGCCTCGCTCATGCTGTCCCCTAAAGCCTTCTGGTGCACCATTTTTCCAAGTCGGTCCCCTATCTCCCCTGTTTTGGATCACAACTCTTAGGTTTCCCATACCACTACTCTTTATGATTTTCTCAGTCAACCTTCCATCGTTGTCACCCCTCCCCCCCACTACCATCTTTTCACCTACACCAACGTTAGGGAGGCTATCAGATCCTTGAACAGCAACAAGGTTGCGGGTGAGGAAGGGTTACAAGAAGAACTCTATAGGTACAGCATCACGGTGTTAGGCTCTTTCCTCACCGACCTTTTCAACATGGTGGTTTGCACGAGGTTCCCTCCCTCTTGGTCAAGGCATATCATCCATCAAATACACAAGGCGGGCCCCTTCTCGAATCCCAACAATTATAGGACCATCATGGTTGGGCATACTTTCTCTAAATTATACGCCATAGTTTTGCACACTATTCTCTCTAGGGAGTTGGATCAACGTCAAAGGTGGGCTAGAGGGCAAGCCGGTTTCAGATCAAACTATCACACCATGGAGGCTCGGCATTGCTCCTCAAAGGTCTATTGTTGTTTTGTGGACTTCTGCAAAGCTTTTGATTCTATGCCTAGGATGGCCCTTTTCCAAAGGCTCCGCGACATTGGTATCTCTAAGACCCTCTTGACTGCATCATGAGACTCTATGAGACGGTTGTTGGTCGCATTAAGACCCCTCACAGACTTCATTCGAAGCACCTTCGGGGTGAAGCAAGGTTGCCCATTGTCGCCTAACTTGTTTGGGCTCTATACTGATGAGCTAGAGGAGTTTCTTCAGAAGCACTCGCTTTCGGGGGATGGTTGTTACTTGCACTAGGTTTTGATTTCTATCTTGCTCTTTGCAAACGATGATGTCCTCCTGGCATCCTCTCTGAAGGGTTTGCAGAGACTTCTTGACGGCCTTGCTTCTTTCTGTGACTCACAACAGATGACAATTAACCTAGGTAAGACTAAGGTGATGGTCTTCAATAATCATAAGACCTCTCACCTCCACTTCTTTTTCCAAGGTGTTGAGGTGGAGATCTTTTTGTACACTTCTCTAGGGGTCAAGTTCTTGGGCCCTCGCTTCAACATGTGACCGGTCGTACAACCTTACATCAACAAAGGGTATGGTTCTTTGGCCCTTCTGGAGAGACAGTGTTTTGGCATCACTTTCAGGGCACCACGTCCAAGATGACTCTTATGGACTCTCTGATTAGACCAATGGTGCTCTATGGCTCAATTGTTTGGGGGCCCTCTCTGCTTGAGTTGGACTAAGCCTCGATGGAGCGGGTACAGACCCTCCTACTTCGGCACATCGCCAAATGCAATCAGTACACCCCTCATATTATTGTCCTTGCTAAGTTTGGTGCCCACCCTTTCAAACTAGGTACTATCTTCCACTTGGTTTGGTTCTTACATCGCCTTCGGCACTTTGCGGACTTCTCAAAGGGGCGTCACAAGTATTCCTATCTTGCTTACCGCTCCTCAGAGGCAATTGCGGTTTCAGACTCCTCGGTTTGAGCTCGGTGCAGGTTTGCTTAGGTTGGAGCTCTATTGGGTTCAATTGGGATCGAGATTGATCGTCTTCCTCCTTTCCAGTACTCATTTGGATGCCCCTTTCATCTCCTTCTATCTCGGCAAGAGCTGAATATGTACATCAAACTGGACATTTACAAGCAGTATATCCACACTACTTGGGTTGATACCCATGGGGAGCTTCACCCAAACGTGGCTTTCTACACTAAGCACTTTCTCAAGATTCAGGACGGGATCATTGTCCGCCCTTCTTACCTTTCCCACCGCTGGTCACATGCACTTCGCATCTCCCTTGACTCCTTTAGAGCGGGCTCACATCTGCTCCTCATTCAGACCGACCATCAGACAGTTAGGGAGGATAGGATTTGTCGACTTTGTAGCATGGGTGAGGCTAAGGCTGTGACTCATTTCATCTTCTATTGCCCTATCTACTACGAGATTAGAGGGAGATTCTACTACTTGTTCAGGGAGACTTAGTCTCTCCTTCAAGTACATTGACCAGAGGTGCTTTGTGCTTTATCTCCAGGAGGCCTTGAGAATTGAGACCACTCTCTACAGCATCAGCTCCCCGCGAGACTGCACCCGAGCCGGCTTATCACCTCTTTCTTCACAGTGGTATCCCCTACACGTGGTACCGAGCGATAGCTCAATCCCCCCCCTCTGCCCATTCCAGTTTCGTAAGGATGTGCAAGAATTCCTCTCAGCAACGGTCATCTTCTTCTTCTTCTTCTTCCAGAAGTCCTCAAAGATGGCATGGGGTCCCTTCTCGCCCTATTGCATATCCTTTTGTTTTGTGTTTTTTCTCCCTCAAGGAAACTAATGGGTTGTTAGTTGTTGGTTATTGTTTCTTCCTTTTGTTGTTTCATTTTCTCTCCCCGGACACCGTTTGGTGTTCTTGCTATTATTTCTTGCTTGTTGTTGTTTGGTGTTTTCTCTCCCTTGGACCCTCTTTGTGGTCTTTTGTTGGACAGTAATAGATTTATCTTATCTTATCTAGTGACAATTGACTTCTTGAAGGGGGCCAAATTAGATTTGTTTTTGTCAACTTAGATTTAAGGGAAACATCAGATTCATTTCTCTTTGGCAACTGTGTGTCAACTGTCTCCCACTATTTGCAAGCCAGAAGCTTCTACCAACTTCAACCAACTCTCTGCTAACTGTAGTTTGCCTCTATACAAGCTGGCATCCCTTCACCGAATGCAATCAGATTGTTTACTTGCCTTGCACTGCAATGTACCACCCCAAGTGGGTATATATTGAAGGCTTTGCTTTGTTTTTTGGTATGCTGAAAATTTTCTTTTTGCCTCTGAGCATGCAAGAAGTTGAGTCAACAATCTCAGCACCCAGGTGTTAAGGTTTTAGGATCATTGCAAATGTAATAGCACTTCTTGTATTGTATGTATTTTCCAAATGCAACAATCTCTTGCATTTATATTGAGAATGAGCCAAGAAGAGACATGTCCCTTCATGAGACATGTCTATTCATTAATATGTAATTAATATAATGACAATTATTATTATATATATATATACATACATATATATATCTCTTGAGTATTATATAAATTTCTCTAATATTTACATAATAATATATATATATATATATACTAAATATATATATATACATATCTTCACTTGTATTGACTCATAGTGTTTATTTGACTTCAGCTATAAAACATCAACACTCCCTCTTAGCTAGGGAGGATAAATCAATCCAATGTCAACACTTAAGACACTTGACAACATCAATCATATGATGAATGAAATAAAGGCATCATCCTCAAGATGTAATCAATAGAAACATAGTCTCAATATGTGGATTGCCTCCATCGGCAATTCTATCCACAAGCTCTTGTGTATTGGCCTATCAAAATGTCAACACATGACATTCACCAAATACTCTGAGTATTGGCCTATCAGAACATCAACATATGATATTCACCAAGTACTCAATAAGGTACTGGCCTGCAGAATATCAACACATGATATTCACCAAATATCTATCATATATCTATACAAACAACTCATAGACCGTCAATGACATCTAACACTTAGTTGTTGATTTACAAGATATATCTATGCAAACAACTTATAGACCGTCAATTTAATGACATCTAACACTTAGTTGTTGCTTTACAAGATGTATCTATACAAGCAACTTATAGACCCTCAATTTAATGACATCTAACACTTAGTTGTTGCTTTACAAGATATATTTATGCAAACAACTCATAGACCCTCAACTTAATGACATCTAACACTTAGTTGTTGCATTAATACATCATAATCTGTTTCAACATTATAAATAATGTATATCATGATTTAAGTTATTGTAAGATCGTCACCTTCTAATAACTTCTGCAAATACAAGTGATAATCATTTGGAAGTTGTCACTTCCTCATGATTTACACAGGGGGCAGGCCCATTAAAAACATTCATGATTCATTAGTATAATAATCAATTATATCAAGTTTACCTCAGAAGTGTTTCACCTTCAATAGTGAACTCCTTCTCAATCAATATGATCAAGATTGTCACAAGTTGACTAAACCATCTGCTCCCTCTGAAGCTCAAGTTTATCAACTTCTTGACCTCTTTTGAAATAACAGACTCCCTTTGCATCTAGTCTCAATCATCAATTCATTTGCAAGCATCAAGTTCTTTCTCCCTTGAATGCAATTATCTTGTACTTTTGTCCTCAAGGTATGTCAGAGAGAGGTTACAAATAGCTCACTAAACTATCTCGACTGGAAATACCAATGATAGAAGCATACAAGATTTTACTAACCAATAGTACAGCATGAATTACAAACTCAAAAATTATGTGCATTAATAAAACATGAAATACTTATCTTTTATAAATTTCAAGTATTTCATTCTGCAACGTGAGCCCATATAGAAAATATAATGTAAATTCACAGAATGATGTCATCATTCTCAAACATTACTATAATTCTTCACATGAACTATATTTAATATCCAAAGGTTCTATACACTATCACAACCTTCAATCTTATTAGATCTCCCTTCAAGTGGTTAGGCTTTTAAAGAAGGAACCTCGCTCTTTTTCAGATTTTTTTTCATAGACCCGTACATAGTCGGTCATAAATTTTGAACCTGGCATTTTCTCTTCAATCGCTCCGGTGAGATTCTTTTAAATTTGGTTATCACCAACATATCCAAAATTTAGCAAAATCCAACAGTACATTTGGGAGATATGGTCTTCGTACTGAGACTGTATTTTCTAAAACAGTCACACATTCACCATCAACAAACTACTCTCTTACATTTGCAACTTGGCTCTGATACCATGTTAAGGTTTTAGGATCATTGCAAATGTAATAGCACTTCTTGTATTGTATGTGTTTTCCAAATGCAACAATCTCTTGCATTTATATTGAGAATGAGCCAAGAAGAGACATGTCTATTCATTAATATATAATTAATATAATGACAATTATTATTATATATATATATACATATATATATATATAATATCTCTTGAGTATTATATTAATTTCTCTAATATTTACATAATAATAATAATATATATATATATATATATACACATCTCATATATACTAAATATATATATATATATATCTTCACTAGTATTGACTCAGTGTTTATTCGACTGAAGCTACAAAACGTCAACACCAAGTGAGGAAGGATGCAGCCCCTAACCCACCATACAGTTTGTTCATACCCAGCGCCATATTTAATTTGTTTTTTCCCTTGAGAACGTTGTATCTTGGGACAAAATCCCCAAGAGACCTATGTAATTTGTAAGCTTGAACTGTTGATGTTAAGAGGTTTTATGTCAGTTCAGTGTACGTTTTGAAACCTGAATTGCAGCTTTTATATTAAACTTATGCTCTGAATCTATGCAAGCATTGTTAACTATCTGAATGATCTATAAGCAATTTGGAGACTCTTCTAGTGAAATTTTCTTCTCCTGACTCTATATTGTGCAATCATTTTGTTTTTGAATTTAATACTTTAAAAAAAAGATTTATATAATACGGACCTTGAGGTCTTTACATGTATAGCCATTAAGGTACCACCAAGAGAGAGCATCCTTCTGATACTTGTCATGTAGAGAAAAAAATGTTGACCATTAAAGGCCTCAGGCCCTCAAGCTCAACACCATCTTTGGACCTACAACATGTGGTGGTTTATGTAATGTCCCCATCTTTGGACCAACACTACTAGAGCACCAGGTCACTTTGTGGACAAGGGGTGGCAGTCCTTGGCCTCTAATATTAGATACTGTTAATGTTTATGGTAGCTTTGAGAGAGCTCCTTCATACCTGTGATGGTTGATCTTGTCAACATTGTTCTATCTCCCTTGTTGATGTTGTTCTTAACCGCAAATGTGAAAGAGTTTTATAAGAAGTGTGATTCAGAACAGCTACGTGTATTGTTCTACAATTTTCTGCAACCTTCGATGGTCATGCTAATGCAGTTTTGTTATTGTTGCCAGCTCATTTCATTATGGTGATCATTGTATTTTGAGGCATCATGTGTTTGTTGAGAGGAATCGTCACCTATTCAATACCATCACCGTATGTTCAATTGTTATTCTCATGCTCGCTCAAAAATGCTTAAGTTGAGTAGTCTTCAACTCTCAACGGGATTCTTTATCTTACCAAAGCATTGATGATATAGTAATCGCATGATTATTCATGATCATCTAAAATATGTAACGATGCATTAATAGTAACTGTTGTTTGTACGTGTTGCAGCTATTGGAATTCAAGGGTCTTTTCTTGTTGATTTGTATTCTAGATTTTTGTTTTTCATTGTTGAGTGGCACGTAGGCTGTCATTGGGTATTGCTTAACTATGATTGATTATTGTTTCGATGGCAATAATCGGGTATTCATTCTTCGTGACAGGAGCTGTATGGTTTTGGGATTGAGTTGTCAACAACTCAGCTAGTTGTTAATATTTCAGATTATAGCAAGGAATATACAATCTATAGAGGTCTTCCAAGACTAAGCACAGGAAGTAAATAAGTAATCACAAAGAACAAGAAGAGATAATACCAAGATTATAGCTCTGAATCAATCCTTAGAGACTTCAAATCTGTACCTTGAGATCTTCAATTTTGCCCTTCAATATTGGCCTCATCTGTATATGCCAAGTTGCCCACCTAGGGCTCCTTTAATTCTGATCCTGGTGCAGGGCACCCAAGGCATCATCGAGGATGTTGCTTATGTTCTTGGTTGTTTTTTACTTTGTAATAAGGCAGATGGATCCTAGAGATCATCCCTTACATGTTTCAAGCCATTTGTGTGGTCAAGGATCCCATAGTCATGTCTATAAGCCTTGGGATGCCTTAGTCCACTTGTCTTATAAGTTTCTTAGGGATAGATGAGATAGGGTTTTAAGTGTTTATGATGTTTTAGGCTTGATTTTGATGTTTTTTAATCATTTAGGGTGTCTATGACTTGGATCATTGTCCATGATCACATTGTAAGTCATTTGACGAGCAATTTGTCAATTTTGTAAACGTTGCAAAAGTTGCTCGAGAAGTTCAAATGTGGTTGCCAACGGTCACAATTGCTAAGGGACTAGTTGGAACCCATTTTTGGATGTATTTAATCATCTCAAGACCTCTACAAGAGGTTAGAACCGAAAAACCAAATTTGGGGTGAAATTTGAATGAAAACCAATCAATTTCCTGTGATATTCTGGTTGTGTACGGCCGTGTATGGAAGATTTAGTAATAGTAATTGACATGGTTGAAAACCTCAGTGAATCTATGTTCTGATGCAAGTCGTTTGATTTTATTTGGGTTTGTGAAGGTAGAGTTATCACCCAGTTTGTGGAGACAGTCAGGAAAGAGGGCTTCACCAGGCCTCTCTCACAAATGGGGGTCTAACTTGCAATTCCTCTAGTGGAATCCCTTAATTATTTGGGGAATGCAAGTTAGATGTATATTATTGATGATGCCAAGAGCATTCAATAGGAACTGGTCGGCAAGCAGGTTTTGCACCAAGCCCTAGACTGAACATCTTAATGTGTTCAGTTAGACAGTTGGAAGAAAGGGTGTGTAGTCCGTTGAACTAAATGAAGTGATCAGTTTCAGAGTGAATTTGGAGTGAGTGAGGGGTATTGCAGGTTCGTAAAATACTACATTTGTCTTATGCATCCATCCTTAGTCACCTCTAGTGTAAACCAGGGCTAATTTGGCCAATTAGGCATGTGTACCTAGTGTGGGTTAAGTGATGTTGGAGTAAGATCAAGGCTTGCAGACTTCGGGAACTTTGAAACACCCAAAAGGGTATCCGAAACTGGTCTTATTTTTTCTAGACTCTTCAAGGGTCAAGGATTGCATACCTAAAACCAAGTTTGAAGACCTACTAGGATTTGTAGGTGAAGTTGTGGTTGGAGATTTGTGGAAGTTGGGAGGACAATCCAGTGATTGATCCTCTGTATTTGTGAGGCAAATAAGGTGTTCCAATCATTCAATTGGGTTAGTAACACCTCTAGTGGAGATTTCTCTTATTTAGGCCAAAATAGGGGAAGTGTCCCTAAGACCTTAAATTGGAGAAGTTAGAGAATGACTCTATGAGTGGGGTCTAGATTGGAGAATGGCTTAGACATCCCTAACTGATGGTTACCTACCATATTCAAAGGTTGGAAGGGTTGGTTGTTGCATAGAACCAATTTGTGAAGAGTTGTGGGAGATTGGTCCTTTGTCTTAGTCTACCGTTGCGATCTCTGCATCAGATCCAATATTGTAAATAACTAGCGCTAAGATCTGAATATATTAACAATGCTTAGATTGATTATGATCTACATATATGCTATCAAGTTTTGCTCACAATATGTCGCCAATATGCCCTGATTTGGCCTTCTACTAAATCTGCCCTTGTAGCTTGATCTTAAGGTCTTGCGAATTCATCTTAAATTTGCTGCCAGCAAATTTCGCTTTCTAGATCTGCCCAAAATATAACAAAACATGCACCCTTTTGATCTGGTCCAAGTCACCACAAGTATGCTCCAATTCGCTATCTCTAGTGGTCACCGATTTGTACTTTAATTCGTCATTGAGGTCTGCTTCTAAGTGCATGAATTCGCCCCTCAATGTCTGCCCTACTTCGCTTTATTTATCTGTTCTTTACTTATCTAATTCAAACCTTCAATTCGCTTCCTAGAACGTCTGAAATAAATTGCTCAAGAAGAATAAGAATAATGTGAAAGAGTGAACTTGTAAATCTGCTCAAGTACTTATCACATTATGTTTTATGTGTTCCTTGAGCAGATCTACATGCTTTATTTATACCCATAATGGTGACTCTTCAAGAGTCACAACCCTTCCTCAAGGCTGGCCGACTTGCACCTTGGAATTAATTAATTAATTCAAAGTCGTCCCTCTTGGAATTAATCCAAGTCGTCCCTATATGTCATTTTACTTTATTATTATTATTTCAAGATCAAAATATTAACACTCTCTCTTGATCTCGAGAATAATTATGCCCATGACAATAACACTACTCCCTCTTGGACTTGAGAGAAGGATCAACCTATAGATCTCCCATCTATAGTAGGACTCAAAAACATAACCTCAATGGATGCCTTATCCAATAGCGCCATAGATCTCATATCTGTGAAGGTAGGTCTCTATCTACCAGATAAGATGAGAACACATATGTTCTTCATCATTCCCCAACCATTCATCTCATATCCATATGAGAATCATCTTTCCGTGGTAACATCAAGTCATTTGATACTTACCAACCGGATGTGGATTTCCTAGATCCACAAGTCTCCACGACTCAAGAGATAGAATATCAAGTCCATGATATTCAAAGTAACATCAGGTCCATGATGTTTACCAACCACAAGTCAAAAATAACATCAAGTCCATGATGTTTAGAGCATTGGTCTAAAGAATATCAAGTCCATGATATTCACCAAGTGCTTGGAGTAATGGTCTATCGACATCCAGTCCATGATGTCCACCAACTACTCAGATGTGGATCCTTTATCCATGAGATATCAAGTCCATGATATCATGAGCATTGGTCTAACGAATATCAAGTCCATGATATTCACCAAATGCTTAGAGTAATGGTCTCCAGACATCAAGTCCATGATGTCCACCAACTACTCAACAATGGATCCCTGATCCATGGGAAGAATATCAAATCCATGATATTCTCTAAATCTCCAATTCATAAGTGTAATCAAATGAATCTTATAAACAAAATCTTATCTCATGAATCCACATAAGCATAAGAATAACCAACATAAATCTTATCTTATGAATCCACATAAGCATAAGAATAACCAGGCGCAAACTAAATGCAATATAATCATATCATGAATATAGACTCAGCTATAAAGAAAGTATGCTCCCGCACATAAAATATGCAAATGTAATCATATGCCAACATAAGCCAATGCTAGCATATATCATATAGTTTCCCACTATAAAAGAAATGTGTTCTCATATGTATATAACATAAGCTAGGTAATGTAAAACATATGCCAATGTAAGGTATGCTTCCCATGCATACAAACAAAACAATGTGTGTTGCCATCCATACATCAAGTTAACCAGCCATGCGCGTAAAGTATAAACATACATAACAGAAATATGTCAATGTAAGATACACTGCAGCATAATGTATGCTTCTCACAAATATGTGTCAGTTATGCCAAAGAGAGATAATCAGCCAGATATGCAAAGAAACAACTATTCTAATTAGCTGTGTATATTACCATGCATACATAACATGTGTCCAAGCAAAGTATGCATCGGTACATAAAGTATGCTCCTCATACATGCATAAATCCAATATGTCAATGTATCATAATGTATGTATCCAAACAGTTAATGTTCTCACAGATTCACAACCTATACCAAGGAAAAATATGCTTCCTATACATTCATAATCAGCTAATAATAATTTAGTAGCTATGTTAGACAGCCATGTCAATAGGAATGATCCTGCACATTTATGCAAAAGTAAGGAAGGAGTTTATACCGCAAAACCAGGTTTAAGTGAGCCCGAGATTAAACTCCCTCTTAAGCACTAAGGTGGGTTTCCTTCTACAGAACCACACAAGGATAAATTGTTAGAATGCCCATGATTCATATTATTCATGAATGTTTTAAAGTCATACCAAGTTATGATCTCAGAGCCTGTGCCACTCAAGATGATCTACTCCCTTTGGAACAATATGGTGAGAGGTTTATACGAATCCTATCTTCTCCCTTTTTTATACGAATCCTATCTTCTCCCTCTAAAGCTTAGGTTTACCTTATAATGTCCACAAGGTTAGACTCCTTTTCAATGTATGTTTCCAGATATTTTGTAATTTACCCTTAAGAAGATCAATCGTATAATTTCAAAACATGCAAGAATGTAATGACACAATTTTACCCATATCTTTCCAGCCAATTATGAGATGGTTTCACAACATAGGAGCCAATCAATATTAGGCGTAGAAGGACCAATGAATTTGCATAATCAGAATCCTAGATCTTGATGCAAATCAAAACCCTCATAAGATGTAAGGTTAAATTACTATTTTAAGACCAACCCCTAGTTGCCATAGATTTCTTAGTTTTGAAAGAGTCAAACTGAATTCCTAAATCTGAAATTAGATCTTTTCTCAAACTACGCTCTGATACCATGTTAATATTTCAGATTATAGCAAGGAATATACAATCTATAGAGGTCTTCCAAGACTAAGCACAAGATGTAAATAAGTAATCACAAAGAACAAGAAGAGATAATACCCGGATTATAGCTCTAAATCAGTCCTTAGAGACTTCAAATCTGTACATTGAGATCTCAATTTTGCCCTTCAATATTGGCCTAATCTGTATATGCCAAGTTGCCCACCTAGGGCTCCTTTAATTCTGATCCAATATTGTAAATAACTAGTGCTCAAATCTGAATATATCAACAATGCTTAGATTGATTCTGATCTGCATATATGCTATCAAGGTTTGCTCACAATATGTCGCCAATCTGCCCTGATTTGGCCTTCTGCTAAATCTGCCCTTGTAGCTTGATCTTAAGGTCTTGCGAATTCATCTTAAATTTGCTGCCAGCAGATTTCGCTTTCTAGATCTGCCCAAAATATAACAAAACATGCACCCTTTTGATCTAGTCCAAGTTGCCACAAGTATGCTCCAATTCGCTATCTCTAGTGGTCACCAATTTGTACTTTAATTCGTCATTGAGGTCTGCTTCTAAATGCATGAATTCGCTCCTCAATGTCTTCCCTAATTCGCTTTATTTATCTGCTCTTTTCTTCTCTAATTTGAACCTTCAATTTGCTTCCTAAAAGGTCTGAAATAAATTGCTCAAGAAGAATAAGAATAATGTGAAAGAGTGAACTTGTAAATCTACTCAAGTACTTATCACATTATGTTTTCTGTGTGTTCCTTGAGCAGATCTACATGCTTTATTTATACCCATAATGGTGACTCTTCAAGAGTCACAACCCTTCCTCAAGGTTGGCCGACTTGCACCTTGGAATTAATTAATTAATTCCAAGTTGTCTCTCTTGGAATTAATCCAAGTCGTCCCTCTATGTCATTTTACTTTATTATTATTATTTCAAGATCAAAATATTAACACTAGTAACTCTCATTTTCAGTTATCTTGATCGGCATTTTATGCTGAAAGGGTGATGCCCATGCCTGGTCTTGATACTGCTATACAGCGTGATTGAGAACTGATTGTATTGATCACCGTGATTTGATTCTATTTTCAGGATAGTGACAGTCTGAAAAATGTTATTCAACGGCTTATCTTTCTCTGTGTATTTCATTGTATGATCAATTTGGTGCATGTGGCCTATGATTTAAAAGGTGTTCATATTCCAGTGTCTATTATGTGATAACATTTTTGTGAAGAAGTGATTCTTTTGTCTAAGCTTGTGAAGCTTTGTATTCAGTCTCATTGACTATTCAATAAAGAATATGTTTTGGTGTGGCTGGGCTTTTCCCTCAAGTAGGAGTGTTTTCCCAGGGTAAATCTCTAGTGTCCTTGTTGTCTTGCTTTATCTGTTATTTACTTATGCTATTCTGGTTCGAAAACTTAACATGGTATCAAAGCAGGTCTAGTAAAGATCCTGAATCAGAATATAGGAAAATTGGGAATTTAAGAGATGCAAGAAATGAGGGATTCCTATGAGATCGTGTAGCTGAAGAAGCCCTGGAGGATGTGTTGGTGTTCAAATTCTTCACTCTCTGCCTACACTAAAGTTTTGTGATGGCAAAACATCCTTGGTGGATTGTGAGGAAATTTAGGCAATAAAGAGATAAGTATTTTATGATTGTACCTTTGAATATTGATCATGAATTTTTGTGTAGTCAATATTAATTCATGTTATAACACTGGGATTAGTGTATCATGTACACTTTTAGCATTGATATGTATCTTTCTCTTCAGGATAGTTTGATTCTATGAACTTCTACTAATCTCTCTAAAAATGCTTCCAGGATGGATCGAGAAGCAACAGGATGATGAGAGATTACATGCAAAGTCATGCAGGTTGTAGAAATGAACATGGGGACACTCCTTACAGCCATGGGACTGAATTGGTGTCACATAACATCATTAAAGAGGAAGAACCTATATAGTTTGCCATTGTGATTTGTTTCTTTGAAGAGGAAAAAATGATAATCAGAGGGAGCTTGAGCAGCAGAGGGAGAGTGCCAAATCCTTTTGCTGAGGACCAACAAGCTTATGTAGCAGTATGGCTGCTCAAGCTCCTTGTTTGGTCAACATTGCAATCAGCTCTATTTTGTTATGATAATCAAAATAGTGAGAATGCTGCCCCTGCTGAGAGGGAGTCTCCATTCAAAGGGAGTCTGACTATCCATCGCAGGCAACCTTGGACGAGGAGGTCAAATGGTTGATATCAAATTCAGAGGGAGTCTGACTATTCATCTCAGGCAAACTTGGACAAGGAGGTCAAAAGGTTGTTATTTGTCTCAGAAAGAGCCACATCATCACGAAGATTTGTTGATGAGTTCTTCTTCATGAGGGAGAAGTTCGAAGTGCAATCCCTTGTTAATGAGTTCTTCTCCATGAGGGAGAAGTTCGAGTTGCAATCCCTTGTTAATGAGTTCTCCGTGAGGGAGAAGTTCAAGGTGCAATCCCTTGTCAATGACTTCTCCTTCATGAGGGAGAAGTTCGAGGTGCAATCCCTTGTTAATGCATTCTTCTTTGCGAAAGAAGTTTGATGTGAAAACCTTTGTTCCACCCTCTGGGAGTAGCTATGGTGAATGTCACACTGAGATGACAATATTATGTTGAGAAAATTTGTGATGAGATTTTGTTATTGACATATTTTGTTTGCAGCTCCATTGTGCTTGTCAAGTTGAGACACACTTATGACATATGAATAATCTCTTTCTTGCTAAGAGAGAGTGTTAATGTTTATGGTAGCTTCAAGAGAGCTCCTTCATACCTGCAATGGTTGATCTTTTCAAAATTGTGCTATCTCCCTTGTTGATGTTGTTCTTAACCGCAAATGTGAAAGAGTTTTATAAGCAGTGCAATCCAAAACAGCTACGTGTACTATTCTACAATTTTCTGCAACCTTCAATGGTCATGCTAATGCCGTTGTGCTATTGTTGCCAGCTCATTTCATTATGGTGGTCATTGTATTTTTAGGCATCGTGTGTTTGTGGAAATGAATTGTCACCTATTCAATATCGTCACCTTATGTTCAATTGTTACTCCCATGCTCGTTGGAAAACACTTAAGTTGAGTGGGCAACTCTCGACGGGATTCTTTATCTTACCAAAGCATTGATGATATAGTAATCGCATGATTATTCATGATCGTCTAAAATATGTAACAACACATTAATGGTAACTGTTGTTTGTACATGTGTTTCGGCTATTAGAAGTCAAGGGTCTTTTCTTGTTGATTAGTATTTTGGATTTTTGTTTTTCATTGTTGAGTGGCATGTAAGCTGCTATCGGGTATTGCTTAACTATGATCGATTCTTGTTACAATGGCAATAATCAGGTATTCATTCTTCATGACGAGAGAAGTACGGTCTTGCGATTGATTTGTCTACAGGTCACCTATTGACTCTCATTTTCAATTATCTTGATCGGCATTTTATGCAAAAAGGGTAATGCCCATGCTTGGTCTTGATACTACTATGCAGCGTGATTGAGAACTGATTTTATTGATCACCGTGATTTTTTTCAGGATAGTGACAGTCTGAATAATGTTATTCAGCGGCTTATCTTTTTGTTTGTATTTCATTGTGTGATCAATTTGGTGCATGTGGCATGTGATTCAAAAGGAGGTGTTGATTTTCTAGCGTCTGTTGTGTGATAACATTTTGGTGAAGAAGTGATTCTTCTGTCTAAGCTTGTGAAGCTTTGTATTGAGTCTCATTGATTATTCAATAAAGAATATCTTTTGGTGTGGCTGGGTTTTTCCCTCGAGTAGGAGGGTTTTCCCAGGGTAAATCTCTGGTGTCGTTGTATTCTTGCTTTATATGTTATTTACTTATGCTATTCTGGTTCGAAAACTTAATAGATACAAGTTAGTAGACAAGGAGTAGTACAAGGATAGGTGACCTCCCGGGAAGTCCTAGTGCTTCACCTCTATGAGCATCATCTAGATGCAATGGGTGCTAAGTGTTCCATTCATTCTCATGAGAGATGGGTTCATGTGAACCACTACTCATGAAACACAAGTCAATGAGTTTGACTCAAAAAGTCTACATAGTTGAATCTTGATCGCAATATCACAATTTGACTTGATTTGGAAAATATCTCCTACTTATCAACAGATAACCTTAAGGGGCTTTCTAAAGAATGCTTCATAAGGCACAACACTTGTTGAAGGCCTTGCAAATGGGGTTGCAAGTAGACTGGGTTTAACCATGGAGAAAACTTTGTAGTTAAGCACGCTCGAGCTAGAGTAGTATTGGGATGGGTGACCTCCCAGCAAGCCCCAGTGCTTCACCTCTGTGAGCATCACCTAGATGCAATGAGTGCTAAGTGTTCCATTCATTCTCATGAGAGATGGGTTCATGTGAACCACTACTCATGAAACACGGTCGATGAGTTTGACTCAATAAAGCTACACAGTTGAGTCTTGATAGCAATATCACAAGATAAATTCCTTCAAGATCAACTCCAATGTTAATCGATGAAAATGTATTAATTTTATCCATATTTGTCATTTTGCAAACTTAACACAAGATTCTCTTGTTTTGCAAGGTAACAAGGAGGGAAAACATGAAAACTTCAAGCATCAACAAGTTACGAGTGGACCATCAAGAGAGGGCAAGCAAGATGGTATTCAAGATCTAAGGCCAAAATGAAGATGTAAACCCAAGATCAAATTCAACTTATCGAGATGGAAATCAAAGAACCAGTTGTACAATGAGAATGAACAAGTTAACAAGTGAAGAAAAATCATCACAAATTTGAATTTTCTTCGGAAATCCAACTTCAATTATAAAGATCAAGGTACATGAAAGACCTCGTCACTCTCAAAAGATGAAGGCAAAAACATCAAAATTTCAAGTACAAGCAAGTTCAAGCCACTGCAATTAGAAGATTTCCAAGGAGATAGTGAAGAATGCATGAAAATGAAGCATTTGGGAATATGAGCCATCACAATTAATTGAAGGCTTAATAATGTTGAGTGTCAAAAGATATTTATTCATTACCATGAATTGATAAAGCTTACAAGATAAACATGTGGTGGTGCCTACTCATCTTCAACCAATCGGAGGATTCCAGTTTCACATGTGCAAGTTCATCCAATCAAGTTATTCCGAGTGTACATGTGGAATCCAATTAATCCCTCTACCTAACCAACTTTCCCATTGGTTCTCAAAGCAATGTAATTTTTCCTTGGCCCACAAGGTGGTGCTTTTATGTAGTTAGATAAACATTTTATGCTTGTAGCTAGTAGTTGCATTAGGGTTGTGTTAGCTTAATCTTGGCCATTGATTCTGAATCAATCCTAGACATTCATTGTCCTTTAACCAATTATAAAAGGCGAGGCCTTCTCATTTGTAACTGATTAGATTGAAATTAGATCAGCTAGAGTAGAGTAGGGAGATTTGGAGATATTCTCGCTATAATGCTACCAAAGTGATTTCAAGTTCATTGTTGTTATCATGGAGGATTACTTGTCTCATTTTGCAGTGTTGCACGGTTTCTACATTTCCTCACTTAGCGTAGAATTGCAGTTATGTTGAATAGAAGAAGTAGATGAATCAGAGATATTGTTGTTGGTGAATTATGGGTAAACTCATATTCATACTTTTTTGTACCTGTTGATTGCAAGTAACAGTATATGCTTGGTCCCAACTATCATTTAACTTCAATTGGAAACATTCATTTGGATTGTGCCATCATAGGGTATTGAATGAGTGTTGACAATATGAAAATCATCCACGCATCCTTACAAGATAGCACCTCCTTTGTATAGCTGATTTGGCAAAGCAAGGACTGGTTAGACTCTCATCTCATCATCAATGATTTCTTACATTGTTAGAGTTAGCTTAGTTCCCTAAACCATTTATCCTATTTGCAATTTGTTCGATTAGTAGTTGAAAAGCCATCATTGTCAAATCAAATGCATTAGAAAGTTAGTAGTTCACCCATCGAATGAATAGCGTGAGTCCCCGCGTGGTTATCAGCAAACCACATCATAAAACTGAGTTGTGTCCAACAAGAATAGGAACCTTGGAATCACCTTTGTGATATTTTTTGTGATCTTTAGCATACCTGGTGTCTTTGTTCAAGAGAGGATTTGATATTTGGTGTTTCATCTTGGAATAATAAATGTTTCAATCAGCACTACTAAAAGCAGATTTTAAGCAGATATGAGTAAATATTATTGAAGTTTGTTGCAGATCTATTAGTAGATGTTGTTGAAGATTGTTTCAGACCTATGAGCAGGTTTTATTGGAGATTATTGAAGACCTATCAGCAAATTATTTCAGACCTTATGAACAGATTGTTGGCAACAAGTGCTGTCATTGATGTCAACTCAAGGTCTACCTGATGACCTATATGCATGTCCCTTATCTGAAACCCTAATGTGGTGTCCCCATCAAAGTCAGCAAACATAATGCCTAAGAGATGTCAGTAGTCAATTGATTAATCATTCAAGGAATGGTTTAAGAAGGGCAGTGATTAAGATGTTTGTGAATCAGTGTTGATATAAAGCAGCACTAAGTGCCACATAGAAACTAAGATTGCGATAACTGACCCATATATTCTAGTCAACATTATATTATACGAGTTATCTTAGCTTCAAAACAATTACACAAAAGGAACCTAGCCATCAATACTTAGAACAATTCGAGCTTCCTCGGGACACAATCTATTCCCATGAATTTTGGCAAGTGAATATCAGGAGCTTAACATATCCTATCACGACAACTGTGGTTTGGCTGGAACCTTAATACTTCATGGAAGAGCATGGGTATTTTAGTCGATACTGATTAATATTATACAGAAAATAACAACTGACGATAAACAGAGGAACTGTTCGTATTGCTGAGAAAGCCACTATCAAAAGTGTCGACTATTATCAGATGCATTGATCCAAAGATCTGTATTTGAGGCATTTCTATATAGTGAAAAGAAGGCAGAGTCTAAGTCAATGAACATGTCAATATCATCACCTTGCAGCGACCATATCTCCTATCAACAGCAATGATATTAAAAGGATATTTAAGAGCGGCAGTTTTAAGGATAGAAGCTTTTGGTCTTGGAGCCTCCACTGACTTAGCAATGATTAAAGAGAGCTGCAATTAAGATGATGCAGTATCATTTGAAGAATTAACAAGAACGTTAAAGCTACAGCAATGAAGAATTTCTAAAGGAAGTCATAAGTCTGGAGGGTGCTAACCAGCAATTCATCAACAGCAATGAACAGTAATTTAATATTAATTGCAAGTTGATTAACATCAATCAAGGAAAGGGTGTGATTGGTTTGAATCAACCAATTTGTGGTGAAGAGACATGACTCCAAGAGATATCATCATTCAAAGATATATAATGGATATCACTTCCATTCCCTGAACATCACAAGAGAATCAGATATTATAAATATATTTGAGACTGATCAGAAGAAAGAGATCAGAAGTAAATAGAATAATATTATTGCCGATAAGCATCGTATAACAACAAATAGGTATATATATAAAATTCATTTGAGGTTAGTTTATTCATAGTTCATTCCTGAGTCACCCGCTATAGCCCCTTAAGAGGATAAGTTAGTGTTGTGTAGGGAGAGGCGGAGTAAAACCTCACAAGGTAGGTGAACCCCAAGATGGGATAAGGACGGGGCCCTGAAGCCTTGAGGGAGCATAGTTGTAGATTGCTGTCAAGTGCCCTATGACAAGTAAATCCCCATCCTCCTTAGGGTTGAGTTTAGGAGAGAAGAAAGTGGGCTTAAATACATTAACTACCATATGTATTAAGAATTTCAATTATTCATTGTTTTCTTAAATCGAATTGATTTGGATGCATAGTAATGTATGTTAAACATTGGAGATTGGCAGTCTCCTAGTTGGGCACATTACAGTATAATACTTGTATACTGATGGATTGACAAAGTTGAAGAGGCTGTTAAATGGTGTGTGATCAGCATAGTTGTAAGGGCTTTTTCAGAGAGATGGTTTGACACAATTAGTAGCATGGGATCAGCATGGTTGAAGATATGCAAGTCTGACCACAAGACCAGCAGATGTATCCATGGCAGTATGACTGTCCAGATGAATGCTAGGCACTTGGTTAATAAGTCTGTTACATATGCTTTATTCCTCGATTGTGGAATGCAGTTGATTGATTGATGTCTACATGCTCAAGAAGTTAGTTGATTGACATCTCTGTCCAAATCCATGCTTGTGCTCTCACATTAATACTTTTTCCACTCTGTATTTTGGTCCGCACATAGCTTGGCCTTGTGGTTCTAGAGTTGAGTTTGTCAATCACCAAAGTGACCATTTCCAAGATTTCAGGTCATAAACATTTCTACAGAAAGAGTTAAATGTGATTGTTTTTCGGATCACAATTTGGCAGGGTTATGTCTCAGCTGTTCACCAGAATGCTCTAAATTCGTCCAAAATGATAGATTTCGTTGTGTGGATTTAGGGATATGTTCAGAATGGTATGACAGTTCTTCCATGTGAGTTCCAGATGGTTTTGAGTGTCGTGTTACTATATCCAATGTTTTGAAGTATCACAATCTATCTGGAATGCCCTGTTTCTATTTAATTAAGTGGGTTTCTTCTTTTGCACCAGCACTAAATGATCAATCACTTCAGGAGATGGTTGTAGTGATGATGTGGATTGTCCACATTCCTTTCATCTTAGTCCGCATGGTATTTTTGGTCTCTCCCTTGTAGCATAGAGGTGTAAAGTGAGCAATTCAGTCATATGGTTTGATGTTTAATTTGAACACAATCAAAGGACTCGCTGAAATTAATAAAAATGTAATTATTTAAGGTCTTTGCACTTTAGATTTTATTCCAAAGTATGGGCAATTGAATAAATGAAAAAACCTAGATACATTGACAAAGGACGAGTTGTGTGGGATCCTTTCCCCTATGAAATGTGGATTAAAGATAAGTCATCAAAAAGAGAGGCAGCTTTAAAGCATCAAGGAAGGGAAAGAAACAAGGTATGTAAACCAAGTGAGAGATCATGTAATGAAATGGATGAAGAAGAAACTCACTTCATGAGCAAGCTAAACAAGGGATCCGGTGAATATAACCGTAACTTACCATTGAAATGCTTTTTTGATTCCAATGTCACAGGATAATAATGAAAGTAGCAAGGATGAAGGCCACCACTAAATAAAGAAAACAAGAAATCATCATCAAAAGAAGAGCGACAACCAAGGTTGATATCAAAAGAAGAAATCTCGCAAAAAAAAAAGAGTCTATATTCAAAAAGGGACGATAGCTCATCAAAAGGAGCCAAGGAAGAAAGTTCAATCAATGATAGAGAAAGTAGATCTTGACAAAGAATTCCATTATGCTTAAAGACAAAACAAGAAGCTCAAAAAAAGAACTTTGAAACAAAAGGTACAAATTCAAGAGGTTAATGAATCTCAAGAAAAACTAGAGAAGATAATCTTGAAAAATTGGATAAGATTATTGTAGATCTAGGAGTTCAATTAGAAGATGTGAAACAGATTGAGGAGATTATAAGAGATCGGCTTAAGGTAAAACAATATGAAAGTGAAAGTTGGTGCTTAGAATTGTTTATTTATGAAAGGAGTTGAAGAAATCCATCGAACAAGTGAATCAAAACTAGAAGTTTGACAAAAGCATCAAAATATTGGATGATATCATCTTGATTCACAAACGTCTCTGCTTATTAAGCCTGAACTTGGTTTCGTTGAAGATAAAGAGAAGACAAAGAAGGCTACAAATTCTAATGTTACGAATACACAACAAAAAGAAAATTTAAATAATTTGAAAAGCAACATCAAGGCTTTCAAGAGTTCCACCAAAATGGATGACAACAAAAAGAAAGGAAATTAAGGAGAAAAAAGTCCCAAAAAAGAACAATCCACGTCCAAGGGCAATCAAGGTCAACTTAAAAGGCCCACTCGTCAAACACAAGCACATATAACCACGTTCCATCAGTCCCTTCATGGCTATTATTTTTCATGCAATCAATTTCATCACAGAGCAATAGGCTATAGAATTTGTGCAAGGGATAATCTTGATTCCACCAAAAGGAATTATAATTCATTTGCTCCTCTAATGCCTTCTAACATTGTATGCTACAAATGCAACAATTTTGAGCACATAGCATGGTTTTGCAGAACTATTTTCGCTGAGCCTCCAAGACAAAACAACAAAGAGGATGTTCCAAACAAAAGAAAGGATGAATCAACCAAGGTTTGGAAGATGAAGAACCAAGAGAAAGAAAAGAAAGAAGAATACATGCTTGTTCAAACAGCTCTACACGCATGAAACTAAGGAGATAATATGTTGACAACAATTGATCATGGCACATGACAAGTGACAAAAGTAAATTTCTTACTCTCGAACAAATGGATGGAGGGGCAAAGAAGCGTAGAGATAATAATAAGAGAAATATATATTTCAAAAGGGATTCTTATTTTGGATAATGGAAACAACTAAAAACGTACTATATGTTCCTCACCCTTTTTGAGCTTGATTGAAAATCTCTCAAATGTCTCCAATAATATTCTATCCTTTAGTCAATTTGACCAATTTGTGTCTCAGGCATTGTTAGGATTGTGTTCACATGATGTCGTCATCAGAGTCTTTAGGATACCATGACTAGTACTAAAAGTGACGCGACATATTGATGGAATGCGCAAAAATGATTGCATTTTGAAAATTATGGCTCCAATCATCAAACCTATTTATAGGATCAATCTTGATGGTATTTCAAGCAACATGGTCAATTTTCAAGTTAGCCCAATTCACGAATTTTGACATGTTACATCATCTATTTTTCATGACCTAATTCAAAAAAAACACTTAAATTTGGGTTTTGATAGTCTATGAGGTACTCATTTTCTTGGGGTTCTATTCATGATCATATGTTGCTCATCCAAGTAACATTTCAAGGCTCAAGGATGAACAGTTCCAACATTATCGATGTTTTTCTCCTATGAGCACAAACGCATCATCTCTCTATGTATTTGGTATTAGAATATTTTAGTATCTTTTCCTATTTTAGAATCTTTGCCTATTTTTATCCAGTTATTTACATTCTTCAATTATGGTCATTTAGATGTTTTATTAATTATTCTATTTAAGTCTTCCATTTTATAAGACTTTAGCTTCAATTTGACACTTCTGTAAATTGCTATATGTACCTGGTGTTTCCACTAATTCAATGAGCCATCTTGAGTTTCATAGTATTAGAGCGAGAGACGCTCTGGGGATGACTCCCTCCCGAGAGGGCCCAAGATTATGAAAAAACCAATGATGGTTTTTGTTCAAGATAGTTTCATGGGTTTTTAGTAGTTGTTTCATGTCTGGCCATCGTTTTGGAAATTCGAGAGCATAAAAATCAAACTGTTCATGGTTTTTTCTAGAGATAGCTTGTCATCAATTTTTTTTGCAAACTTTTTGTGGAATGTTCATGATCGCGTCTAATAAAGGCCCCATTTCTTTGCAGCGGCCGTTTTTTTCTTTGTCTGTTCGTGAAGATTCATGCATCATGGTTATTATTTGCAAGAAAAAGATTAAAGTTTTTTTTGCACCTAGAAGGTTTGCACACGAATTTTGTAAACGCGCAATCTATCTTTTTCTTCTGCAATCGTTCTTTTGCAACCATAGCATGTGCAGTTCAAAGATTGGCCCATGTCCAAGCTTCTTCAAGCCATGATTTTTCCTCTGCAATGCAACTTGTCTGCATTTCTAGGTTGCATCTTTGGCAGTTTGAGCCCACCGCTGTTCGCTACGAAAGGAGTTTTTTTTATGCGTCAGTTTTTTTCTGAGAACATTCATTTTTTCCACGTACTACAAATTGCTCATGTTTGTCTAGCTCATGGATCATTTTTCTTAGATCTACTAGCGTTTGTATTTCTCAGTGAAATTGTTTTTTGTCTTAGACTGCAAATTCCAATGTTCAAAACCAAAAATCCGCCATTGCTCTATACGCAATAGGGTTCGTTTATTTTGTTCGGCTTTTCTACAATCTAGGTTTTCTGATTTGCGATCTATACATGGAGTTCCAACCCGTGGCTAGGGTTCCTCTATTTCATATTTTTGTGATCATTGTCATTTTTTCGAGCTTTGATTATCTACGACCTAGTGTTTTGGGGTCTTTGAACCTGTAGATGTTTGCCTCAGGATCGGTCACTTCAAATTTGTGCCTTCTGCAAATTTCTTGGGTTTTTGTAATTTTTTTCCCTTAAAAGTTTGCATAGGTTCGTAATTTTTTCCCTTAAAAAATTCTGGCAAGGTTTGATAATTTTTTCCTTAAAATTAGTGTAAGGTTTTTTATTTTTTTCCTAAAAAAATTATGTTTTAATGTTAGGATTTTTACCCTTTTTTCCCAAAAAGCAATGCTTTTTAAACTTCTGCTTCAAGGTTTTGTCGATTTTTTCAACAAAAATTATGGCTTCTCACACTATTTTGAGTCTTAGTGCTCATCTGCAAAAGTTCTTAGCGAATCATAGTATCTTGCAACCTGATTTGGGGCATAGTGCTCATCCACAAAAGGATATGGTGATTTTCCTCAAAATCATGGTTTCAATTTCATATCGATATCTCTGGCTATAGGGAGTGATACCTTTGTTTTCCGACATCAGGTTGGCGAGTTTTTGGTTATCTTGGCCATTTCAAAAAAAATTGCAGAATCAAGGAGGGTCTCAATAGCAAGCTCATTTTGCAAAGTGTTCTGAAGAGGAGGGGGCAACCTTCTCTATGCATCCATGACCAGAAGGGGGCAGCCTTCTATACATTTGTGACCAAAAGACCTGCAAATTGTCTTTTTTAGGGTAGTTGATAGAATGACCATTTCGGGAGAATATTAGTATATTTTAGTATCTTTTCATATTTTAGAATCTTTTGCTATTTTTAGCCAATTATTTAGATTCTTCAGTTAATGGTCATTCAAATATTTATTTATTATTTTATTCAAGTCTTCTATTTTAAGAAGACTTTAGCTTCAATTTAAAGCTCTTGTAAATTGCTATATGTACCTGGTGTTTCCATTAATTTAGTGAGCAATTTCAAGTTTCACCTTGTGACATCAATAAGGCATGTGAATAGTATGATGAGAATGTCTCAATAAGATAACATCTCATGCAAAATCGTGATTGCACTATATGAACGTGGACATTTTCACAAAGGGGAAACTCTAAAGAATCCTTATAGTGACGTTTTGGTTTTTGTATTCACACTTTGTGTGATATTCCCCAATTTGATACCAGAATTAACATTAATGATCATAAAATTAAAATATAAAAATAAATAAATAATAAATTATAACAGAATATAGTTGCAAGTTAATTCAGGTTAATATACGTTACGACTAAGTTTGAAGATATCATCAGAATATATCATTAATACTTAATAAAGAAGTCGATGTAGCATAAGTGGTAATTACAGAAGACAGCGAACAAGAAGGGGCAATACTATTGGCAAAACTACGTATAGCAAAGCAGGGAAATATATATTTCTTTGATTGACTTCAACGATGTGCATGTCTTTCCTTATAGTAGACGCAATCAAAATTATCTTCCTAAACACTTTGGTTAAATGTTAACAATGTCATCAATGACCAACGATTATTATTAATGAATTGGTGCCACAAAATTAATAATTATTATCCTTAACAGCAACGCATATGTCAATGCTGATTAAGGGAACAATTAGACATTATACCAATTAAGATAAATCAAAGCTAATGTCAGTAGCTGTTAAGAGGATTATACTGAAGGGGTGCGAATTGTCGAGTATTGAAGAGTTTCCACCTCATACTCCAGCCTCTTCATAGAGTATTAAAGGAAGGACAAACCTCACTTAGAAAGGGGGTAGAAAATAAAATATATATATATATTTACCATTCGATAGATTGAATGGAACATTAGATGGATATTAGTTGTTACTGACCGAATAGGGAACATTCCCAGGGATTAAGAAGGGAAGGAAGTCAGCATAGAAGATAGGAGTATTTGAAATAAACTCCCAGCACTGACAGTGGCAGCGAACAGCACTCGGTCTCAAAGAAGACATGCTGTATGTATTCTGTGGAAAATTCAGTAAAGTTTATATATTGTCAGTAGTTTATATTATATATATATAAATAAATATGTGACAGGGAAATAATATATATATAAAGTCGTACAGATATAATAAATATATATGTAATAATCAAAATCAAACATATATATATTATATGAGCATTTATTAATAATAAGGATAATATATATATGTAAATATATATATATATATTAAAGTGAAATCAGATATATTAGTGGAATCATCTATATATATATATATATAATCGTAACAGTGAAATCAGATAGAAGATCTATATATATATAAGTTATGTTATATATACAGTATATATAAGAGATTGTGATTATATATAAGTATGTTAATAATAATAATAATTAAATATATAGATATATATAAATCAATGTGAGCATATATTAAAAAAGAATAAAATCTAAATTATATTAATGAGATTCTAACATATTTTTGACTCAAATCTCATTGCTACTTTGGTATATGAGAGGGGAAGGGCTGAGGCTGCCAAAGATGGGTAGTCTAAATCCAATGGGATAGCTCCCAAGATAGTGTGGGGACCAGCATTCTCTTTAGCCTTGAGGGCTTGAGCCCAAGCCAGGTTAAAGGCTGGATCTGTAAACTTTGAGGTGGCCTATCAATGGTCTCTAAGCGCTTTGGTGATTGCCTCCAATGTCTTCTCTCATCTTTATAACTGAAGCAATAATAAGATCTGTTCTATAATATGGATTGGAAACAGTCAATTTCTTAGTTCATTACTTATTCCTTATTTTTATTACGAATATTATTGTTAAATTAGCAGGGGACATTACACTTTGTACCTAATAGGTTTTTCATTTTGAACTTGTATATTTTCAAAATAATAAAGAAGAAAAAATTGAGTTCATACATATGTTTTCATGAGCTATTATTACTAATTTCTCGTATGTTAAATCAGTAATCCCTTTATGTATTGGTGGAATCTATTAGTTTCAATTTAATGATCTATGTAATTGATTTGATGAAACACATCATTTCCTAGTACGTTGACTTGTATGTGCAAGTATAGCTTATCTCTTCGTATGTCAATGTTTCTTGTGCTCCATTCATGGTCATTGCAAATCAAAGCATGTTTTATCATAAGAACCCCCTAAGATTGTATCATTTATGAAGTCCTATTTAGTATTCATAAATCTTACAATAGGATTTCTATTCTACATCCTCTTTTAGTTTTATGTTCTCTCCTTTATGTACTTTCAAGTTAAAAGTACATAGAAAATACAAAATAACCCCATCATCTGAGGGAGCTTCCCCTCCCAAATGCAAAGGAAGATCGGTGTTCAACAACAATCTCTCCAACTATTGGCACAATTTAAAATAATGGAATAGATTATTTTGTATTGAAATGGATTTACAAAGAGCTTAGATGCTCATATATGCAATGCCAATGATATAAAGAATAGCAACTATCTAAAGATAGATTGCAAAGAATCGCAACTACAGTAGGATTGAGCATTAAAGCTATCGAATATTAGAAACATTCTAATACCCTCCCATAATGCTCAATCTGTCAATAACACCAATAGCCTCCCTGAATTTTACAAATTTATCAGAACTGAGAGACTTGGTGAAGATATCAGCGAACTGCTAAAAGGTAGGGACATATAGCAGCTGAATAGATTTGTCTCCAACCAGGTGACGAATGTAATGACAATGTGTTTCGACATGCTTGGTTAGTTCATGGAAGACCGGATTCTTGGCCAGTTTGAGCACTCCCTGATTATCACAGGATAGAGGAGTCGGTCTTGACTGAGGAACATGCATATCTACAAGCATTCGCTGAAGCAAAACTGCCTCACAAGCTGCTTTAACTGCTCCTCGATACTCTGCTTCGATGGACGATAGAGCCACTGCATGTTGTTTCTTACTCGTCCATGTGACAACACCGAACCCCAAATTGAACACATATCCAACGGTAGACTTATGATCATCAACAGAACCGGCCCAATCTGAATCTGTGTAGCCACATAGTGTAGGATCAGAACTCTGAGTGTATAGAAGACCATACTCAAGAGTACCACTAACATAGCGCAGGACACGCTTTGCAATTGTCCAATGATCCGTCTTGGGCGTTGTCATAAAGTGGGATATGTAGCTTACCGCAAAACTAATGTCAGGTCTAGTGGCAGTAAGAAAAATGAGGCTGCCCACTAGTTGTCTAAACAAAGATTCATCCACAACAGGTGAATCGGATTGAGCTGATAATTTGAGCCCGGGTTCCATATGAGTGAGTGCAGGTTTGCAATCCTGCATTCTGAACCTGTCCACAAGACTTCTAGCATACTTGGACTACGAAAGAAAGATACTGTGCTCAGTCTGCCAAACCTCAATTCCAAGACAATAGTGCAAGAGTCCCAAGTCTGTCATATCAAAAGTGTGACACAAATCCTGTTTGATTTCAGTGATCAAATGTGTTGAACTTCCAGTGATGATCAAATCATCCACATAGCCAACTATAAACAAAACATCATCACCTACATGTTTGATATATAGGTTTGAATCCGATGGACTCCTCTGAAAACCATGATCGGTTAGATATTTATCAATTTTCATGTACCAAGCCCGAGGGGCTTGTTTCAGACCATAGAGAGCTTTGACAAGTTTACAGACTTTGTGTTCCTGACCAGCAACCTTAAATCCAAAAGGTTGCGTCATGTAGACCTCTTCTTGTAAGTCACCATTCAAAAAAGCACTCTTAACATCCATCTGATGAACTTTCCAACCAAATTGAGCTGCTAAGGCAAGAACAAGTCGTATGGTACTCATTTTAGCTGTGGGAGCAAAAGTCTCTTCATAGTCAATACCTTCCCTTTGTGAGAACCCTCGAGCAACAAGACAAGCCTTATACTTGTCTAAAGATCCATCAGCTTTGTATATTACCTTGTATACCCATTTGCAGCTAACGCGCTTCTTCCCTGCAGCAAGATCAGAAAGGACACAAGTGTGATTTTTCTGAATACTCTGGAATTCAGCATCCATAGCCTGTTCCCACTCAGGGATACCTTTAGCCTTGGAATAAGTCTGGGGCTCATAGACACTATGAATATTAGCCATAAGAGCAAAATTAACTGTAGGTTGTTGTTTGCTTTTATTCCTAGAAACTCTACCTGCAATGAGCTCATCATCCCTAAGATCACTAATAGTTTTAACCCACCATTTTGGTCAGAGAGAAGAAGAGCCAATCTCTGGAGGTGATAGAGGAGGATCAAGAGCAGCAACAGGGGCAAGGAGAGGATCATGTTCGGGGGCCTCAACAGGATCAGCATCAAGTGCCCCAGGGCGAGCATTATCTATATCATCCCCCCCATCAAGTGGTGTTAAAGGAAGAGGAACGTTGTGAGGCTGTTCCTCAGAACACTGCTCAGAAGAAGATAGAAAAGGTCCTCGAGTTTCATCAAAAACAACATCACGACTAAAGATAAGATGATCAGTGTCGATATCTATCAGTCTGTAGGCCTTCTGGTTGTCACTGTACCCTGTCATCATGAGTCTCTGACTCTTGAAATCTAATTTGGAACGTTTAGCATCAGGAATCCAAACATAGGCAAGAGAGCCAAAAATCTTCAGGTGGTTGATCTTGGGCTTACGACCAGACCACAACTCTTCTGGAGTTTTGTTCTTGACAGCCTGAGTAGGGGAACGATTAAGAAGGTAAACAGCAGTAAACACTGCTTCTGCCCAATACTTATTAGGAACACTCCTGTGTTGTAACATAGAACGAGCCATCTCAACAATCGTTCAATTGTGATGCTCGACAACACTGTTTTGCTAAGGAGTGTAGGGTGTGGTGAACTGGCGTTTGATGCCATGTTCAGCACAAAAATCGGAGAATGCGGTAGAACAAAATTCCCCTCCATTATCTGAAGAGAAATGATACTGCAGCCAAACTCGTTTTCAACTAATGACTTAAAGTTCTGAAATGTACTAAAAACATCTTATTTTTGTTTAAGAAAGTACACCCACATCTTTCTACTAAAATCATCAACAATAAGGAAAAAATATTTGCAACCAGTAACTGAAGATGTATTCATAGGACCAGAAATATCAGCATGGAGAATTGAAGTACCTGAGATGCACGCCAAGAATCTCCATCTTTGAAGGGAGTCCGATGTTGTTTGCCAGCTTGACAAGTGTCACATACTCCAAGATGCTGCGTCTGAATCGGAGGTAGGCCAGAAACAAGTTCCTCCTGAGACAACTGAGAGAGATACTGGATGTTGAGATGTCCATATCGCTGATGCTACAAAGTACTGAGAGATAAATCACAAGCTGCCAGAGCTATTTCAGGAGAATCACCAATGTCAGTAAACCGATATAGACCATGATCATCTAGACCAGAAGCAACAATAAGACATGTTGCTCGATCAATAACAGAACATTTGTAGGCACTGAACACCACATCCAATTCAGGAGAGTTTCTCATGATCTAACTCACAGAGCAGATTGAGTGCCATACCAGGAACGTAACATACATTGAGAAAGATGAGCTGACACCCACCAGACTGTATCTAAACATTTCCTTTGCCAGTAATTTTGAACTCCTCTCCTCCACGAAACACAACAGAATCACTGTAGGGATAGAAGTCTGTAAACCAGTCTCGTCGATGGGAAAAATGACGGGAAGCACCAAAGTCGATATACCAAGCAAACGACCGGGCTAAATCAGAAGGGCTTTTAGCCATAAAAGCATAGAAAGCAGACTCCTTTTTCTCAGAATGTTCAGCAACATTTGCCTGTTGATTTGATCCTCCCAGCTTCTTTTGTTCAAAAGCGAGCTGCTGACGGCATTCTTTCTTCATGTGGTCGTACTTATGACAGTAATGACACTGAACACTCTTCTGCTGAGAATTGCCTGAGAATTGATGTGAACTGCCCTATTGTGATGACTGAGAAGACTAAAATTTTGCTGCAAAGGCTTGTTCTGACGAGGATGAGGAAGTACGGTTACCAAACTGCTGCTTTCAACGATCCTGCTGTAGGAGTTTGGTGCACAACTCTGGAAATTTCAGATCGACATTAGTTGAGGTAATGTTGAGAGTCTCTATGAAGTGCTCATAAGATTTTGGTAGACTTTTCAGGGTAATAACGACCATATCTTCTTCCGACCGATGGCTTCAAGCTTATCACAAATGTCCTTAATCTTCGTGAGATGTTCCTGTAAGGACATCCGTTCATCCATCATAATGGATGAACAACTGATTCTTCAGAAAGAACGTGCGACTCTTGTCGGATGTCTCATGCAACTCCTTCAAATATTTCCAGATGTCTGCAGCAGACTTGCCAGAAGGAATCTGAGGCAACTAATCATCTGTGACAGAGAGCTTGAGAAGCATAACAGCTTCTTGATTCCGATCATCGAACTTATTCTGATCTGTTTGGATGGAGGTCGGATGAGTCTCTGTGCCTAGAACAAGCGCATCCAGACGACGATGCTCGAAGATGGTCAACATTCGCTGCTTCCAAGTGTTATAATTGCTTCCATTAAACCGTTGACTATTTTCTAGCATCAAGTTGGTCAAAGATGCCATTTACACGAATTTCGAGGCAATTTTTGGACTGACCCAGAAAAATCTTACAAGAACCCAAAAGAGCAGACGAAAAACCCAAAAAGAATTTGAAACTAGAATTCAAATATGCTGGCTCAAAAAACAAGGCACGAAAAACGAGGTACCCAGAAAATTTTGACAAAGACCCAAATAGGATCTTGAAAAACCCACCACGAATATGTATTTAAAAAAATTCTCAAATCCCAAAAATTAGGGTTTTAGCAAAAAAAACAGCTATGGTTTCGAAATACCACAACAAGAGCCAAGAAAATGCAAAGACGCGAACAGTTACAGGTCGTACGACAGACAGGTAGCACGAAAAATGTAGGTCACGCCGGAAGGAAACCAGGCCGCGTAAAAAAACACAGACACAACAATCCTCTAAACGCAAGCACCTGGTGTCGTGAGTTCGAGCCACAGGTCGTGGATGAACAGGTCACGGATGAACGGTCGCCGATACCAAGTTGCGAACGAAGCACAGGTCGCAGATGAACACAAAGTCGCACCAGTCGGGTGAATACAAGGTCGCGTGCAGAGACAAAGCCCTAGCAAGCTCTGATATGAAGATTTCGTGGGGGTATGAAGACAGGAGAAAGCCCTAGCAATCTCGACCCAAACAAATTCGTGAACAGACTCACGATTTCAAACAACTAGCTCTAATACCATAAAATAATGGAATAGATTATTTTGTATTGAAACAGATTTACAAAGAGCTTAGATGCTCATATATACAATGCCAATGTTATAAAGAATAGCAACTATCTAAAGATAGATTGCAAAAGAATCGCAACTACAATAGGATTGAGCATTAAAGCTATCGAATATTAGAAACATTCTAATACGATTGTGACTACTCTTTAGACAAACAGGGTCAGTTTTGAAGATGAATTTGAAGTGAGAAATTTGTTTACCAACAGTTTTAAGGGGTTGAAGCACAATCTTCAAGTGTAAGTCAATTATGCGACCAAGGGCGCACTCTTACAATTTAATTGTCAAGGATGTGAAATCAAAGAGAAGATCTAGGGGGTTGATATGAGCAGTTATTGAATGTAATGTCCCCATTTTCGCGAGCATCAAAGGTTGTTTGGATTAGCCTATCATTGACCCTCGTAGGCTAAGTCAAATGGTTAGAGGGTTCCCAATTGGCAGAACAGGAAGCTCTTTCCCTTCCGGAGTATAGAAGCATTCAAGATTTGCTCTTCGTTTGGTTCAGTTTGGTACACTTACTATTTATAGTAAGTCATCTATACAACATTTATATATTTGGCAGGGCACCTGGATCGGCTTCAGTTGCAGTAAGTCGACCTTTGGCACCTTTGTTGATCAGGTTTTCAGGGATTTACTAATTTTAGTAAATCAAGGGTTGATAGAGATGGACCATTACTATTTTAGTAAATCTGAGCTCGTGAAACTATCCAATGAAATTGTGCCCAAAGGTGGCATCATTCAGTGCCATCCATTGTTACAATTTGTGGTTGATTTGTAGAAGTTTTTTAGCGTTTGATTTAGATATTAATTTGCAAGGGTTTGCAGATTATTATTATCGCAGATAGCCTGGTCAATGAAGGCCTGCATTCTAAGATTGGGGCCAGCATTTCACAAATAGAGGTCTGCGTTTGGGCATTAAAGGCTGCCATTGCTTGATAGTGGGACGACATTTATTACTACAGGCTGCATTTCAGTTGCAGGGACCAGCATTGTCTCCCAAGAGGCACGTTTTTTCTGTTAGTGCCTTCATACAAACATTTCGAGCCTTAGAAGCAAAATGAGATCATTCAAAAGGGCTGGGATCTGATCTTCAATATGCTATAGGCATGCAAATTATTACAGGTTCTTCATAATTAGTTTCAGACATATATTATCAGCATTGCATACATATTTGTAACTCTTGTTTGGAAGAGAATGAATTAAGTTGATAGGAAGAATTGCATTGTGATAATAAAATATGAAGGTTCAATGAATAGTTTATTTAACTTTTGAAACTTCATACATTTGTATATGTTCTAGAATTGCAAAAAATCATTTAAATACAAACGAAGCAAACTATATACACTCAGAAATCAGAACTTGGACATTGCATGCCAACTGTTTGACAAAATGTCAAAAGGTTAAAGCTAAGTTTTAAGGGGTAGAACCATTGGGGTTCTTAGATTACTTATTGTGGACTTTAAGGGTGAATTATTATAGACCTATGAGAAGAGATTATAGATAAAGTAATTTTTTAGCAGGTTTGTCAAGGAGGATCAAATTTGATTGCAAAAGAAGATCCAAAACTTTTCATTTTATTCTTCTGGATGTCGGTGCCTCATTTTCAAAGGGATTGATGTCTCTTCCAAGGTGGTCAGTTGTGAGTCAATGTCAACAAATCATCTAAACAGGATTGATGTCTCCTGTCGGTTGATGACTGCGAAATTTGTAAGAAGTTTAGAATATAAGAAAAATATTTTGCCATGGTTTTCTCTTGCAAAGCTTTCCACATAAATTGTGCATTCTTGTATTTTTAGTTGCTAAATCTTGCATTTGTTGTTGATTGAACTTTGAAAAGTATAATCGTCTGATGTCCTCTAAGTTCAGGTTTAACTACAGTTTCAAGTCTATGTGGTGACCATGAAACAAACCTTTAAAATTAAAACCATTTCCCAAGGTTATAGGTTATTTCACCCTTACACGAAGCTAAGAAAATGCAATGATCATTGATTTTAGATTTGTGACACTTACGAATTGGAAGCACTTTAGAGCCAAATTGTTTCACTCAGGGTAGCAATTGTTTTACCCAAAAAAAGAATAAGAGCATGTAGCTAAACTTTTAGGAATCAATGGTCAACCACAAATAAAATTTGGGGCTGTAGGGAAGACTACATCCAAAAGGAAAACTTCAATTATGTGCTGACAAATGCCTTGTTGATCAAATTTTGAGGGGGCTGTTTAAGAAATTACTGTCTAGCATAAAAATTCAGCCAACACTCAACACAACACAATTGTTATGACATTTTGAATAGACTGCATGCTCAGTTCTATTGCTGCAAGCCGAAACACCACACACAAATCAATACATACACACTTCCCTGGAACATGGAATAACAAACTACCTATCGCCGGAAGCATTTATCAAGGGGAAAACAGAATCTGAAATCACACATAAATCAAGGAAATCGGCACTCAAGATTGTGCACAAAAGAAAATAACTAATACTTCATTGATATTACTCAAATACATCTTCTAGTCATTTTAGGTTTAAACAAGTACATTACAAAAAGGTGAACAAAACCTTCTTTATTAAGGTACTTTTATTCACATGGAATGTCACTCAAAACAGAAGTACTCCTTTATTTTACCACACAACTCTCTTTGAACCAACAAGTTCTCTTTTTCATCCTTTGAGGTGGCATCAAGAGAGGCATTACTTCCACAAACTACCTGCACCACCCTACTAATGCCCTTGTTCATCCTCCTTCAAGGCCAGCCTATTGCACTTATGATTTCTTTTGCTTTACATCCTCCTTCCTACAACATGTCCTGCCTCTTTCCTTGCACTGGCTCCACATTCTCATTCTATACGCTCTATAGGTTAACATTTTCTTTCACCGTATTACTGTTCTCTCCTGCAACATAAGAAATATACAAAATCCCCAGTTATTATAGGCTGCCGGCTTCCTTATCATGTGATTTTCTACACATAATTATTATGTCCTGCTAATGCTGCTCTCTTTCTGTCGCATGCTGTCCTCCTGATGTCTTCCATCTTCTTCTTCCCAGCATCCTTGCTACTCGACCTGCAGCTATAAACAAAGCCGTTTCAATTTTTCTTCAAATAGATGTTCATTATTCCTGCCCTTCATAGCAGTCTCTCACACCACACACCTACGTCCAATAAAACATACAAGTTCCACTACTAAGATAATCTAGATCTTTCTCCTCTCCAAAAACTGTTCAAAAAACTCCTGCTCAGACTAGATTTAGCACTGAAAATGGGACCTCTTAAATAATATCAAACTTCTGATACCACATGATTTCTTTAAAAGATATCAATATGATCTGTTATAAGTGTCAAAATACTGGTCACATTGCAAGACAGTGTAAAATGAGTTTTGCGGAATACAGAAGGAATGAAAACAAGTTCTCGAGTGGTCCAGACAATTTCAAGAGAGAAACAAAGAAAGTATGGAAGAAGAAAGAAGGAAAGAAGTCTAAAAAATCCATGATTGTCCAGATTGCTTCTCATGCTAAAAGACAAAATTTATGGATAATAGACAGTAGTTGCTCTAATCACATGACTAGTGATAACAGTAAGTTCATCAAGCTTACTAATTGGAATGGTGGTTTAATAAAATTTGGAGATAAGTCATCAATCGAGATTTGTGGTGAAGGTACTTTGAGCATTAATGGCACTTTAGGAACACATAATGTTTGGTATGTAGAAGGATTAAAATATAACTTGCTAACTCCTAGTCAAATGTGTAACAGTGGATACATTGTAACTTTTAACACTCAAGGGTGTGAAATCAGAAAAATCAATTTAGGATTAATTACTGAAGGGAAAAGAACATAAAGCAATGTCTATGATCTCAGAGGAGTAAAAGGTAAATGTTGTTTGTTGGGGCAAGTTGATGAAAGTTGGCATTTGAATAGACAGAAGCTCAGGGTTTTGGGTTCTCCACTCTAATTCAGTTCACAATCAAGCATCTAATCATGGGGAGTATTTCACTGTTGTATTTTATATCCCTGGATGGTGAGATTTTTCGTTTTCACTCTTTGTCTTTGATGTCAAAGGGGGAGAAAAGTGATGTTGGTGCAGATGCAGATTGTTGTTGACTATACAGATTTAAGAGACTGTTTGATGCGGATTGAGTACTGTTATTGCAGAGAATGAGGTGGTTTTTCAATTGGAATTTCTCCATCAATGACAAAGGGGGATATTCATGTCAAGTGCAAAATTAGAAAATCTGACAAAATGCAATAAGTTAAATGAAATTTGCAGAAACCCTAGTCTAATTGAATGCAGATCGGGTTGATATTGAAGAACAAACACATACTGATATATCAGGTCGATATTCAAAAACAAACACATACAGATATATTGGGTCGATGAAGATATTTCTTAATCATTGTATGATCACTCAAGAACCGTAATGGACAATTAATATTTTCATTGCATCAATCACACAAGTCATCTTGTCGCTGGTTTGATCTGCATATTTAAAGTTCTATCTGCGAGTCAAAGAACAGTAATTTGAGTTATTCACCAACTGTCATGGTTCGGTTACAACTGATTTTGCCAACTGTCATTGGAAGTTATATGAGAATATCATCACCACTACAAATGAACAGTATTGTTCTTCATAAAAATAAAAATGTTAAATGAATTACATTTGTAATGGACTAGTTGTCGATTATAACTGAGATTAGTTATAACAAAGAGGACAGTTGTGAGAAGTTATAGCTTATTTCTTGTAACCATCTATACCTGATCGATGTTTTAAAGGTTGTATAAATGTGTTGTGTGTGGTAATCAATTGGAGGCAAAGTATGCACCGTTGGTAAGAAGACTGATATGACAGTGACATATCATGTGTTGAGAATGTGTTAAGAGTTGTCTTTATGCAGAATAGTATCTCTGCAATTAAGAGAAATCAGTGTGGTGAATGGATTTAATAATATGAAGGCTGCAGAGACTCAATCCATTGAATGTGTGTGAATATGTGTGAGGAGTTTGAAAAGAACTTGAGAAATCTAAACTGTGAGAGAGAATCGTTGATGTATCAAACAGCACTAAAGTTTCTCGACAAAATTGAGTCAAACATCAGTAAAGTATCTCTGCAAATCTGAATTGAACAGCAGTAAAGTATCTCTGCAAATTTGAGGTGTCAGTGGATGGTCATTTTTGTGAAGGCTAAGTAATAAGATGATATGAATATTTTGTTTGCAGATTTCTAATGTTGTAAAAAGTAATATTTCTGATTTGTAAATCAGCGACATTTTGTATGTGTAATATCCTAATTGTCGGGGACTCAAGGATGCTTAGTTGGTGCTCAGTTTGAGAAGTTGGTGCTTTTGTTGGATTTGGTGCTCTCAAGTAATGAATTTGGTGATTCCTTAGGGTTGGCACCCCTAAAGTTTTGTACACATTTTTATTCATGAGGCTGGATTAGGACAGTAGATCCTAGCAGCATTTTTAACCATGGTTTTTCAACCATTCTAGGTTTTTCACATACTTCATGTGTTTTGGCTTCTATGTGTGGTTGCATTCTTTACATTTCTAGTTTTATGCTTATCAATTTATCAAAGAAATATTAATTCATTAAGGATCTGATTGCTTCAAGCTATAGAGAGATTTCTTTGATCTATAGACCCAATATTATTTGCCTTTCACCTAAAAGTGCTCAAATAGTGACATGTAGATTTCTTCCTCCAAATCTCGATTCAAAATTGTTGCTTTGACATCCATTTACTCAACCTCTAGGTAATACATAGAAACTACGAATAACAATAATCTAATGGCATAAGTTTTGAAACAGGAAGAAAATATTACCAAATTCAATTTCCAATACCTACAAATAACACTTCTCTACCTATTAAAAAGCTTGCATGCCAAAAAAAATTTTATATACATGAGCTTTTGAATCTCTATAAAGTTACCATAGTTTTGTTCATGGTTATTTCATAACTGTAATGAATCAATAAGTAAACAGTATGGATTTAAGTAAATGATACTTATGCAACTCATTTGCATCCAACAAGTTTCTTTCCTTAAGGCAACACAACCAGCTTTTGAATCATGTTCTTGTCCAAATTTGCCATTTCTTCATCCATGGCTTTCTCCCAAAACTTACTCTCCTTTAACTCGCCAACCTCCTTAACAACTCTAGGTTCATCATCACAAGTATACAGCGCAAAAATACAACAAACTGACAAAGCTTAATAGTGCATGTGAGGTTCTTCTTGGCCCTCCTCTAACTTCTCAAATGGATCACCACTATCTCTACAGGTTCCTCATGAATTTGAGTATCCTCATATGCAATTCCCTCAATCTTTAGCTTCAGCTAAGCATTTTCTTTCTCTTCATCTCTTAAATAGGAGAATGCCTAATCTCTCTAAAGATTACAATAAGATTGACTATCATCTTCCCTATCTAAAGAGTCCAAATCTTGTATCCTTTCCAATGTCCACATTATCACCATAACCAATGAACATACATTCTCATCTTTGAAGTCCAACTTATACCCCTTCTCTTTTAGAATATGCATGTATGCATCGCATCCAAATACTTTGGGATTGTAAAGAGAGCGCTTCTTGCCTATCTTAAACCTCTTCTTGTCAATGTTTTTCCCTAAAAATTTTGCTCAAGCCCAACACTACTAAGAGTAATAATAGTCTTTCAATCAAACATCTTATCCATCCTTTCTATACCCTCATTTTGTTGAGGGGTATATAGAGGCTATATTTTGTGTAGTGACTCCATTGTTCTTAAATTACTTTTCATTTACTCAATCGTCTCCCTTGTCTTTAGAATTTTCCTTCGTTGTTCATTCTTAACAACTTGATTTTATCCTCCTAATTCTCAACAAGAGCTTTAAAGTCTTTTGAATATCAAGGAAAATTAGCAGCTCCAAAATCATCACTATGAACCAAATGCAAAATCTTAACTAAGCAAAACCAAAGTAACATTTAACACAATTTTGTTTTTTGTAAATACAATGTTTAAACCGTGTAGCATGGCAGTGACTTGAGGTATCAACAAGGTGATACCTTAAAATTTCCCCTTCCCAAAACCTTGAGGAATTGTCAAGGCAATACCTTGAACTTCTCCTTGTCAATAAAATGAGTTGAAAATACCTTAATGTCTCCTCTATGCAAAACCTTTAGGTGTTACTTAGGTGATAGTTAGAGGTTTCCCAATCCCATGAGATGCCATCTAGGTGACATAATGGGGTCCCCCCAACCTAGAAGGCATTTTCTAAGCAGCAACTTGGCCAAGAATACCCCTACTACGAGTTTTGGAAGCCATATCTTCTTCATATAGACTCAAGTCAAGGTGCCATCATTGCCAGTTGCATAATATTTTGAGATAGATCCAAACTCAAATCCCTAATATCTCGCCCTAATCATACCTTTTATTTTCTTTAAAGGGCTCTTTCCAAGAGAATTCTTGTCTGTTTTTCTTTATTAATGTGTTGCTCAAGCAATAGCTTGACATGCTCCCTCTTGTCTTTTAGGTATCCTCTTCTTACAAAAACTCGAGTCTCCCATCCTTCTAAGTTCTTCCATAGCCACTAACCTCTCTCATTGACCAAGGCATTACTTCAGTGAGTTCTTGTTATGTCCCCCCAATGTTGGGAGAAATCGCAAGTCTTAAAACCTATCTTAGAAGACGATCCAAATCAAACACATCAAAAAATTGTCTTACTTGTAAGACTTCACAATTTTTAGACCCTCACAAATAGCAATCCATTGATTGGTTTGGGTTCCCTAGTAATAGCAACAATTTTATTAAGAAGGATGATTTTCCTTAATTAAACACCGATTACAATTAAAGCTATTTATAAGGGCAAGCAGCTAACTAATGGAAGTGGGTGTGACATAGTTAAAGTGAAGGCTGACCCCTTACTATTCAATAGTGATTAACTAGTGAAGAGGTGTGACTTAGCCAACTATTAGTATTCCCCAACAAAAAAGATGATCTTCCAATAAACATACAGTAATTATTTTCCAAAGGGGAGCGATATAATAAGCTAAAAGGAACCGATTTACAAAGAGGTGCAATGATAGAGGAGATGAGATCTCATAAGAGGGGAACATATAAATACATAAAGAGCGACTCAAAGGCAACCATGGATCATCCAGTAAAAAAATCAAAACCAGATATCGATCTAAGGAAGACATCGAATCCAAACTTCAATTATACTTGCAACTGTGTTATTACATCTATTAAATGAAATAGCTAATATTGCATTGAACTAAACAGCAGAAATCATAAGACCAGCAGCAGAGATAGTCCTCGAACAGCGTATCATCTATAACAGAACAAATTGCAATACTACTTTCAGTCACCGTGGTATGACAAAACAATCATACTCTTGATGCATATCTGAATGGATGTGAATGGCAATATATTCTTGCAGACTTTCTCTCTGATATATCTATATTCTTAGAATAGATATATGCAATGTAAATATATATATCTATACAATCAACCATAATATAAACCTACAAGAATCAACCATATTAAGGAGAGTAAGTGCAGAAGAAGGGGAATGGTGAGGCCTCACTAGGTACACCACCTCATGAGATTGGTTAAGGACTGCATGAGGCGAAGGGGAACGGAGGTTTCACTCTTTGGCCTAGGGTTGAGTTAAGGGCACCCTATTGCAATATTCCCTCTAAGCCTGTAAGGGTTAGTTATTGAGGTAACTAAGAAACAGATCCTCAATCATAAGAGGAGATAAGGATAGCGTGATCGAAGGGAACCATGTAAAGGCTCCACTAGGTACGCCACCTCATGAGCATGGTTGCAACCAAATGAGGCCAAGGGGACAGAATTTCCACTCTTGGGCCTAGGGTCGTAGATAATTAGGGCACCTTATCATGTCTTTCCTATCTCAACCCGCATTATGGATAGAGCCCATGTCATAAGCTATAAGTGTATTTCTTTCTTAGCCCTAAAATGTATGTATTGCATGTATTATGATTACATTATTATCTAATTTGGTTATATGTGCCAAGACATGGTTATCTCATCTTATTCCTAGGTTAGGATTATATCTCTAACCATATTATGTTCCTTGTTTCATTTGGATTTTGTGAATTTAGGACAGATTTTAAGGTAATCCAAGAAAGGTACATTACATATCGTAAGGCTTTCATAGGACAAAAATCCAACTCTCGCTCTTCTAACCTAGGCAATACATTGCGGTATTCCTTGGACAACATTGGCTATCACCTAGGCAGTTCCTCTTTAGCAGTATAATTCTTTGGAGGTGATGCTCAAGCAATAGTTTGAGAAAGCAACCAAAATATAGATTGGGGATTTTCACCCATAGTATAGAAGACTAGTAGACTAGATTTACGAATTTTTAGATTATGTGTTTAGTTAACTATCAATAACATGTAACAAATCTAAATACCAGCAAATATGAAATAAAATGAAACAATGATCAAATTTTATGTCGGAAACCCTTATGAGAGCAGCATCACCAGCAAAAGACATTGAAATTGTATTATTCAGAATCCACACCAACTCAATGCAACAATGCTATTGGAAAACATTTTACAAAGTCTCAATGTACAACATACCATTCTTTTGCAATCTCTACAACGTTTACACACGAACAAGATGTTAATGTCTCCAACATCAATTACAATGAGTTTGAAAATAGACACATTCACACATACTGATATAAATACTTTTATTCACTGGACAACTAACTATTCTACAGTTTAACAGTTAACCTTTAACCAACTTGGGGAATATCAAGAGTCACACAACCATGTTCCAACATGCATGACATCAGCAGAAGTGCACTTATCAACAAGTACAATGCCGCCATGTGGGTAATCACCTTGTAAACATTTTCACTGCTGCACACTATGAATCATTAGTTACATCCTGTGCACTATCAGTATCAATGCCTTTCCAATATAACCAGCACTGCTAGCTTCTCAGTTGTGATATCACACGCAAACATAATTTCAATTCAGATAGCTTGTGATACCTTGTATCATCATGTAAGGAATTATATAGGGCCTCGTATCATGCAGCATATTCACTAATTCTTCTGAAAAGGCACCCACATCACTGATCATCCTTCCAGCAAGCACTGAACATATCTTCAGTTGACAATTCTTTTAAACAACTTGCAGCGACTATCACAGCACCACAATATGTAGACAAGCCATGTATGATGCACCACAACTACTATTACAACATCATCACACGTTGACCAACATAATATTTTATAACTTCACTACAGTCCACTACAAAGAAGACTATATAAACTCTTTTTGTCAATACCAAACTTCCTCAAAACATATTACAACATTCCTATATAAAAAATGACATGCACTCCCAATTCTTTCATCTTCCAATACACCAAATGGACTTTCACTTTTCCATTTAAAAACAAAAGCTTGACCTTTCCATAGCCAAATACTTTTCTGAGTCAAATTGTCAACCAAAAAGACTTATCCTCCAACATAGCTTTCATAAACATTATAACTTCCCAGCACTTTATATTGGAGCTGACAAGAGACGTAGATCTTCCCTCGGGCTTGGATCTTCATGACTCATTTCTTCTTCTCACCTTTTTACTTAGACCTACCTCCGATGACCAAAGCATCCTAATTGGATTTTAGAACTTTTTTGCCTCATTAATTCTAATCAGGAGGCAAAAACCACCTTCATAAGCATCAATTTAGAAGTATTCACGCTGATTATCATGACCAAGTTATTTCATGAATCTAGCAACAAGCATGGCAAAGTAGGACACTAGTTTTCTCATCCATTTTCACATCTACAAATGCAAGCTAATTGATAACAATATTGAAGGTGATCAAATATCCAGTAGAATTACCGTCTCCCATTCTCCAAGAGTACAACTTCTTTTATTAAAAAGCCTGTTCACAATGATTTAGTTTGATCCAAAGTCTCCAACTTCATCCAAAGTTCCCAACTTCATCCAAAGTTCAATTGTAGCATCCTCAATTGAAACTTTTAGCATAACTGAATCCACAAGACAAAGTCAAACCAACCTTCTTATCAACTTTTTTTAATGTTTTGTTTATAAAGGTCAAATGGCTTTTGAGATAGACTTTAGCTTATTGCCTTTTTCTTTATTCGCTGTCAGACTAATCCTCTTAACTGGTTATTTATTTAATCTTGGTCATCTTTCTGTGTTTTGTATTTGTAATATGGTAGCAAAGCCCAAGTCCAACTTAGGAATCGGTAAATACATGAAGATGTAGGGGCTGTTGCCTGGAAAAGGAGTTCTTAACATTTTTTTTTCAAAATTGTGGGTGTTAGTTAAAATATTTTCAATTTTTAATTAGTAGAAAATTTAGTATTTCTAAATCAAGGATTTATGGAAGTTTCTAGGGTTCCTGCAACTGTGTGACTAAAGGGTTTTTCTACTCTTAGTCCACGATTACAACTTACAAGAAGGAAGGCAGCCTCTTTTATGCAACATCCCGTTGGAAGGCATCCAACATTTAACTGGTAAGAACTACAACACCTAGAACCATAGTCACCTGGAGACGGGGAGACTTGGAGGTCTCCGGTACTGGTACCAGTACTGATACGGCAATTTTTCAAAAATAGGAGACGGGGGTACTTGGAGACGGTAATTATTTTTTAATATAATTTAATAATTTCTATCATAACATAGAGCTTTGAAATCATAAAACAAGAACAACGGAAAGTTTTAAGTATCAACATTAAAAATTTAAAACCATTGAATAAAAACATGAAATATCATATAGTCTACTATCTAATAGTAATGCCATTTATTTATTTAATAATGTTTCATATAGAGTCAAATAGTTCAAAACTCACACTGCATATCTGATTTCTGAGTATCGCACTAGTATATGTCATATCAGATTATGATTTATCATTACATATTAAAATTTGAGATTCAAAAATATATTGTTTGATGCTGAAAACTAATATGCAAACCAAAAACTGAGAACTGTAAACAAAAATCAGAAATCTATCTAGTATCATCTACCCCACAATGTTTTGATCAGCCTGTGTCTCCAGTTAGGGCCTAAAACAATGCAAGTCTCAGTCCAAATGCAAAGTCGTCGGGCCTAAAACAATGGTCAAAAACTCAAAAATGAAGTATTTTTTTTAATGTGCTTTCTCCTCCGGAGATGCGCGGGAGACTTCAAATTTCGTGGCGAGAGACTGAGAGACTTCATGTCAAAGTCTTTGCTCAATTTTGAAGACTCTGGAGTCGTGCAAGGTCTAAGAGACATGTCTCCATCTTCGAGACGCGTCTCCCAGTGACTATGCCTAGAACCAATGAATGATCATAATTTTTGAGTAAAAATGACTCGAAAAAATTGTCCTCAATCTCAACATTTTCCCAGCAATTGCAGATAAAAACAAAAGACATGTCTCTTGAACATGATAAAGAATCATTCGTGTTGATCAAGTTGTAAGTGACAGATGTTATGCTTCTCAAAGTCCAATTAGACATGAGTTCAGCTGAAGTTTAAAAAAATCTATGAGAATTTCATGAGACTAAAAATAAAGGTAGGTCCTCCTTTCTAATAAATGTGTTTTTCTTAATCACTATGGATGACAGAGCATCCTTATAGGAGCAATTATTAAAGATCAAGGACATCAGAGATCAATTGTCAGCTATGTTAATTTGTGGTGGTAAGGGGGTTTTTGTATGTTAAGTTGGGTGCCACCGGGTTGGATTTCTCTATTCCGCCTAACTCTAGTTGTAAGGAGATTTTTTCTGATGCAGCACAAACTTGTGAAAGAACTGTTCTTGTGTCTGTTAGGACTGTGAATGAGGGGGTCCCTCCCACCCAAAGCCTCCTGCTAGTGGACAAAACTTTGCTTGGGTTGCCAGATCTACTAATACTGCTCCTCCAAAGGTGAAACCTTGACCCCTTTCTTATGCCAAGACCACACCTATGGTTTGTGGCCTTGATGTGGTTGATAATGCGGACTTCTGCCAACATTGTGGGTTGGTTTGCAAATTTGTTGGTTTTTGGCCTTTTCTTTCGGACCTTCATCGATGGGTGTTGGTCTCTTGGAGACCCCTAGTTTCTGGTAACATTGAGCTTTTCCCTAGTGTTAAAGGGTTTTTACTTGCTTTTTTTTCTTCTTCTAATGGCCAAGATCTGGTGTTGACCAAGTTGTGGGTTTGGGGAATTCACTCTCTTTTTTCCAAACCCAGGACAATCTTCTTCAACCCTCTTACAAAACCACTCAGTGTGCGTCTGGTGTGTGTTCGTCTCCCTAATCTCCCCCTTCATTTTTGGGAGAACTCTTGTTTTGAGGCCATTTGAAACTCTATTGGTCATTTCCTAAAGGTGGATGATACCACAACTCCCATGGGTCTCTCTACCTTTGCAAACATTTGTGCTTGACATTGACATCTCCACACCTCTTCCTGGGGATGTGGTTCTCATTGTTGGGGATAGACCATGGACTCAATTGTTGGATTATGAGGGCCTCCCCTTTCGATGTCGTTGGTGCTTCTCAATTGGTCACCTTGCAACAGATTGTTCAGTCCTGCATCGTGAAGGTGGAAGGATGTGAAGGATGATCATCTGACTATCTAAGTTTTTGATTGTTCCTCTAACGACTCTTCATGAGTTGCTGATGACTCCCTTTAGGATGATGCTCCTGCTACAGATTTGGCCTCCTCGAACCCAGTGGGCCCCTACTCCACTTCTTCTTTTTGTTGTGACCCCCTCTAGCTGCGTGGAACCTTCTCGGACTGCTGCTCCTGATCTGCTCCAACCTATGGTTGATGATGTGCAGCGTTGTCAGCACTCTAATTGTGGTGGTGACAGACTCTCAAAGTGGGATTCACCACTTGCTCCCCCTTGTGGTGGAGTTTCTAGTGATTGCATCACCTAGGCGGTGGTAGGTAGGATAAATAGTCCTTTAGTCTCTCATTCTCCTCCCCACACTGTGGGTGAGCTGTCTATCCACCCCTAATGTGGGTTACTAGCTATTCGGCTAGTGTGTTGTTAATTAAATGGTCTGTTGTTGACCTTGATGTATATTTAGCCAGCAACTTTATTGTTAGTGTGTTGTTAATCTCTATTGGCGCCTATGAGCTGTAGCTGTGTAAGGGGCAGCACCCTTGTTTTGCTTCTATCTTTAATCAAAAACATTCCAACATCTACACAATTTTCTCATATTTTCTCAATGGCAACATTCAATATACAAACGAAAATGACTATACACCTAACCATCCACTTGTCAAAACTCAAAAAGGAGAGTGTCCAAGTTGCAATTCTCTAGCTCCCAAGAATCATTTTTGCTTATGTGTAACTCCCTCTTTGTCACAAATTATCTTAGATGCTTCAATTGTCACTACCATCATCATGCTCTAACAAAATAACTTCCACGTCATACCCAACATTCCAAGAGACAATTTGTGTCATTCAAGAAAATCTCATGGATGATTCCAAGTGTCATGCCCCAAAAATTACAACTTAAAATATGAACACAACTAGCCTTAATATCTTAACATCATTGAGTGAATCCTTCTCACCTACAGCAATCAAATAAGCCTAGGTTACATGTTTAAAGTAGGATGCCCTTTATGACTGATCTTTAAATAACAACATAGTTTTTCTTAGTCAGTGTACAGATCAGTTACTATTTTAAAATTTTGATTTATATAAAATATGAACGGCAGCTTTCCAAATCTAGTGCCTACTTTTAGTCTCATAACCAGACAACAATTTTCGGTGCTTGAATTTATCAAGGAAAATGGGTACCAGCTAGCAAAACACCATAATAAATCCATGGCAGTTCCTAGCATCTCCAATGAAACATATAGACAAGAAAGAACTAGAAACAAGTTACAATCCTAAAACTACAATCCTGTAAGGGTATATTAAACCAATTACAATTTACAATGAGATCTGAAGCATATTCTTCAAAACATCAGCAAGATCAGTCTAATGCAACCCAAGAAAGCTAGATCAATTTTTTCCACTAGAAAAAAACTTTCTTTAAAGCATGGCCCATAATTCCCAATGGTAAATACTATGAGACTAAAAGGATAGACACTAAATAATATATTTATTTACCACAAATATTACATTCTGCATTACCAAAATCAAACAAGGAAAGGCATAGAAGTGGCAACCTTCTTTTCCCTGAAGCTCTGCTTGAGAAAAATCCATGTGGGCTACATTCATAGGCATTACCTCCTCTTTCTCACCACTATCAGTAGCTTTCAGTATTATGTTCGAAGAAACATTTTTATTTTCTTTCTCAATCGAAGTTGATATGCCTGAAGGAGGATTTAAATGCAGATTATTGTCATCCTTTGTCACGGTTACTGCAAAATCATCTGTCAAGAACATCAACTTGATCAAACTTACATTTTAACTTGAAGTAGTTATCATTACAGTGCTATGTAGCTTGAATAAGAAGATGCATTTCCCAAAAGTAGAAATATTAAATAATACACAACCAGTAAAATAACACAAAAGATTATTGGCTCTTGAATCAATTTTCAATCTGCCAAAGCAAAGCACAATTTTTTTTTAAAAATAAAGCAAGCACAGATGGACGGGCATAAGCCTCATGCACACAGCAGTTACATTGGAAAAGCATACTAACAATGTCAACAAACTGACAATGTCTGAGAACTTATCAGCGGCAGCAATCTTCCACAAAGTTTATATGTATAGAAATTTAGTATATCATTCATCTATATTGCAATTTTACAAGAAAATGTGTAATATAACCTTTCTGCTGCAAGAGGTATGAAAGCAGACAAAAACGATATTTATCTGACATCCTCACGGCTACAAGTTCAACCTAAATTCAACTCCAGTCAAGAAATGATTCGCAATATCTTGAATGCAAGCATCCTTGGAGTAATACAAACAGGTCAAACAAACTTTAGGATGAACGGCAATAAATTGAACTTATCAGAAGCCGCAAATTTTTCTACGATGTGAATAGTACTGAAAATTGGACATGCTGTTTGTGTCCCTTAGATTATATTCCTATTTTATAGCTTATATTTATGATCATTTAGTTCCATCAATAATTTTACAATTCATACTTCTCTTAAAGTTTCATATTTCTATTCATTAGGCCAAAACATTTCTTTCCAAATCCATGCCTTGATAGGTTTTTCATTATTAGTAGTCAAATTATGCAAAATCTAGAATGTAGGCAACAAAATATTGCATTTTATTAATACATTTTGGTTTCATGTTTCCATATCAAGTTTCAGAAGAGACCAGTTTCAATTGGATAACCTATGGATCTACCATACCCAGTAATTATGTTTTTTGTCCTCACTGGGATAGGACCAGTTTTTTGGACAAGATAAATATTTCAAATCCTTAGTAACCATATATGCGAATATTAATGGTTTTGGTAACCATATAAAATCGTATCTTAGTCTTATACCATCCATTACAAAAATAATTGCAATCCCAACATCCCTATCAATTTTGCATTTGATGTGCATATGGTTGTCAATACTATTTTGACAAATCTTAACCAACATGTGCTTAATGGTGTAAGCTTATTCTCTGAAATAATAATTAAGATATTTTTTAGTTCAACAAACTATACAGGTGTTACTTCTGTAAATAGGTCATTGCAGTTTGCTTAACTTCCATGAAGAGAAAATATGTCATGCTGATAAGTTTCTGAAAGCCATAATCAATTTAATGCATGACCTTGAGATTTAAATTATTCTAGTTGGACATTGCAGTATTTATTATGTTCTGTTCAGCAACAAATTCAAAGGATTTGTACTGATTTTGTGATTTTCCTTACTTCAAGAAGTACGCAAATATTCTGAAAGGCCGCCTTTTACCAACTCAAACTGTGGCAATGTTCTCCTCTGCTTTTCAAACTCAGAGAAAAATCAAGTATATAATTGTTTTCTTCTGACAAGATAGCGTATCTACTCTTTCATTGTGATTTATGAGGGTCTCTGTCCCTAATTGCATGATAAATATTCAGGCTTGCTCCCAGATTCAGCCCTTCACTCTTTTATTGCCAACAGATTTTCTTCTCTCAATAATTTGAAAGAATTCAGATAGATACTCACAGGATGTTGAGAGATCAATCGTGCTATGAGGGATTCTTGAGGAAGAATCAAATGCAAATTATGTTAAGAAGAGAAAGAAATGTCTGCAGTTGACATTTTTTACCATGGTTGAACATTTGCAACGTGTTCAGCTGTATATGAATTCATTATCATGGGAATTGAGCACAGCTGACAGGTTCATCTATACACAAATATACTAAGTTGCTGAATCCTGGGACTTTTCCAGTGATTCCAGGTACAAAACATACCGGAAACAGGTTCTGAAATGAATCTCCTGTGGGTGTGTCCTTTGTGTTTCTAGATGTCAAAATGTTTAGTAATTCTAGTTTGATCTTTTTTATATTCTTAAGACCTACACTGCTGATTAGTGAACTCTGAGCTTATCTATCATGAGATTCAAGTATGATATTTTTGATACTGAAACCTGAAACTAAATTAGAATGATATGTTTCAAAATTTGAAATTTGTAATTGTTTTGTTTAGCATATGTAGTGGTATATGACATTCTAAACTTAATTCTATTTTTTGGCTGCATATAAATATATGTGTGTCATGTGTGTAATTTTTTTTTGTTTGAACTTACCAAAAACATACCCAAGCCCACAAAATAATTCTGCCATACCAGCATTTCATACCCAAGTACCTGTTCCCATTGTCATACCTTATTTGGCAACTTAGCTTATATATGATAGAAAAATGGAACTGAATATTCATCTGGGGAGTCAAAACAGAAATGAAGACCTGTTTGGAGAGTCTAAATAGTTCACCTTCAATCACTTTGTATGGAAGAGATTACAATTCCTTTTGGTTGACTCGACTAATCATCTAGTAGTATAAATGCATTCATTCAGGCAAATACTGATTAAACTTCCATCTTGGGAAGGCAAGGAAGGATTGGAGAGACAGAATTCTCTTGCGAGGGCTACAATGCAGTTATGCTTCTCTTCACGACATCAGTAATCAAAGGTAAAAAGCCATTTACCATATTTCTCAAGGATTTGTGTGATTTTATGTAACCAAATTGGATTTCATTAAATCAGGTGCGAGCAATGAATACTGGAAGAAATGTGCTTGTGCAAATTGATTTTGATAGTTTTCCCACATTGAATTTCTCAAGGGTTAATCGTGTTATCTTTAGCTTGTGCTGTTTTTTCCAATTATTTGTTTTATGCCATCTCGCTACAAGTTGCTAACAACTACTGCGCAAGAGGATAAAGAAAACATGGATATGCCCATCTCTATTGATGTAGGCCTTACATGTTGCTAAATTTTAGCATAAACTAATAATCAACAAAAAGATGAGTAAAAGGATTTGGATTGTTATCCCTCCAATGGGTCACCCATAGAGTTTACAGAATACTCATGTCCATTCAAAATGTTCATAATATATGGTATTTTTCTTTTCCACACATTCAGGATTTACAGCATTCATGCTCATCCTCCCTAATTTCTAAGATTATCTTCTTTTTCTTCTCTTAGCTTAGCTTCTCTTGTAGCTTCATCTTTAGAGATTCATTTTGACACCCTCATGGTTTTCATCTATTTCACCAACAGAAACATTTGTTTCCACCATAGATCCACAGAGTCCAGAGCTGGGTAAGTTATGTTGAATTTTCGTGACCCAACACTCGGACCCACCCAGTCTTGCCAGACTGACCGCATCTGCAAAACTTGCCAGACTCAGCAGTCCCGAGCCTAAGACCCTACTGTGTGGCCAGCAAAATAACGGTGCCAAAAAAAATTTTTAAAAAAAAATTTGCCTTAAAACAAAAGTGGTTGTATTTGTCCTCTCAACAATGAAAACTCATTCTTATTGTTTTCGACTACAAGGCAGAGAGGAAAAGAGCCTTCAACAAAAATAGAGTGCCATTGAAGAGAAAACCAGCAGATCAGTTGAAGACAAGATAGTGATTGCAGAACATTTGGGCAATTTAGTAGCTCGCATTCACACATTTAGAGCAGTTCAAGAAGGATTTGGAGGAGGCCACTAAGCTAATTTTGTGCTGCATATCTCATTTTTTCAGCAAATTTAAAGAGGTATGTTAGAATTTTTTGTTGCTTTTTGGATTTTTAATTTCAAATTTTACTGTACATTTGTTTTATTTTATTCCACATTATGTTAATGGAAAAACAATAAATCCTAGGCATCCAACAATCAAACCCTAGCTTTTTTTAATTTTTTCCCCTTAATTCTTTAGCTGCAAACCCTAATTGTTCTTAGTTTTTATTTTTCTTTATTTTAATTCAATTAAAAAGTGTAAATGTTTTTTTTTTTTTTTAATTTATTGCGACTTGCCATTCATTTACAAATTGATCCAAAATTTCAAGCATAATGTCACCCCGGGCCCAATTAGAGGGGATCTTTGTTGAAAACGTGTTATCCACAAATCGAAAAAGGTGAAATAATATGTTTCCATTGCAAAACAAAATACAATAGAGGGGTCTTAATCAGTTGAAGTATCACTTTGCACACATATCATGCCATGTTGCTAAACCATGCCAATTAGCACACCTTTATGTTGTACGTGAAGTACAATGTCAACTAGAGGCCTTTTAAGACAAAAAAGAATTAAAAAGGAAGCAAGGGGAAGATATGGCAAACATTTATGGAGAGGGTTCTTCAATTCCTCCATTTCCTAGACCTATGAGTAGTGGCAATGGTGGTGTGAGTGTGGCCATTAGGCCTCGGATTCGTAAAAACATATCATCCCAATTAGATTCATTTTTCACTCCACGCACGACTCCAAGTTCCCAACCATCACTTCAGTGCATGGTTTAGAATAAGGAAAAGCGTGATGTTGGAAGAAGCACAATTGGAGATCTCTAATTCTATTGCGCCATTCAATTTCATACAAGCAAAGTAATCACTATTATCATGGTTTGATTTCTATATCTGTTGATTTTTTTGCTCTCAAGGGTATGTGACATTGAAGATTTTAATTCTTACAAACGATACTTATTTTATCTATTTAATTTGTTTTAGGTCTCCTTATTGGCAAAATATGATAGATGTCATTATGATTTGTCGTACAGAGTTTAAAGCCCCTACTGACGAGAAGATAAAAGGTGTTATTTTGAGTCAAAAGGCAGCTAATGGCAAATCCACAATTGATGACCAGCGTGAGGTATCATGGGGGGGGAAGGGTTGCAACATCGTGATTGATGGTTGGATTAATAGAACAAGTAGAACACTGCAGAATTTTCTTGTTTCTCATTAGGTAATTGTACTCTGTAAAGTCCTTTGATTTAGCGATTAAGATATTTTATTCTTATTTTACTGAATCATTGATTTAAGCTTTTTTCTTTCTCGTATGGCATAGTTCTTTTGAAGTCAACAGATGCTTCAAACAACCAAAAAACGTTGAGTTTCTCTGTGAGGCCTTGGAGGAAGTGTTTGCTGAGATGGGTGAGGAGAACATGGTACAGATAGTCACAAATAAAGCAGCAAATTATGTTGGTGCAGATGGACTTCTTATGGAGAGGCCCCCCACCTTGTGTTGGACCCCTTGTGTTGCTCACTACCTTCACCTCATATTGGAGGATCTTTGCAAACTTCTGTAGATTAAAACATGTGTGGAACACACAAGAAATATTTGTAAATACAAATATAATCATACTTGGGTCCTCAACCATATGAAGAATTTCACAAATAAAAGAGTTGCCTTGTCGGGATATTACCCTCTTTGCAACTAATTTTATCACTTTGCAATCCTTGCTTCAGTATAGGGCCACTTTGAGATGCATGTTTGTCAATGAGGAGTGGTCTACATCATCATATGCAAAGGCTACTGCCAGGATTGACACAGCTGATTAGGTTTTTGATGAGCATAGTGTTGGTTCCCAAAATCACAGATTGGAAATCCAAGAGCCTGCCAATTCTCCAATAGGATTCCAAATTAGTTTTGGCCAACGAATGGGAATAATCCAAATTCCCCTGCACTTTAGGCTTCACTACACCTAGGCGGGTAAACCTTCACCTCGAACCTGATCACTTTATTCAAGGCTTTTCTATAGCGAATTTAAGCTTATGAGTTCTCCGGTTGGCAAAAATCCTCAAACTCTATCAATATAAAGTTATGTGATTACTTGAAATGATTTGAATGTTTGCGTAAGGTTTATCAATAATTGATTAGATACTTGCAAGAAGGAAGTATATAGATTTATGACTTCAATTAACAACTCCAATAATTATAATCCAATGATTTTAAATGACCAGTGCCTTTGTTTATCCGGGCGATAGAGTCAACTATAACAAGGATTATTACGTACAAGTTTATGAGACAATATTTACAAAAATATCATCAATTACTCCTAAGCTCTGCAAAAGACAAATCTTATATGCAATTCTCCGTTAGTCCAAAAGGAATTTAACTTCTCCAGCTGGAAGTCCGATTAGACAGAGATAAGGAAACACATATATATTTCACTCTCCTGATTGTCGAACAAAAAATGCAGGAAAATATCCAATGCAAAAATAAAACTTTGTCAGAATAATTCAATAATCCATTTATTGATCACAAAGGACAAATCCACATTTTGATTGCAATCTGTTTACCTTGAAAAAAGGACCTTTTATTTATTATTAAAATATAATATTGAAATTTATATTAAAGTCATGCTTTAATATTTACATCTTCCCTTACAAATATTCTTCTTCTAATTGCTTATTTGAATTTGTCCCTCTCTCTACATTTTACATTATGTATATATATGTGTTTGAGTGGCTTTCACACCTCTTTAGGGTGAAAAGACACAACCCTTATTACAAATTATTTTGAAAAACAATAAACTAACTAAAAAATAACTACCAAACTTTCAGATTTGGGTCTGGTCAAAAAACCAAAACACCTCGTGGAAAGCTAATATTTTTACTGCAGATAGGAAATTTGATTTTCCGAACTGGGTTGTTTTTAGATTTTTAAAATGCAACAATCTTCAAGCTCTATCGGCAACATCTTTGCAGCAGGTCGAAATTCCAGCATTTTCTGAAGGCTTCGATTAGTTAGTTCTATTTATTTGTGTCATAAAGCTTCCTTCCTTTGATTTTTTTAATATGGAGAAACTTTCTTATTGATAATGGATTTGGACTCTCAAAATTTAGGGTACCACCACATAGTTTTTGGCAACCAACCAAGGAGATTGTGCAAGTAACTTTCCATTATATTTTTGTTTTTTTGATCGAAAAAAATTTGATTAATTTTGTTCCCACTTGTTTATGTTCTTCATTAAAACTTGAAACTTAATGTTTCAACTTTCAAAATTATTGCAGTTCTATTACCTCATCTTTGTCATGGTCCTAAAATTTTGTTTCTTTTGACAAAATGATATTTTAGATTGCTTGACTGTCCTTACAAAGTCCTTTAAATCTTTCATATATTCATAAACTTTCCATACTTAGCAATTTTCTAAGTTGTGGGCAATATTGCAAGATTTGGAAACCATGTCAATAACTCGCAAAGTTTGGCCAAATTTCATTTTTAACAATGTCTTGTATTTCATCGTCTTTCCTTTTTCGTTAGTATTTTTAGTCAAAATGTTAACTCATAAATTTTCCAAAGTCTATGGGTCAAGTTAACTTTTGTGTGTATGTGTGAGTCAGCATTTCAACACATTTCCGTAAAAATTTTGAAAACATAGTTTTCATCATATGTTGGTAAGTTTCATGGTTTCCAAAACCTTTCAAAAACCTAGCAAGGACAAAAAGTGTGCTATCAGAAAAAGGGTTTGAATTTTCGTCCAAAGAAAGTGTATGATGTCAGTAACATACGATGTTTGCAAAACTAAGAGAATCTCCAAAAATGTTAATGTGGAAAGGTCTTTCACCGATGAGTCCAAGGTAAGGTTCTTAATGTCAGTAATTAAAGGAGTTTCTACAGCTTAGTAAAGTACCAATAAAAAGAGAGTTCAAATATTTTAATGGGGAGATTGATTTGATGGTAAATTAGAAGGTTTTTATAACTAGTTTAACTTCCAACAAGGTTACAAAAAGAAACAATTTTGCTGATAAAAGGGGGCATCGTATGAAGAGTTCTTGATACTAATCATTTTGTCAATAGTGTTTTGAAAAGGACAAAGGAATATTCCATGTCGGCATATCAAAAGGTTTACAAAACCATCAAAACTCACCCACAAGAATCAAAAGATATCAAAAGGAAAAATGACATATCAATAGTTCCTATAGTTCTCCAAACCTGCAAACTATAAATAAAGTTTGTAAAAGGGAGAAGATTGCGAACAAAGTAAAGAAAGAAAAAGATAAGGAAAGTGAAAAAGCAGTAAACACTAGGTCCGCAAAACCTAGCAAACTCCAAACAAATTACTTAATACACATCAAAGCATCGACAAAGAAGAAGATAAAGCAAAAGAAAGGCACAAAGATTGAGCAAAGAGTTAACAAGAAAACTAAAATCGACAAAACCACAGGTTTGTAAAACCTATTGAACTCCCGACAAGGAGATTAAAAAGCCCAAACTCCCGATTTTATTAATATTTGGGATGAAAGGATGAGGGCTAAAGGAATGCTTTCTTAGAGAAAGGGAAAGGAAAAGATAAAGGAAAAGAAAGGCATGAAGATTGAGCAAAGAGTTAAAGGGAAAATTAAAATTGACAAAACCATAGGTTTGTAAAACCTATTAAACACTAGACAAGGAGATTAAAAAGGCCCAAACTACCGATTTTATTAATAATTGGGACAAAAGGATGCAAGCTAAAGGAATGCTTTCTAAGCAAAAGGGAAAGAAAAGTTTCTTAGTTAATTGTTTTAGTCAAAAATCAAATTCACATGGTTTAGTTGTTCATATTGTCTTGTAGAAAAAGTGACTTTTCTAAATGCATGTAATAGGACATAAAAGAAGCTTTATTTTCCTAAAGTCAAGAATTTGATATACTTCATTAAAGCTTATTTTATTTTCCACGCAATCAGAAGGTGGTTACCAAGATAGTTTCTAAGTGGTTATGAAATAGTTATCAGAGAAAGGTCTATGTATACCAAAATGTATTCATTGTAAAGGACTTTTGAATGTTCACAAAGAGTAAACACAAGGAATTTTGGATTTTATAAATCTCCAAAGTAATGAAATACAATTTTGGATGTACATCCATGGTGTTATTATGAATGTCATTATTAATCTATCATGTGATACAAATTCATTATGAGCTTTCTTTGCTGATAGGTCTCATTTGTGAGGGGAATAGTCAATCGAAAATTTTGCTTGAATCTTTGTTCATTTCTTAGTATATGAATATGTGTCTCTGTTATTAAGTGTAGTTCTTACTTGTTATCATGTAGTTTATTCAATCTTAAGACCAAAAATAATAGTTGTATATTTGTTACTTTAGGTTCTTTATCTTTTTGTTATACAAGTTTCATTCCAAAATCCAAACTGTATCTTATGAGGGAGCTGCCCTTCTCAAACGCAAAGTTCAATCATTGTTCCATCTTGATCTATCCAGCTATTGGAACATTTTTTTTACTTCCCATTGGATGAGTCTTACAAATTTCAAAATAACAAATCTATTTACCAACAAGTTCACAAAGCCTCTAGTTGCTCGTCTATGAGTTTTTGATGAAGAGAAGCTCGCAATGGGCTACATATATGACGGCATGGACAGGGTGAAGGAGCTCATTACATCTATTTATTCAAAGAATAAGGCTAATTATGGTCCAATATAGGAGATCATTGATTGACATTGGCACCTTCCACTTCACAAGTCTTTACATGCAATTGCCTACTAACTTTATTTGGCATTCCAATTTCGCCCAAATTTCAAGTCCAATGAGAAGGTGTTGAGTGGGATCTACACAATTGTAGAGCAAATGTCACATGATTCATCAATTGGTGCACACAAAGTTCATTGGATAGAGTTGTTCAAGACTACACAAGGAGACCACTTTGCACAAGACTTATGCAAGAAAAAATGGATAGAAATGCAGCCAAGTAAAAATCTATTAAAGGCATAATTTAAAAATTAAATATTAAAATTTTCTATCTATTACCATTTTATGTTCATAAATTCACAGTTATAGAATAGAAATGATTTTATTTTTTCTCATTTCAGTTGCATGGCAGGAGATGTTTGGTGCTAAGGTGCCAAATCTACAGCGGATTGCAATTCGTATATTGAGCCAACCATGCAATGCTTCAGAATGTGAGATCAATTGAAGTATGTTTAAGCATATACACTCCAAAAAGCACAATAGATTGTCAATGCAAAGGTTGAATGATCTTGTGATTGTTCATTACAACCTTTGCCTCTCTCACAAACAAGCCTTGGGCATTGACACATCTCCTATCACTTTAGAGGAAGTTGATCCACAGTCAGATTGGATCCGTGAGATTGATAATACTACCTTCGGCAATGATCACTTAGCATGTGTTGCTCAAGAGGATCGAGAGACAAAGGCACTAGCGATGGTTGAGGTGGAGGTTAGAGCACACAAAGACCTCTTTGGAGGATCTCAAGGATGATGTGGATGTCATTGAGCATGAACCTAAGCCAAAGACATAGTCAAATATCATGGACAAATCACCTAGGACCTAACGCGAGCACACATAGGAAGGTCTGAGCGTCGAATGATATAGGATCCTTTGAGCTATAGAGTTCTATCTCTGACTATGATATTTATTTTGAACTTTTGATGTCATGGATTCCATATTCCATGAGCTTCATAGACATTTGACACTTAATATCTAATGTCTTAGTTCACTTATTTCCTTTAGATAAATTTTGCATTTATCCTTATGCGATCAATGTAAAATTGTGTATGTGTTCCAATTAGCTTCTTATTTGATGAGATTATTATGTCTTTAAGGTTTATTTATTATAGGGTGCATAAAACAAGTTTTAAATCCTAAAGAATCTTTGAATTTCTTTGGTTTTTCAATTTGTTGAGTTCTTGCTGAGTTTATGCGAAGTTTGGGTGCTAAGTCCAAGTTAATTGTCAGCATGTTAAGTCTAAGTTGAATCCAACTCTTGTAACACTAGTTTCCATAGTGCGCCTATCCTAGTACTACTTATGCTCCACCACAATTAAAATGGAGTTTTAATAATAAAATTCCATGAAGAATTACGTAAGCTTATATGCACAAAAAAGGCACTAATTTCAAATTGCTTGACAATATTGATTATGCGAGGGACACGACCCCTAAATTAAGCGACATGTCATAATCTATTGCTTTTAATGAGCATCCAAGCTAAAATACTTAATCGCAATCCACAATCCCTTAATGATGAATTTTGATCATCATGCAATTCATGAAGTGTCACATGCAATGAATCATCCCCTAACCTCAAGTACCAACAAGCATTACCAGTGATGGTATAGAGATCTAGCAACACCAATTGTTCCTACAGGATCTATGTCGCTCAAATTAAGTCCAAATCTATTGCATAGTGCTAGAAATAGATTCACTTGAGCTAACAAGGTAAAAACACTAAGCATCAAAAAAAGCATTAATGCTGGAGAGACAATTGACACCAAATAACTCTTCTACAATAAAAGGCACCCTAAGGAGCTTTTAGGCCTCAAAACACCCACGCTAGAAATTTCAAAATTGGTAACTACCCTGCAGTTGCATCTCATCTTCTAAACCATGTTTCTAAGCTAAGAAAAACACGCCAATAGGCATATAATGTTTCTGGATTAGTCGGTTAGAATTTTAGTTAAAATAGTAATAACTAATTTCTCCTTCAATTGTTCTTTTGTGATTCCAATAGGCATCATATACTTCACTTGAGCTATCTACTCAAGGAGTTTTACTCTGCTATTTCTAGATAAGATCTATCTTGATGATGGGATGAATCGTCATGTTGGACACAAAAGGTCAATTCATATCTTGTATACGGAGTTTCCTAATGGTGGGACAAAGTAACCAAGGGCCTAAGTTTGGGGACAGCAAGGATGGAATAGTGACAGTGTCAAGGGAGGGCAGCAAAAATACGCATAGTACTTGACAACTAAGTTATACAAAGATGTATGAGGAATAAATATAAGAATTACAAATGAAGGTTCAGCATACTAAATAAAGTTTAAACAACTAAATAGTAAAAACACTGCAACAATTGCATTGAACATTAACAGAGGCAAGTAGAGGTTTTGACAATGAGCGGTTTTGACAATGAGCCCCTGGTGGGCTTAAATGCCATTTTCACAATTAAATTATTTTTTTTCACAAAACCAAATCCTTGCTATTTATAAAAATTAGGAGTGATTTAAAATGTGCTTAGAAGTTAGATGTATAAGACAAATATTTGGTAAAATATTGAATGATATATTAACTAAGAACGAAACCATAGATTGAATTATAGCAGATATATCTGCGATAAGTGAACTTAGCGAGAACTTTTGCTCGCCAAGAAACTGTTATTTTAGCGCCAATAAAATATCACAGATATTTGATGAACTTAGCGGCGATAAATCTCTGATTTATTGCGATAAGTTGGAAACTTATCGCCCGCAAAACTATCTAAGCTCATTGTCATGAAAAACATCTTGATCATAATGGAACTCAATGTCCGAACAGGTGGAAACATATTCTACCAGACTATAAAAAGATAAGAAATTATGAAAGAAACATTCCACCTGGTCACATTAGCTACTAGAACATGACTGCAAAGGAATGGTTGGATAAAAAATTGCCAACTACCTATACCAAGGAATCATATGAAGCAATGGGAAAACACTTTGGCCAAAAGGGAAATGATGTCGGAGACTTGATTATTGACACATCTACATCAATCATGGAGTATTTGAAGACTGTTATACTCCTGCAAAAAATGTACAACTTCTGGATAATTCAATGCCCGATTCATTATTCAAGAGCCCTGGTGATACATCCACTGATAGGGGCAAGCAATATCTGGAGAAAAAGTGGAAAATACTGTCAAAGACAGCAACTATCAAAGCAACACTGTCTGAGAACAATAAGTTGTTTATCTCAAATCTTAAGCTGGCCAAGGAGGGGTGAATGAAATGTCATGAGAAATATTGTTATATGTTTGAACGTAGAATGGAGATGGATGAAAAATATCTAAACCATCACACAATCAATGTGCAACAGATGATCAGTGTTGAGGAACAGAAGGTTAAAGCACAACATGACTTGGTTTCAGCATTGCACAACATGACTTGGTTTCAGCATTGCATTTCTATATATCTAGATCAGCTTGTTTGGTCTGTTTACTCAATTACTGGCTTGTTAGATGCATCTCCTTATTGAATTTTGCAAAAAAAATGCATTTCTAATTAGATTTAAGCAATTTTTAAGTTCCCGATAAGTTACCGACCTATCTCCGATATTTGCCGATATCTTTTTTTTTTGCCCTCAACGATAAGTTGTTAATAATGATATTTTGAGTTGTGAACGAAACATTCTTATAGAGTTTACAAGGGAGATGTTTCTAAAAAGAAACATACAAATAATAGAAAGAATCTACCATACAAGATATTTACAATATCTAGAAGTGACCATTAAATATAGAAATAGATATTATTTTAATACCCCCCCTTAATGGTCAACCTATCAACGACACCAAGCTGCCCCCTTAATTTAACAAACATCTTTGGAAATAGGGACTTGGTGAGAATATCAACAGTCTAGTCTACTATAGGAACAAACTGCAAATCCACAGATCCATCTTAACCAATTGACAAATGAAATGATAGTGAATGTCAATGTGTTTGGTTCGCTCATGGAAGACTAAACTTTTGGCAAATTTGAGCACCCCTTGATTGTTGCAAAAGAGGGGTGACGAGCTTGCCCGAGATATATGGATGTCAGAAAGCATTCTGTGAAGCCAAACTACCTCACAACCTGCTTCGATTATACCCCGATATTCAACTTCCATTGAGGAAAGAGATATAAGTTGAGGAAAGAGATATTGCCTACTAGTTCTTACTGGTCCAAGTGATAGCACATGTGCTCGAACTGAAGACCTCCCCAATCCGAATCTATACAATCAATGAGTCAGGGATCTTCGGTTCATCCATAGAGAATACCAAAGTCTGGTGTGCCCTTGACATAGCGAAGGATGTGCTTCACTACAACCTAATGATCTAAAGTAGGAGTTGTCATGAAGCGAGATATGTAACTCACCGCAAAGCCAAGATCAGGTCGAGTGGCGATGAGATAGATCAAATTGCCCACGAGTTGCCTGAATGCAGATTCATTCTCAATAGGAGAACAAGAATTAGCTGACAATCTTAGACCAAACTCCATAGATGTAGATGCAGGTTTGCAGTTCTACATTTTGAACTTATCAAGCAAAGCCTATGCATACTTAGACTGAGAGATGAAGATGCCATGTGACTATTGCCAAACCTTGACACCTAGGCAATAGTGTAGAAGCCCAAGATCGATAACCAACATAAATAACCAAAAGGATGATGTCACTGTCTGTAGTCTTGACATACATATTTGAGTCATAAGGACTCCTCTAGAAACCCTGATCTGTGAGGTACTTATCAATTTTCATGTACCATGCCCGAGGAGCCTATTTGAGGCCATATAATGCTTTCACCAATTTGAGTACCCGGTGTTCTTTACAGGCAACCTTGAATCGAGGATGATTGTCATGTACACCTCTTCCTATAGATCACCATTTAAGAAGGCACTTTTAACGTTCATTTGATGGACCTTCCAATCACACTGAGCTTCCATGGCTATGACTAATCCTATGGTGCTCATCTTTGTTGTCGGAGCAAACATCTCCTCATAATCAATCCCTTCATGCTAAGAGAAGCCTTTGGCAATGAGACGAGCTTTGTACTTATCTAAAGTACCATCAGCCTTGTATTTGACTTTGTATACCCATTTGCATCTGATGGGTTTCTTTGTTGAAGGAAGATCTGTCAAAACCCAAGTGTTATTTTTCAAGAGACTATGATGCTCAATGGTCATAGCATCTTCCCACTCAAGTATTACTTTCCCCTTTGTGTATGTTTGAGGCTCATACACACTGTGAATGTTGGCCATAGAGCAAAATTTACAGAATCAAAAGTTTTGCTCTTCTTCCGGACAATCCTACCCTAGATGAGCTCATCACATGAAGATCACCAATCATCTTTGTCAACCATTTAGGCGGGAGAGTAGAAGTGCCAACATCAAAAGTAGGAGGTGCATCATCGAACAAAAAATCAAATGAATCCTAAGGAAAATTAGGTGGGGTAGTTGCATGTCTGGGTGAGACTCTCAGAGAAGGAACTGGTGAAGATGTAGGAAGAGGAACAAGTGGAGCCATCTCAACTGAAGCCCTCCCATTAGGTGGACCTAATGGAAGACGAACACCCAAGTCTTGAGCCTTGAGAGACTGTTCCTTTGAATCCATAACTGGAGGAGAGAGCTGAAAAGGCCCCCGTTCCTCATCAAAGATCACATCACGACTGAAGATGAGACGATTAGTCTCGATGTCAACCAGTTGGTAGGTTCTAGCTCTTGGCATCTAACTTGGTGCAGTTAGCATCAGGAACCCAAACAAAAGCAGTGGAGCCAAGAACTTTGAGATGACTGATTCTAGGCTTACAGCTTGACCGGGCCACTTTCGTAGTCTACTTCTTGACAGCCACTATACGAGAGTGGTTGAGAAGATAAACGGCAATGTGGACTGCTTCAGCCCAAAATTTCTTTGGAACACTCTTGTGTTCAAGCATAAACCAGGCCATTTCAGTAATCGTGCGGTTTCTACGTTCAACAACACCATTTTGTTGAGGGTGTAGGATGATGTTAAATGGCACTTTATGCCATGTTCACAAAAATGGGAGAAGGCAAAGGAACAGAATTCCCCCCATTGTCAATTCGAAGAGTAACAATATGCTAACCAAACTCATTTTCTACAAATGCTTTGCACTTTTGAAAACAAAACAAACACCTCTAATTTTTTATGAAGGAAATACACCCACATTTTACAACTGAAATCATCAACAAAAAGTAAAAAATACCTGGACACGGTAAGAGGAGTAACCATAGGTCCACAAATATCAACATGGACAAGTTATAATACCTTAGATGCTCTCCATGAGTCACCCTCAGAAAACGGAGTGCGATGCTACTTCCCAGCCTGACATGCTCTGCAAACTCCAAGGTTTTGGGTCTGAATCTCTAGCAATCCAATGAAAAGATCTTCCCGAACAAGTTGAGAAAGATAGTGCACATTTAAGTGCACATACCACTAATGCCAAAGTGTACTAACAGAGGAGCAATGGGCTGCCATTACAAGCTCCAAAGAATCACCAGTCAACAAGTCGGAATAGACCATGATCCTCCAGACCCACACAAACAGTAGATTGAGTCTCTCAATCAATGATACTACATTGATGTGAACTGAAGGTCACATCTAGCCCGGAGGAATGTCTCAAAATTTGACTAAAAGAAGGTTAGGTTCCATTCCTGGAACATAGTGCACATCAAGGAAAATGAGATTCCTTCCTCTAGACTATATCTGTATATTGCCTTTTTCGACAACGGTATACTCTTCCCCTCAAAAATAACTAAATCTACGAATGGCTGAAAATTTGTGAACCAACCCCAGTGATGAGTGAAATGGAGGGACGCACCTGAATCAATTTACCAGGCAAAGGATTTAACATAGTTTGCAAGTCTTTTAGCCATTAAGGCATAAAAGGCATACTCATCCTGCTCAGTATGCTCCACAGCATGTGCTTGACATTGTGAACCAAATTGCTTGGCTTGAGCAGTTAAGCATTTACGGCAATTCAATTTCATATGACCAAACTTATGGCAGTAGTTGCATTAAGTATTCTTCTTCTTTGGGCCTTTTGCAGACTGAGCAAAGGGATTGGGCTGAGAAGATTGAGAGAATTGGTAGTTGCCTGTGGATTTAGCTAAGAAGACTTGTGAGTTTGAAGATGAGCTGGTACCATTGCCGAATTGTTGTTTTCGGTGATCTTGTTGTAGAAGCATTATACAAAGATTGAAAAACGAAACATCAAAATTCGTGCAAGCAATGTTGAGAGTTACAACAAAGTGCTCATAGGAAGATGGGAGACTCTTCAGGGTCATCATCACCATGTCTTCTTCCATTTTGCGTCCAATGGCTTCCAACTAATCACGAATGTCCTTGATTTTATTGAGATGATCTTGCAGGGACACTTGTTCATCCATAATGATCTAGAAGAGCATGTTCTATAGGAAGAATGCACGACTCTTATCCGAGGTTTCATGCAAACCTTTCAGATGGCTCCAAATTTCTACAGTTGTTTTACCGGAAGTAACCTGCAGAAGTTGACTATTAGTGACCGAAAGTTTGAAGAGCATAACAAATTCTTGATTTTGCTCATCAAATTTATCTTGCTCTATGCTTTCTTCCTCGGGACGATTACTCTTGCCCAAAACAATTTTGTCAAGACATCTATATTCAAAAATCGTCATCATATGCTACTTCCAGGTATTGTAGTTTCTGCCATCGAATTTCTAACTCCCCTCAGGTAGAATATTCGTCAAAGATGCCACTGTAGAAAACTAAGGTTAAAAGTGGTTGACCAAATGGTGGTACAAATACCAAGGCAAAAGATATTAAATATGCGAAAAGTGTGTATTGAACAAGACTAAGGCAAAAAAACAAGCACTGATTTTGAGAGTGACCAATAGATTTCCAAGCACGGATCCCAATGCAAGAATTTTCACAAACCGAGAAAAATTTAATAGACACCCAGAAAAGGTCTTGAAAAACCCACCAAGAATTGGCAAGCAAAATTTGAATCTAAGTAAAAAATGAAGGGTATTCTACAAAACCCTGGTCGGTCAAAAAGGGAGGCAGAAATCTGATAAAAAAATCAAACAAGTCTTCAAAAACGAAGCCCTAGCTAAGGCAAGAACGAACGAAGAAATCCCGCCAGTTGAAAAATGGCTACAAAAAAAACAAATTTGTACTGAGGCGAGCTGTGAATATGGAAACTTGTCTGCAAGAAAATGGCCTTCTGCAAGAAAAAAAAACCACAATATTGGTTGTGAGTGCCAAGAAAGCCAAGAAATGGGCCGAAAAAACTCAGAAAAACCCGTCTCTAACTAAAAAATCACCACAGATACAGATGTGAGCACAAAAAAGAGGCGCCAAGAGAAAGATGCGGGTCCTGGAGAAGCAGACCACAAAGGGAAAAATCACAACCATGAAGCATCAAAAAAACGTGAATCACCATACATTGGGTTGCGTTCAAAAGAATCCGAGTTCCACACCAAAAAAATTGCTTTCAAACCTTCACCACAAACAAGGAAAAAATTATTGAAACGAGTAGCAAATAATCGACAAGTTAGGGCTTTGATACCCACAAAATTGCAGATAAAAAACAACTCGAAATCAAGAACAAACCCTAGTCACGAGCCAAGGATAAATCAAAAAAAATGAAATTATAAATTTTTCGAAAAAAAAATTAAACATTGCTCTGATACCATATAACAAACAAGGGAGATGTTTCTAAGAAGAAACTATTAAGTTTTTGGGATCATTGCAAATGTAATAGCACTATCTAATTGTATGTGTTTTCCAAATGCAACAATCTCTTGCATTTATATTGAGAAAGAGCCAAGAAGAGACATGTCCCTTCATGGGACATGTCTATTCATTATTATGTAATTAATATAATGAAAATTAAGATTATACACACACACACACACACACACATATATATATAAAATATCTCTTCAGTATTATATTAATTTCTCTAATATTTACATAATAATAATATTTATCTTGAGCTAGTATTAACTCATAGTGTTTATCCGACGGAAGCTACAAAACATCAACACTCCCTCTTAGCTAGGGAAGATAAAATCCATCATTCAAAAAGAGCAACACAACATTAATTGTGAAATTTTATTTCGGTATCACATTACTGTGATGTCAGAGATATGGACTGACTAGGAATATTGTCTCATGGTATTCACCATAACTCGTAGATTTATAAATATCATCTCATGATATTGGGAGTATTTGTCACAGAATATCAAGTCGTAAGATATTCTCCAAATCACAGAATATCAAGTCGTAAGATATTATCCAAATACTCAGAGTAATGGCCTACCAACATTAAGTCACATGATGTCCACCAAGTACTCAAAAGTTTACAAAGATATCATCTCATGATATCGGGAGCATTGGCCTGCAGAATATCAAGTCGCATGATATTCACCAAGTGCTCAGAGTAATGGCCTACCAACATCAAGTCACATGATGTCCACCAAGTACTCAACAAATTATAAAGATATCATCTCATGATATCAGGAGCATTGGCCTGCAGAATATCAAGTCACATGATATTCACCAAGTACTTAGAGTAATGACCTACCAACATCAAGTCACATGATGTCCACCAAGTACTCAACAAAATTATAAAGATATCATCTCATGATATCAGGAGCATTGGCCTGCATAATATCAAGTCGCATGATATTCACCAAGTGCTCAGAGTAATGGCCTACTGACATCAAGTCACATGATGTCCACCAAGTACTCAACAAATGTCCATAGGTAATGTGCACTTACCATAGGAACATTCACATCATCTATTATGATCTGTTTCAACCATCACAAGATGTCTATCACAATAGAAGATGCTATCTATTATGATCTGTTTCAGCCATCACAAGATGTCTATCACAATAGAAGATGTCATCTATCATGATCTTTTTCAGCCATCAGAAGATGTCTATCACAATAGAAGATCAAGTTATTGTAAGATCGTCACCTTCCAATAACTTTTGCAAATACAAGTGATAATCAATTATATCAAGTTTATCTCAGAAGTGTTTCACCTTCAATAGTGAATTCCCTCTCAATCAAGATTGTCACACGTTGAATGAACCATCTACTCCCTCTGAAGCTCAAGTTTATCAACTTCTTGACCTCTTTTGAAATAATAGACTCCCTTTGCATCTAGTCTCAATCATCAATTCATTTGCAAGCATCAAGTTCTTTCTCCCTTGAATGCAATTATCTTGTGCTTCTATCCTGAAGGTATGTCAGAGAGAGATTACAAATAGCTCACTAAACTATCTCGACCAAAAATACCAATGATAGAAGCATACAAGATTTTAGTAACCAATAGTATAGCATGAATTAAAAAACTCAAAAATCATGTGCATTAATAAAACATGAAATACTTATCTTTTATAAATTTCAAGTATTTCATTTTGTAAGGTGAGCCCATATAGAAAATATCATGCAAATTCACAAAATGATGTCGTCATTCTTGAACATTACCATAATTCTTCACATGACCTATCATGAGTATCCAAAGGTTCTATACACTATGACCACCTTCAATATGATCGGATCTCCCTTCAAGCGGTTAGGATTTTAAAAAAGGAACCTCGCTGTTTTACAGATTTTTGCATAGACCCGTACACAGTGAGTCATAAATTTTGAACTTGACATTTTCTCTCCAATCGCTCCAGTGAGATTATTCTAAATTTGTTTATCACAAACATATCCAAAATTTAGCAAAATCCAACGGTGCATTTGTGAGATATGGTCCTCGTACTGAGACTGTATTTTCTGAGACAGTCACACATTCACCATCAACAAACTACTCTCTTACATTTGCAATTTGGCTCTGATACCATGTTAAGTTTTTAGGATCATTGCAAATGTAATAGCACTATCTAATTGTATGTGTTTTCCAAATGCAACAATCTCTTGCATTTATATTGAGAAAGAGCCAAGAAGAGACATGTCCCTTCATGGGACATGTCTATTCATTATTATGTAATTAATATAATGAAAATTATGATTATATATATATATATATATATATATATATATATATATACATACACACACACACACACACACACACACACACACACATATATATATATAAAATATCTCTTGAGTATTATATTAATTTCTCTAATATTTACATAATAATAATATTTATATGGATGTATATATATTTAAGTATATATATACATCTCATATATACTAAATATATATATATATATATAAATATATCTTCGCTAGTATTAACTCATAGTGTTTATCCGACGGAAGCTACAAAACATCAACAAAAATGTACAAATAATAGAAAGAATCTATTATACAAGATATTTACAATATCTAGAAGTGACCATTAAAATATAGAAATAATCTAACTTAGGAGATATTACTAATAAGAAGCCTATTAATAAGTTTTTTGTGAGTACCTATAGTTAGGCTGGAGCCCATAGAACATTAGGGTTTTAGTATGTGATATGCGGATCAACAACACCTTGATTTTTTAAAAATATTGACTTTTCCATTTTCTTGCAATCAGGGATGCCTGGAAGTCTTGGCAACAACTAGGAGTCCCATGGAAATCTTAAGTACATCCCACAATCCCCAAGCCATCCCCAAACCAAGAAAAGGCTTGGAAACACCATGTGTTGAGCAATAATGGTGGAAAGATAGGGTGGCATTCCCTCAAAAACCCCATGTCACAAAAATGTACCCTTCACAAAAACCTAGGGAATTTTTTTTGAGGGACATACATCCTTGTAGAACGGTGATTATAATCATGTACAAGATTTTTCCCATAATCCCTTTATTCTCATTAAATGGTCTATGAAAGGCTAAGATCTTTATGTTGGTGTGAATAAGGTATTTTACCTAACTATTCGCATGTTAAGTTTACTTACTCGCACAAATATTTCTAGAAGTCTTGGCATTTACTTCTTCTCCTAGATGATTTCATATTTTTTCTATTTAGTTGTCTCAACCTTGCCTTTATTAAGGCCTCATATTTAGACATTGTGATGTATCCAACTCAATGTAGTCCATTGTGCCCATAATCAAATAGTATTTTTTCTTGCTTTTCTCGTGTCCATTGGAGACACTAACACGGTATCACAGCTTCAAACTACAAGACCCTTCTCGAATCTGGAAGGTAATCTAGCTCGAGTTTTTTGTTGGGTGCACTTTGGTATCAATTGGACCTCACCATTGAATTTAGAGCATCTAACAAATTTTTGGCTTTTGAATGATTCACATCCAACATACAAGGTCAGATCTATGAAGATTTATTTGGGACATGGTTTCCAAATCTAGAATGTAGCAATTTTTTTGCAGCACAAGACCAAAAGCCCTAAGATCACATATTAAATCATTAGAATTTCAAATATTTATATGATAAGGCGTTCACCATATCTGTTATACAACCATATTATGAAACATTAAAGGTGAATTGAGATTTCACATGAGTTGGCATACAACTTAACAAAATTTCAATTTCTAATTGTTTGATTTTTCATTACCAATGTGCATATACAAAAAAATGTAAACCCCGAAGGTTACACCAAGAATTTGAAAAACTGCTCAACTGCTTTTAGACTATTTATCCTTGATTTGAAATATATATGAGGGAAGCTAATCGTTGACATTGTGTTTCCTCAAAAGGACAGATGAAGACTTGCACTGCAAGAAATAGGCAAGGAATGTCTAAAAAGCAAAAAGGTGCCATTGATTTAGATATTTTCTAAGAAAGGTTTAAAATATATAAAAAAGGTCACTAAAAAATAGATTGAAAAAAGTTATATAGGATAACATTTAAAGGTACACTTACTAAAATTTTGGGGCACACCACTTAGTGTGTTGGTTAAGTGGTGGTGGTGGTGTTGTCCCCACCCAAATTCAGACCTCATAATTTTAAAAAATTAGTAATGCACTAATCTTCCTCCATACAATATTGATGCTCATCTAAAATTTAGCAATCCTTGTTCAGCCAACACTCTCCAACAACAAACTTGATTGCATCTGTTTGTATTTGAAATTCCTCATACCATCTCATTACAACTCAATTGGATGCAGAGGCAGGCTATATCTCTTCAAATGCATCTTACAGCCATCCTCTTTAGAAAAGGGATTCCTTTTGTCAAGCTCGCTACTACAAGCAATGACATAAACATAAAGGACGTGTAAAAGCACACCTTACCAAAACAAAATAATTATGTCTACATTCCTAATCGTTTCTAATTGCCAGGGTTCATTTTCAACTTGCAAACAAAAAAGAAACAAATATATTACATTCATACCAACAAAAGACCAAAGCAATCAATGGGGATGCAAAAGTGCACATAACTAAGATAGACCCAGCATTAGAAAATCTTTAGCAACACAGGGAAAAAGGAAAGAGACATTTCTAAAACCAAAAAAATTGAAATTACAAAAAAGTAAACATGAGTTTTGCTGCCATCAATGAAAAAGAAGCCCATTTTGTGAGAAAGCTAAAGAAAGGATTTGGCAAAAACAAAAGTAAGCTAACATTTAAATGTTTTACCGTGGTAAAATAGGACATTTTTCTGTTAAGTGTTCCTATGCAGAAAAGGATGATATTAATGATGAAGGAGATCATAACAAGAAGAAAGGGAGAAGACATCATCAATAAAAAGGAAAAACTTCCATAAACACAGGAAAAGTCTCTATTCCAAAAGGGACAGCAGCTCAACTGAAGAAAGTGATGGAAGTGTCTCAAATACAGAGAAGAAACTTTGTTTATGGCAGCAGAAACAAGAATTGATGTCATGAAAGGTGAAAACAGTTGTGTAAAAGAAAAGATGGATTCAGAATAGGAAGAAAATGGTTGTAAAATTGAAGGAGAAATGGATCTTGAAAAAGAACTTATTCGTCCCATAAGTGAGATCAAGAAGCTTAAGCAAAAAAACATCGCCAGCCAAAAGATTCTGAAATTCAAAAAGGGTAGAAGAGGTGGTGACAGCTGAACTAAAGACAAAGGAAAGAGACTGAGAATTTCATTAGATTTCCACAATCCATTAGATTATTTCTTAGTTCCTTCTTCAAGCCACATTATTAGAGTATTTAATTATTATTTAATGGTCATTTAGTTGTATATAGTTGCTTTCAGTTTAGTTTTGATTTTTAGATAGTTTCTATTTCAGACTTCTATTTACAATTGTTTCTGGCATGTTGCAGTGTTTTTTATGGCAAGGGTTTGTATCTTCAAATCCCACGCGTATTTTTCCTCGCATATTTTCTCTTCACAGTTGTGTCTTCAAATCCCATGTGCTTTTTTTTCTTCTACTTTAAAGTCACAATGCAAGAGTTTTCAGGAGTTTTTGGTCACCATTGAGAACGTAAGAGTTTCTTTTCACGTCTTTGATTTGTAGGGTTGCGTCTCTTTTCTCTCTACGTCTGGTTTTAAGCTAACAATTTCAATGTGCCCGCAACGTGATCTTTTTGCAAGTCATGTTTTGTTTCGACCTTGGTTCTATTCTCTGCTGCAACCTAGGTGGCAGCAAGTTTCTTCTGTGATTTTGAGGCTTTTGAAGGCATTTTTTCCACGTGTGAAGTATTTATGTCCTTGTTTACTAGCTCTACAATATTTTACGATTTTTATATAAGTCACCTATGACCTACAATTTCTACAACCCAACCGTTGTTTGTTTTCTAGTCTACACCTCAAAGTTTGTGCATTGGGATCCATGCCAACAATTTGCAATTTTGTTGACATTGGGATTTGTGCCAACTGTTGGCAAGTGATGTTTTGAGAGCACTTTGGATCACTTGAGGGTTGTCATTTATGGCAACACTTATGTCATAGTGATCGCATGTAGCAAGTATGAGTGTTGGAGACACAATCATGAAAATGACTAAGTACAGAATCGGATTTACAATATACTGCAGTACTATTTTGGTCAGCGAAGGTGATATATGATAAATTATGGCTTGTGAACTTAGAAGAAGACATTTTGGGATATGTATGACCTTCAGTTAAGGTCACACATGTTTTGATATTGATATCAATAAGTTACAATAATATGAAGGCATGCGAAGACAGAGGATCAGTGAAACAAGGCATATGAACAGTCGCGATGATTAAGGGAACTCTAGATGGAATGAAGACGTGCTAAATCAGATGATGATTGTATATTGCCGACACTTTGGTAATATAAGATCGTTGACTTAGTATTTATCATTTGTATAACTAATTATTATGTTTTGTGTTGCATTTGAGAGCCGACTGGATGACTAAATAGATATAAATAAAGAGTGTTTTGTGGAAGCGATAAGTGTGAAAGATATGTATGAGATGTGGATGCAAATGTGGGATATCAGTAATGATTGATTGCAAATGCGAGATTAGAGATTGACAGAGAGCTATAACTGGAACTATCAAAGTATAGCAGATATTTGTAATGTTCACTCTTGAACACTTTTGTAATTGAATTATTGATTGTAAGAGTTGTAAGCTCACCATACCTTTAACAGGGTTTTTGTATACCTTTAACAGGGTTGATATTCCTCTAACAAGAAAATGTACTATGTAATACTTAGCTCCTAACAGGGCTAGATCTCCGAACAGGGATTCTATATTTTAGTGCATAGTTGTGGGTACCATCCCCACCCGGGTTTTCCCTTGGCCAAGGTTTCCTCGAAAACAAATAATGGTGTTATGAGTTATGTGTTATGTGCTTATGTTCTTTTCATTTCAACATTCATATGGTTTATAAGCAATTGGTTTAAGTTTGATTTGAAGTGTTGTAATACTGATTCACCCCCCTCTCAGTATTACTTAATCCTAACAATTGGTATCAGAGCTATTGGCCCTTGGAGAGAAAGCCTAACAGCTTAAGGGAGATCAGAATGGATTCAGAAAGTTTACAAGAGAACTTTGAAGCAGCACTTGATGACTTGGACAAAGAAAAAGCTGAAAATGGCGATTTGAAATTCAAATTAAGAAGAGCAGAAGGTTTTATCAAGAAACTAAAGGAACAGCTTGAACTTTCAAGAAGTTAGAGACAAAACCTTATGGAAAAGATCAAGGAAGATTCAGACAATGATACTCCAGACCAAGTAAAGAAGCTAGAGCAAGAAAAAGAGCAAATTAATCTTCTGATGATTAAAGAGATTCAACATGAAAAGGATGCAAGATACAAAGTTGAAGAGACTCTAAAAGAAGCGAACATACAAATAGGAGAGATGCAGATAGAACTTGATCACTACAAGGACAAATGCCTGGAATTGGAGAAGTACAATCATATCATTAAAGGTGAACTCACTCAATCCAAGTTACACATGAGCAGTGATAAAATTGATGAACAAAGAGAGAGACAGAAACCTAAAGGAGACATGACAGGAATTGGATACAATGAAGGAGAATGTGCTAAAACTCATGAAGAATCACATGAAGCGAAGACTGAAGATAGATCCACTTTTGAAGAACCTAAAGTTCAAATTAGACCTTTCAGAGGTAGATGCTTTGGATGCAACAAACTTGGACACATGAAAAGAGATTGCAAAGGTAAAAGTCTTTTCAAACCCTTTACTGGTTATTGTTATAGCTGTTATGCATATGGACATAAGAAAGCAGAATGTAGAAAACCTAATCAGTCAAGAAGAAGCCAAGATTACTTCAGAGAAGAATCAATAGCAAAGATCACATGCTACAAATGCAATAACCTTGGGCATACTACAAGGTATTGTAAGCTGCAAGTTAATCAGGACAGAAGACCACCTACATGTTTCAAATGCAACAACTTAGGACACATAGCGAAGTTTTGCAGGTATAATGGAATGGACAATAGAAAAGGACCACCACTTGTGGTTATAAAGAAGAATATTGGTGACAGTGGTAAAAGTCTTAATGAATACATAGATGAGTTCAAGAAACCAGCAAATGAAGATGATGGGAAGATATGGAAGGTAAAAGATTTCAATAAGGAATTGGTTCAGGGAGAGACAGTAGATGCTACTGTGTCTTCGCAAGATGTTAACATTGCTACATGGACCTAAAAGGTCGAGCATGGCCTTAGGGGGAGCATTGGATGCAAATAGCAGATTATATCCAGCCCTTGATTATGTGGAATAAGCTCATGCGAGCTTAGATATGGTGTATACAGACATTATGGAATCTATATCTGTGATCGCAGCACTTGGAGATTCATATCCTATGAGCGTGAGATTTATGTTTGACTAGAGAGTATGCGAAGTTGAGCTAACTGTGATAAATGCATTTACTCACCTTGCGATGGATAAAAGACCTTGATGCATATCATTTCTTCACCGTTTGATAAGCAGCAACCAAGGACAATAGAGTTAAGAAGCACATCAGCCACCTAGCAACCGCATTGCGTGATCGATCGAAGCAGAAGTTCTGAAATTCGGCATATTCAAGGTATTTAGATCATATACTCTATCAGAAGCTATGGAAGCACCTGTCATATATGATGTTGTTGATAGACCAAGGTACAAGTTCAAGAGACACCCTTTTAAGTCTTGTGAGGATGATCCGGAAGGAGCATTTTCGCAAACCCCTTACGGCATCCTTCACGTAGAAGAAATTAGGGCTTACATTCACTGTAAGAATGAGACCATAGGGGATGCAGAAATCTATAGGGAGATAGATGAGATGATAGAGTCTGATGGGAAAATGAAGGAAGAATTCAAACACTTAGAAGATCAATCAATCATAAAACTAACCCTCTTAAATGAGCTCTGTGAGACTGAATGGTTCAAAATTATACTAAGCAGAATCCATGATCAATTCATCTGGATAGGAGAGCAGCTTGTAAAGATATGTAGCCAGCTGATTCTTGAGATAACTGGATTAGACAATACTGGAGCCCTCCCTGTGACAGAGAAAAACATAAAGAAACAAGTTGAGACCCTAACTCATTCCAAATGGGACAAGCGAACGATGACTGTACATGACATATTTCAACAAGATGTGAGATTGGTAGCAATGCTATTAGGATATAAGCTATACTACAGTAGCAGACCTAACTCTGTATCAGCAGGGGTAATCATGATGGCTTATAGAATGGTAAAAGAAAATACTAGATACAACCTCTGCGAGATCCTAGCACAGCAATTCTTGGAGAATGTGAGGATTATTAAGAAGTATAAGTCAAAAGCATTCAGATTTGGTTCACTCCTAATTCACATGTACATCCATATTGAGCACAAATTTCCCAGAATGCACCCTAGAGCATGGAAGGACAGTGTACCTACTAGTATACAAATGTCCAGAGAGCTACCGAAGAAAGAACAAAGACTAGGTAGATGGAGAATTGTTTGCAATGATTAAGATTCTTCAAAGGCAAATGAAGGAGAGATACAGGATTCCTGAGGATTTAGTTGAGAAATACAAGGACTCAATCTGTTTCATGGCTGAAACTGATTGTGTATGCTTTGAAGCAGTTGAGCCTAGCAAGAAATGGTGCTACCCTATGGGGTATGAGGTCAATTCTAAAGTACTTGTAATGCAGATAGAGCATGTACTAGCATCAGAAATTGATACATCTGAAGAGAGATGGGGAACTTACTTGGAAAAGTCAGCAAAGGTCAAAGAGGAACAAGATAAGGGAACAAGGAAGAGGAAAATAGAAAAGATAGTTGATGACATAGCAGCGAAGGCAAGAATCACAAAGGAACAACTGAAGGAAGCAAGGACAAAGATGACAGAAGGGTCTTCTAGCATGGCAATTGAAGCACCTCCTCCTTCTGAAGCAAAAAAGACAGTAAGTCCTACTTCTAATATAATAGATTTATCAATCACTCCTGAGAAAATAGCAAAAGAAGATGTACATGCGAGCACTCCTAGGCGATCTACAAGATCAAATAGACCTATTAGCCCTACGAAACAAAAGGTTGAGGTAGAGACAAAGAGAAAAGAGGACAAGGTGACTGAGAAGAAAGAAGAAAAGGCAAAGCAAAAGAAAACAGAGAATTTGTGGAAACCGGACATCAAAATGCTACAGAAAAGGATAATAAGAGATGGAAACTTGAAGACTTTAGAAAGATACAATGAAAGGTATGATTCTGAAAATCAGTCAGTGATAGAGGACATAGTAATTGAACACCTACTAATCTATAAAAAGAACAACTGGAAATAGAGGGAAGTATACCAAAGGACTTATATAGCAAGCTGGAAATCAGAAAACAATTAGCACAATCAGAGGATGAAACAATAAGAAATAAGGCTATTGAAGACATGCTGCCTAGAGTTTCCATACAGCAAAGGGAGAGAATAATTAAGTAACTCAAACCTCTATTAAGAAATAAGGCCAAACTTGTAAAGATAATGGCAAGAAAATATGATGAGGTAATTGAAGACACATAAAAGGCATTAGATCAAATTCTTATGAGCGACATGCTTGAGAAGACTTCACCTCCCAAAGCCGCCAAGCCTACACCTTTGGGAATGGGAGAAAGTTCCAAGACATCTGGGAAGAGCATAGAAGGGAGCAAAGTGGACAAGCAACCAGACTTCTTTGTTATTGGTGTGCCTAAATCACTTGACACCTCACTTGATATTAAATGATCGTTTTCAAGGAAATCTGGATAGTATGATGACAGTAGAAGAGGAAGGACAGAAAAAGAAAGAACAAATAGAAGAAAAACTAGAAGAGAAAGAACAAGAGAAGGAAAAACAGCAAGAGGTAGAACAAGAAGAAGAGATAGGAGCAGAAAAAGAAGAGGTAAGAGTTAAGCTCAAACAAGAACCGGACACCTCCTCCACCGTATTGTTGACAAGTATGGCCAAACCAGTAAGCACTGATGTGGAAAGTATGGATGAGGATGAACTCATGAGATTATCCTTCATGGCATTTGCTAAGGCAAAAGAGAGGTCAGAACAAAAACGGGATAAGAAGGTTAAGGTGATCGCTAGGGCAGTAGAATTGTAAATAAAATACTCCCTACACATATTACATTTCAAGGAAAGGATGATGCAGAGAACTTGAACATGGCACTAGACAACTTTGACAACCATTTTGAGTCACTGTTGAAGATCACAGAGGAAAAGGCTAAGAAAAGGTACCTAGAAAAGAAGTTGAAGGAAGTTTGTCAGTCCATCTCATGGGACTTGGGCATTCTGAAAGCAACCACAATTAAGGCCAAAAGTTGTGTGGCACAAGGAAGAAAGTTGTACAATTATTGCATCAATCTCATTAGACACCTAAAGAATATTGAGGGCATCATAGCCAAGGACAGGGCTACATTGGATAGCATGATGGACAGTTGTGAGACCTCTTCACAAACTGTGTTAGAAATGGATAAGCAAACATCCAAGATTTTGAACAAAGTAAATATCTTGGATACAGAGAAAGGGAGAGTAGTGGCAAGATTTGGTTTGCTAAAGAGTCTAATCACTCCTAAGCTATCAATTCTTGAAGCTCATCTCACTCGGATAGAAAAGATTGAAAAATCAATGAACTCTGTACCCACTGAGCTGAAGGTAGCAGACACAGCATCTTATGCACTGAATGGACTGATCCATGTCAGTGAACTACTGATTAAGTCATGGAACGATGAAGTGAAGACCTTGGAAGATTCCTTCCAAGACATTCTGAATCTGGTGAGTAAGCACTAAGTCATAAATGCTTAAAATTTTGAAGTTTTGCGAGTCCCTTTGCCATTGATGTCAAAGGGGGAGAAGAAGAGGAGAAAAATGAGAAGAGGAGAAGAAGTAAATAATAAAAAACTAAAAAATATGTATATAAGAAAGAAAAGAAGGGAAAGAGTACAGTCAGTATTTTGGACACTTAGTCATTTTTCGCTAAGTGTTGCCATCAATGCCAAAGGGAGAGATGGTTGGCAAGTGATGTTTTGAGAGCACTTTGGATCACTTGAGGGTTGTCATTTATGGCAACACTTATGTCATAGTGATCGCATGTAGCAAGTATGAGTGTTGGAGACACAGTCATGAAAATGACTAAATACAGAATCGGATTTACAGTATACTGCAGTCCTATTTTGGTCAGCGAAGGTGATATATGATATATTATGGCTTGCAAACTTAGAGGAAGACATTTTGGGATATGTATGACCTTTAGTTAAGGTCGCACATCTTTTGATATTGATATCAATTAAGTTACAATAATATGAAGGCATGCGAAGACAGAGGATCAATGAAACAGGGCATATGAATAGTTGTGATGATTAAGGGAACTCTAGATGGAATGAAGACGTGCTAAATCAGATGAAGATTGTATATTGCCGACACTTTGGTAATATAAGATCGTTGACTTAGTATTTATCATTTGTATAACTAATTATTATGTTTTGTGTTGTATTTGAGAGCCGATTGGATGACTAAATAGATATAAATAAAGAGCGTTTTGTGGAAGCGATAAGTGTGAAAGATATGTATGAGATGTGGATGCGAATGTGGGATATCAGTAATGATTGATAGCAGATGCAAGATCAGAGATTGACAGAGAGCTATAACTGGAACTATCAAAGTATAGCAGATACTTGTAATGTTCACTCTTGAACACTTTTGTAATTGAATTATTGATTGTAAGAGCTATAAGCTCACCATACCTTTAATAGGGTTTTTGTATACCTTTAACAAGGTTGATATTCGTCTAACAAGGAAATGTACTATGTAATACTCAACTCCTAACAGGGCTAGATCTCCTAACAAGGATTCTATATTTTAGTGCATAGTTGTGGGTACCATCCCCACCGGGATTTTCCCTTGGCCAGGGTTTCCTCGAAAACAAATAATGGTGTTATGAGTTATGCGTTATGTGCTTATGTTCTTTTCATTTCAGCATTCATATGGTTTATATGCAATTGGTTTAAGTTTGATTTGAAGTGTTGTAATACTAATTCACCCCCCCTTTTAGTATTACTTAATCCTAACACCAAGTGTTGATTTTTTCAAAAAAATCAGCATATCAGCCTTTAATAAGTTTTCCCCTCGGTTTTTGTGCATAGAAAAGCAAGGAGGGATGGTGTCTCTAACAAACATCATGCTGGAGAGCAATTAGAAGTTCAATGGCCATAATTACAAAACCTGGAAAAAGGAGATGCTTACAATATTTGAGTATTGATGTCTTGATCCAGTTGTTCAAGGTACTCAGTCTGGACCCACGGGGGCAGAAAGAGACTAGGGCAAATATGATAAGCGCAACCATGAAGCGTTTGCAACGATCCTAAGAGCACTTCATTGAGACGCTCATTATCACTTCCACTAGTGTTGATCTGAAGTTTCTTGATCTCTGCAACAAGCTTCTATGGCAGGATCGACGGAAACAACAGTTTGGAACCAACAGCAATACTTCCTCTACTAAACAGGCTTTCACAACAAAAGCCACAGATAAAGCAAAGGTAACGGCAAGTCTTTTCTTGGAACTCTAATTTTTTGCAAAATTTAGAGTTCCATATGATTATAAAAGTTACCAAGGACCCCAAAAAATACACCTGCATATCATGTTGTTCTCATGTGAATTCACCTTGTGATCATATTCACCTCATATGCAGAAGCATATGTGTCCACCCTCAGCCTCTCAAAGTCAAAACTAATACGTTTTTCAAGTACCAAGTTGTAGAATTGCATGACAGCTTCACAGTGTGCATACTGAAAATCGTTAAAGTTGACCAATTTCCAAGCTCAATATCTCATTGCATAACAAACATATGACCAAACCAAACATTCCTCTAAATTGTCCATATAATATTATACATCTCTGCCCATTGTCATAGCTTAGCACACCGGTTGATATTTTTTCAAAGTTCAAACCAAATGGAATTTCTTCAATTTGTTATCTATCTGAGCGTTGTAAATTTTATCAAAGTGGACTTTTTCGGGAGTTGATATGTTATGCTCAAATGATTCCTGTACCAAACTAATTTGTCCTTGCAATTGTCTATGCTACAAAGAATCCCTGTGCAAATCCCCAAGGCCCCATGAGTCTGTTTAAAAATTTTTCCTGGCCAAAACCAAGTGTAGAGTCTATGTGGATTTGCCGTTTGCAGAATGTCAAAGTTAATCAGAGGCCCACTTTAGAAATTTGTATTTCTCAACTACATGAGTATCCCGTCAGATAGATTGACCCTCGTGATTCTCTATATATAAATGTGCTCCCATGCCAGTTTTTAGAACTTCATGAATCAGTTTCATATATTTTCAAGACCAAAAGTGAAGGCAGTTTACAAGAGTTTAGCAGTTAAGATTTTCGAAAAACAGTTAGAGGCCATTTTTAACGATGAGTATCTCACACTCTGAGATTAGTTATACAGAACTATTGACTGTCCCAGATTCTCAGATTGAAAGACTGCATGCTAGCCAATTTCCATGGTTTTGCAATGAGATCTGATCAGTATTCCTAGCCCATTCCAGATTCAACTGGCACTATTTGATCATTCACGAAGGAGTTCAGAATAAAATATATAAAGATTTCAAAAAATTTAGGGTCCTGAGTACACTCTGGACCGTTCCCAAATCTGAGGAGTTGTTTCAGAATAGCAAATTTATACCCAACCCGTGACAACCCTCAGCACACATCATGGCATTTAAGGGAATCTTATCTCCAGTTATAGTATTTACTATTTAAATCATTCTGATTTAAATATTTGCTATCTCTAAAACGACATGAAGTATAACTCTTACATGAAAAATTAAATTTATGGAAGTAATATGGTGGGTTCCACAAGAAATCGCCATATCACAAGATAGGAAAGGCTTCCAAAAGCTATGACTTGCGAACTGGCGATGGTATCGCTATTTCGCAGGGGAGGAAGGGCTATGAAAATGTGAAGCTGCAATAGGGCGGAAGAGTGAATAACCAGTTTCCAAAGCAATGTTCTCTTTGTGAGTGCTAAAAAGAGTTCTGGAACGGCGCATGAATATCCATCAAGGGAGAAATGATTCTTATCAGGCGACGCACAAAAAGAATTTTATGAAAAGGCTTTCGAAATTTACATTCGTGAGCAGTTTGTTCAAGTGTTTGGATGGAAACTTACACTCCTATTATGAGCAGATGAAAATTGACATTCGGATGAATATCAAGGCCCGTAGAGTTGAATTGAAGACACACCCAGACACCCCAGAAATCAGTAACCTCTAAAAATGTGCCAACTTTGTCCATGCATATATGATTGGTTTTGATGTACCTGATGCCATAGCCCTTTCGAGGTTAGATGAACTTTTGAGAACAAAGATTTTAAAACATTCCGTGGAGAGCATCTTTCTCAAGCAATTGGCAAATTAGCAGGAAAGGAGGAAAGACAAACTTTTTCGATTGAGAATTCAACGAGGACTAGAATTGTGATTGCTGATACAAGAATTCATATTTTGGGATCTTTCCTAAATATCAAAGTTGCTAGAGATGCTTTGTGCAGCCTTATTTTAGGATCTCCAGCAAGCAAGGTCTATTCAAAATTGAGAACGGTGACCGCAAAAATGGCAGAGAAGTTTTAGTAGTCCCTGCTATTGTTTTCTTCACCTATTTAACATATTTTTTGTTGAAGAGAGCATGTGCATATCTTCGAATATCGCAGGCAGTGCACACAAACTATTCTGCTAAAATGTCCCACAGAGATGTGGTCTCATGTTATGCCATGAGTGCAGAATGTATACAAATGGATTTGTTGAACATACTCCAGAAACTATGAAGCTATGCCATTACCAGCACCCACACTGCCTGCACCAAAACAATACCGTCAAAAATCACGTGCCGCTGTATCGCAAAAAGGCAGAAACATAGGGGAGACAAGTCTTGCAATATAGCGATTTCGCAACGGTAAAATAGGATCAGTAAACTGAGTCTGTGAAATTGCGATGATTACAGGATACACACGATTTAACATAAAATCATGGAAAACATGAGACACTTGTACCAAAATCAGAACTTTTGGGAGCAGCTTATGAGCATCCAGCAAAACATAAAAATGGAGGATCTGTTGTGTTCATTTCAAGGAATAGATACAAGTTTCTTTGCAGGGACGCGCACTTGAAATTGTTCGGTATGTGGCTTCTAAGAGATGCAGTCCCATCATACACGAAATGATTGAATTGATTAGTGTTACCAACATCCATGAAAGCATGATGGAAAGGGAACTTTTTAATCAGATGCTGCAGCCGCAATCAGCCTGGTAGATATGCATTCAAAATATGAAGTCATAGTCAAAAATTGTGAATCCTCAAGGAAACATGATCAATGAAATGCCAACATTGCAGGATATGGACATACAACATCAAGGTTGTAGGCATGTTCAATATACCAATGAAGATAAAATATGGGAGTATACAACTTTCATCAACAAAGTATAAACAAAAGTGTAATGATTTTTTCCAAAGAAAGTAATTTTGCAAAGTGTGCAAAAGGTGAAAATAAAGATGAAAGTCACAAGGAATATAATCATTAAAAGGATAATTGTTTTATATAAAAAGATGACGTGTAGCATGATATTTTTGCATCATATTATTCTTGGTGAAGAGTTAGGGCAAGTGGAATACCAGTGCAGGTGTGCAGGTGTGAAATCAAGGATTGAGGGAGTGAAAATATCTAGGGTTCATATGGAAGGTGAAATAAAAAGTAATAAAATACTAGATAAAATGAACTTTAGTTATAGGTAGAACCATAAGGATAATTATTTCTACAATAAGATGTGATGAAAAATACAACATAATATTCTATTGGGATAAGGAAGTAATTGTTCTTATTGTGAGAGATGAAAAAGGTGAAGAGCAATTGCTTTGACTTAAGATAAAAATAAATCCATATGTAAGAACAATGTGAAAAGGAAAGATTGGAGAGAATAAAGTGGATGTTAATACATAAGTCAGGGATAGTTTAGAAGAGTTACTCCGGAATGTCAAAAGTAACAAGGAATGAGATTGATTAGCACAAGTGATAAAAGTAAAAAAATATTTGCTTCATATTGTTACGCATTTTATGAAAGCCAAATAAATCATTTCGGAATGAAATATTTTATGAGAAGCAAAGTGAATAAATTCACTCGAGTGAATATTTTTCACAAAGAACATTTCCCATACAATGACCTAATGAAGTGATATTACTAACGATTTGAAATGCAATAATTCCCTATGATGACTATTATTCACAATTGAAGATAAGTGGGAATAACAAATATTTTTAGAGAAAAGTGATTTGATAGGTTTTATGTAAAAAGTTGTAACGGTCTGAAACACTCCTTTATCCTTATAAAAGGGAAATCAGGACCAAAAAGGGAAAAAAATCATCAATTGTAATATATCTTATAGAGAACAGTGTCTCATATTTTCCTAGTGTTACTAAAAGAGATGTTTATAATAAACTTTGTTTAGAAGATGTTTTCAACTATTTATTGATTTACATATAAACATCATTGGCATCGTCTCCAGGCTCGGTTCTTCTCAATCATATGAATAAGAATATCAAGAATATATCTGATTTGTCATTGCACATTAATGCTTTTGTCTGTTCTATTTAATTGGTCTTTTCAAGGAAGAGTAAAATCTTATTGAAAGAATACAGTGATTTGGAGGAACAAGATTAGATCAGTAAGTACGGTTTTGTGATTGACATACCTGCATGTTTATGTAAGGCATAAACAATATACTTTCCTATTTCTGCAAGGCATAAATAGGGGGTAACAATGCTAAGCAGTTAGAGTTTCTATATATTGAATGAGCAAGAATTCATTTTTACTCTGTAGCCCAAGATAAGGCACTGATCAAAATTCACTTCAATACAAATGAAGTAATTTTACATTTTTACAATTGTCAAATAGAAGTAGGAGATAGGAGTCGGGTTGGAAGTTAGAGTGATCTATTTCAAACCTTTCATGCCACACTGGAAATAGAAGAAAAATAGACCAACGATAGATCATAAGAAGATTTAATCTGCTTATATTATCAAGAGGTATATCCGCCTTGCTCTAGCAGAATCAGAAGTGCAGGAGAAGTCGATCTCTTTGGGGATTGAATCTTGTTCATTGGCCAAGTCAGTTGTAGAACATGGTCATAATGTCTAGCATACTTTTAGGGATTTACAATCTGTTGATTTGGGAACCAACAACTTCCTAGCAAAAGGGACAAGGTAAACCTCTAGAAAACCCCAAGAAGAATGCTCAATGCAAATATTGTCACAAGTATGGTCATATTAAGAAAGAAAGCAAATAATGCTTGGCAGCTAAACAGTAGAACCACGGAGGGTCTTAGTAAAAGGCCCATGTTGCAAAACATATTGAGTAGGAGCCTGCCTTTTATGCTTTATGGCCAAAAGACTAGCAGACAATGTCAAACCATTTGCCTTGTACATCAATTCTAGAGCTTCTCAACATTTCACTCATTGACGGGATTGGTTCACACAATACACGCCATTCAGAGATTTTGCGACTTTGGAGGAGAAGAGTATACTGTTGTCCGCAAGGGCATCGTTCAGGTTACATCTGGTGGGATAAAATCTGATATTTCTTAATGTAAACTATGTTGCAGGCATGGAACTCAACGTTCTCTTTGTTGGTCAAATTATGTGCCATTCTTCGAAGTTGGATGTTGTCTTCAGTGCACACAAGTTATTGAATATCCTCAACATGATCCTGCTCCACCAGAATTTCATTAGGATAACCTAGATCGGCATACAGATGACTTTATTGCAGGCAGCCCTAGTCATGTTGATCGTCCTAATTTGGACACAAGTGCTTCTACTCTCTAGTCTAAGTGGTGAGAAAGACCATTGGTGATGTTCAAGATGACGAACTGGATGGTAGATCTTTGCGAGGCATAAGCAAAAAGAACACAGTTAATTTTGCTCTTATGAAAAAATTTCAGTGTGTTTATGAGCCTCAAACTTATTCAGAGGCCAAAGGAATACTTGAATGGGAAAAGGCTATGGAAGCTAAGTATCATAGTCTTCAAAAGAAAAACAGTTGGGTTCTGTCAAATCTTCCACCTACAAAGAAACCCATTGGTTGTAGATGGGTCTACAAAATGAAGCATAAGGCTAAGGGAACTCTTGATAAATAAAAGGCTCAGTTGGTGGCTAAAGGGTTCTTGCAAAAATAGGGCATTGACTATGAGAATACATTTGCTCCTACAGCAAAGATGAGCACCATCCAGTTGGTTTTGCCTATTACAACACAGTGTGGTTGAACATTCCATCAAATGACGTCAAGAGTATGCTCCTCAATAATGATTTGGAGAAAGAAGTCCACATGACGCAGCCTCAAGGTTTCAAGGTTGTCGGTAAAGACACCAGGTATGTAAACTGGTGAGGCTCTCTATGGCCTCAAGCATGCCCCTCTAGCGCGGTACATCAAGATTGACAAGTACTTGGTTGAGCAAGGCCTTTAGAGGAGTCCTTCGAATCTCAACTTGCAAGTATGAACACGGGTAGTGAAATCCTTCTTCTTGGTATCCATGTTGATGACCTGATCATTACTGGTAGTGCCGCACATTTGATTGAGTAGATCAAACAGAATTTGTCCCAGTCATTTGATATCATAAATTTGGGACTTTTGCATATTGTCTCAATGTAAAGGTTTGGTAGACAGGTTGCAATATCTTTATCTCTCAGTCGAAGTATACTAGGAGTTTGCTAAGTTCAGGATGGTTGATTGCAAGTCTTCATCTACACCTATGGAGAAAGAGCTGAAACTATCAGCCAAATCAGATTCATCTTTGGTGAATGAATCCACATTCAAGCAACTAGTTGGCAGCCTAATCTATCTTACAGCCACTAAACCTGATCTCAGTTATGTTGTGAGCTAGATATCTCATTTCATGACAACCCCTAAAGCAAAACACTCGGTTGCAGTGAAGCGTGAGATGAGATATGTCAAAGGAACAACTGACTTTAGCATTCTATACAGCAGAAGGAAAGATCCTTGGCTGATCGGTTTTACAGACTCAGATTGCGTAGGTTTAGTTGATAACAGAAGTCTACTTCTAGAATGTCGTCAGTATTGGCACAGGTACAGTCACATGGACCCTGTAAGAAGCAGCATGTAGTAGCTCTCTTATGAAATATCCTAATTGGCATCTCTTATGAGAAATACAAAGACACTCAAAGATTTATCACAAAAATCACACAAGTTATAGGAAATTTGAACCTTATACAAATATTATGGAATTTTCCTTTATTTGCCCAAAACCAACTTACATTAAACAACTTGAAATGTCTAATAGAATTGGTCATCTATTACTGATCGCAGCAATTGGAGTTTTTACAAAGAATATAAACAAAAAGCTTTTACATAATAGATCGCACCACCATTAAAATGAATCCCATTGTTTCTTTATCAATCGTTTAGCAATGATAAACTAGGTGCATGCATTGTGGTACCCATAGAAGCATAAATTGATAAGTAGAAGATATTTTCCACAACAAGTCCAATTGTGGTATTGCTATCAGGATTCATTTGTGTAGTTTTTGAGTCAAACTCATTGACCCAAATTTCATTGGTAGTGGTTCACAAGAACCCATCTCTCATGAGACTCAATGGAACACTTAGCACTCATTGCATCTAGGTGATGCTCATAGACGTGAAGCACCAGGACTTCCCAAGAGGTCACCCATCCCAATACTACTACAGCTTGAGCACGCTTAACTACGGAGTTTCCTCCAAGGTTAAGCCCACTTTGTTTACAACCCCATTTACAAAACCTTTGGCAAGTATTTTGCCTTATGAACCATTCATTAGAAAGCCCCTTAAGTACATCAATTAAATAAGTAGGAGATATTTTCAACAGCAAGTCAAATTGTGATATTGCTATCAGGATTCATCTGTGTAGTTTTTGAGTCAAACTCATTGATCCAAGTTTCATGAGTAGTGGTTCACAAGAACCCGTCTCTCATGAGAATGAGTGGAACACTTAGCACTCATTGCATCTAGGTGACGCTCACAGAGATGAAGCATTGGGACTTCTAGAAAGGTCATGCATCCCAATACTACAACTAAAGCGCACTTAACCACAAAGTTTCCTCCAAGGTTAAACCCACTTTTCTTGCAAACCCACTTGCAAAACCTTCAACAAGTGTTGTGCCTTATGAACCATTCATTAGAAAGCCCCTTAACCTCATCAAATGATAAGTAGGAGATACTTTCCACAAGTCAAATTGTGATATTTCTATCAAGATTCATCTGTGTAGTTTTTGAGTTAAACTCATTGACCCAAGTTCCATGAGTAATGGTTCGCAAGAACCCATCTCTCATGAAAATGAATGGAACACTTAGCACTCGTTGCATCTAGGTGATGCTCATAAAGGTGAAGCACTAGGACTTCTCGAGAGGTCACTCATCCCAGTATTATAGCTAAAGCACACTTAACCACAGAGTTTCCTCTAACGTTAAGGCCACTTTCCTTGCAACCCCATATACAAACCTTCAACAAGTGTTGTTCCTTATGAACCATTCATTAGAAAGCCACTTAATCTCATGAATTGATAAGTAGGAGAATTCATTTTCTAGAATTCTCTCAAGTTCCTTTTATTATATATACTCAATAAACAATTTATACAAAGTTAGCATGATATACACATATGTAAAGTGATATATACACACGTATATACCAAAACTTTATATATGTTGAACTTAGAGACTGAATTGAATGAATTATTTAATTTAATTTTGAGTGAAGTTATAAATATCTAGCAATTTGATTAATCGTAAGAACTTACATGTCATAACTGAAAAGCCTAAAATGATTATAATGATAATTGTAGGGTTCTTTGTTTTCTCCAAAATAAATAAGGCAAAACTTTGTTACCCTGCTCTTTTAGATCATATTGCAACAAGTAAATAAGGCAGCTTTTGTTACAATCTTCTTTTGTTTCATATTGCAACAATTTAAATATTTGAAATTCATACAAACAAAATCAATGTTAAAAAGAAATAGTATCAATCAAGCTATACAATATATTCAATGTAGAAAGAGAGGAAAATTTTGTTTGTAATTGCATATCTCCTATGCTACTTCCCGACTCTACAACACTTCAGGACTTGGCAAAACTTTTGACCCAACTTTCCTAGTTGTCTTTAGCGTCACGCGTCGATTTCGTAGAGAATCACATCACCTTCCAGGTTTTTCCTATAAGCGTTGCTTTTAGAGATTCTGTTAGTTTCCAACAATTTTTTTGTTGATTAACTTTCGTTTTTTGCCAATTAGTCACCTGATAAATTGCAAAAACAATGTTGAAAGTCATTGACCAAAAAAAGTCAAATTTTGGGGGAATAAATCACTGCACACACCAACTCCCAATTAATCACATATAATCATGATTTTTGTCATTTTTTGCTTCTATGTTATTAATACATATTAATAGTCAATAATAATTAAAATTTTGAAACTACTTTATAATCTTAATTATAAACTATAGGGGTTTGTTGCTTCCTCGTTAAAGGGCAATCTATAATAGTGCATAATAATTATAATTTTAAAATTAGTGTATAATATTAATTATATAGTTGATCTCATCAAAATAAAATCCATGGCGCAAGGCGTACAAAGAGCTTGGGTCATACTAAAACCACGATTTAAAACAAATCCATTAGCTGATTCGACACTATCTCACATGCCCCCGACAATTTAGGATGATTTGGGCCCTTTCAAATTTCATTGATGACCACCATTGCTCCTCCCGCTCCTCTAACTAGGGTTTTCAAGAGGTTGGAAATAAAACTAAACGGACAAAATTACAAAAAATTTCCAAGCCGATTCCTCATTGACTTCACTTTTGTCCTGGAATTGGCCCTATTTCTGAGTGATTTGTCAATTTCGTAAGTTTTTTGTAGGGTTTCGTAGGTTTTTTCATTGACTTTTTAAGGTTTTTTGCCATTTTTAATATTTTAATATGATTTTAATGCACTTTAAATACAAAAGGGTCATTGAAAATCGGGTCAACGACTTTTTCTAGGAAAAAATCGGCAAGCTCCAAGATTCAAGATTAATCGGGTATAATCGGGATTTTTTGCAGATTTTTGCTTCTATGGCGGTACCTTTGTAATAGACTGCTAACAACATACGGTTATTTCAATTCAACCTACAATTTACCCTCGCAATTTGATGGCTGAATGATACCTTAATATTCTAAAGTTGAACGTTTTGATTTTGGCTCAAGATTGAAATACAATCTACCACAAACACTACTGCAACCTCCTCTATAACCTATGATTAAATGAAAAAGCACTTGCTAAGGCTTGGGGTTGTGTCCAAGCATGGAAGCACCAGGGCTTGTGTCTTGAGAAGGTTTCTAGGGAAAGAAACTTGCAGAGATAAAATAAAAAATCAAACATAATAGCATAATGAATGAGCCTCAAACCCCTTCTTTATTTCTGGCCTTTAGGCTTGGGCATTAATTAATACTCACTTTATATTAATTAAATCTCCACCAAGGCACTTACTAGGTGTAATAAAGTTGTAACTTAAGTGTGGCCCCAACATTAAACATAATAAATAATTAAATATATTGCAAATAACTTTAGCTTTTTGGGCTAATATTTAATTATTCCCTCATTCCCTTACTATTTAATTAATTTTCTAACCTCGCAGAATGGAAAAGGCTAAATATTTCCTCTGTTAACCATCACTAAAAAGGGGACATTACAATCCTCCCTTCCCAAGATTGCTAGTCCTCTAGCAATCAAATAACTATCCGCTACTCCACTCTACTATACTTGCCTAAACACCACAAATCATCAAGCAATTCAACAAGGCACAAGCAAGACAATGCATTCAACAAATCAACACCTCGATCCCACACAACAATATGAAACCCGTCGTATAGGGTGCAAAAGTAGTAGCTCATCAAGTTACCCAATTTTGGCCAAACATCTATTGTTCGTAAAAACAAGCCATCATCCCAGTTATCATTACCCAACTGCAAGCCAATAACAACATTTACCAACCCTTCTCCATTAAGAAGAATGACCATACATGATCCCACATGAGTATCCCAAAAAACAGATATCAAATGAAGGTGCAATTCTTTGGCTGCCAGACAAAATGTATACCTCTATTGAATTCCATTGCTAAGCATGATGTAGCATCATGTACCAAAGCTGACATATCATGAGTATAAGGAGATAGGTTACTACTATCATACTTGTTATAATTTATTTTATCCTCATGCCTCCCAATGGTATTTTCATCATCAATGTGAGTTTGCATACACTTGGCTGCCACAACCTTTGGGTTATCATTTTTGGTAGCCTTCAACACAATTTGTTTACCTCCATGAGAAAACTCAAACATCGTGTCCTTGAAATCTTGGATGTGTCTTCCAAGAGTCTTCAACCATGGTACTCCCACTACTACTTCAGTTCCACCAATACCAACCACATAGTACTCAGCATCAAATGTATAATCATCTAATCGTATACCTATTCTTGGTATTTTCCTTGTGCAACAGATTTTGGATCCATCTGCCAACATAATGTTGAATCCGGGAAAGTTCTCTACTTGTAGTCCTTCCTTGACTACAAAGTCCTCATCAATAAAGTTATGTATAGCACCGCTATCCACCATACACATAGCTCCTTGTCCTTTGACAATCCCTTCAAGTACGAAAAGATGATTTTTGGAACCACCGAATAAGGATGCAAGGGTACTTTGCATCTTGTCATCATGCTCACAATCCTCATCGTTGTCCGCATCAAAAATCACCTCAATAAGATATGCCTTACCCTTACCAAGACACCTATGTCCTAGTTCCCAAGGTTCTTTGCAATGAAAACACAAATTCCTTTTTTTAACTAATTTCTTGACTCTTTATCTAACTTAGGAGACGTGACCTTGGGCTGATTAGGAGCCTTCACATCTGATTCATCATCTAATTTCTGATTCTTGAAGTTCTTGTGTGGCTGAGAAGGTGTGACTTCAAGATCAAGAGCTAACCTAATGGCATCATCCAATGTATTAGGCCTATGTGCCTTGACCAATCCCTTCAGTCTGTCACTCAATCCTTCTACAAAAAGCATTGTGACTCTTTTCTGTGGTATATCAAGAACCATTACGGAAAGTTTTTGAAACTCATTTATGTAAGTCTCCACATGTCCTACTTGCTTAAGTTGGGTCAATTCCCTGTACTAGACTCCTATGTCTTTTCGGTCAGAGCGAGTAACCAAACTTTTCACAAACTCCTCGTAGGAATGTAACATGGCATGGTCCTGGGAGACAAATCCATGGTGCCACCAATCATATGCTACCCCCTCCAAGTCCATGATAGCAAACTGTATTGCCTTTTCGTCTTCCATGGGTTTAAGTGCCAACAATGTATCCAACTTATAAACCCATGACCTTGCCAATATACCTTCGGTTCCATTTGAGGTTGGTATAGAAATTTTATTCAAAGCATCCCTATACTCCGTAGGTTGTGTGTCCTGCCTAACTGGCCCTCTAGGCCTCCAAACTTGCCTTTCCAAACGGTTTCTAGCCCTGTCTTTACACTGGTTCATGAACTAATTTAAATTCATTAGCTGCTTTACACCAGCTGGTAGTTGCATATATTCATCCCGTGCCACCATAATCTCATCTATAATTGGTGTATCTTCTTCTTCTACCTCTCGAACTTCTTCTACAACGGGCCTTGGCAAGAAAAGCGGTCTAAGAGGTCGATCAAATGTGGTGTCTATTGTCCTAACAAAGTTAGAGGCTGTCCTAACATGGTGTTAATTCCTAGCATCACTTTTATCTCCGTCCTGATTTTGTGCATGCGGCCGTTGGACCCTTAGATTTCTGATTTGTGCAAGAAGTTGATGAGATTGCATAAACATTTGCATCATCTGTTGTTGTTGTTGTGCCATTTGTATCATAATATCCTGAAGGTTCGGTTGATCATTAACCCCATCATTTCTCTATTCTGCCATGTTGCTTTGATCAATCCAGGGATTTTCTTCTTAAGATGCTTTTGACTCTGGATCGGCTCTACTTCTCATTAAGTATCTATACAATCTTGTCCCTCTAGAGTGCATAGAATGGATTCAATTTGACATGCAAGTGATTAGAAGCAACATGCAACCATATAATCTTACATGCAGCTGAAAAAACTGACATGCAACTGAAAATATTTAACATGCAACTGAAAATCTTGACATGCAACTAAAAACCCTCACAGGCTAGCAAGGTCACTATGCTTTGATACCAACAAAATATCCTAACTGGCAACTCTTATGAGAAATACAAAGATCCTCCAAGATTTATCACAAAAATCACACAAGTTATAGGAAATTCGAACCTTATGCAAATATTATGGAATTTTCCTTTATTTGCCTGGAACCCACTTACATTAAACAACTTGAAATGTCTAAAAGGATTCACCATCTATTACTGATCGCAGCAATTGGAGTTTTTACAAAGAATATAAACAAAAAGCTCTTACATACCAGATCGCACCACCATTAAAATGAATACCATTGTTTCTTCATCAATCATTTAGCAATGATAAACTGGGTGCATGCATTGTGGTACCTTTGTTAATAGACTGCTAACAGAAGACGTTGATTTCAATACAAGCTGCAATTTACCCTCACAATTTGATGGCTGAATTATACCTTAATATTCTAAAGCTGAACGTTCTCATTTTTGCTTAAGATTGAATTACAATCTGTCACAAACACTGTTGCAGCCTCCTTTGTAACTTGTGATTAAATGAAAAAGCACTTGCTAAGGCTTGGGGTTGCGTCCAAGCATGGAATCTCCAAGGTTTGCGTCCTGAGAAGGTTTCTTGGGAAAGAAACTTGCAAAGATAAAATAAAAAATCAAACATAATAGCATAATGAATGAGCCTCAAACCACAGTTGATGCTTTTATAAAATTCTCCAACCAAAAAGCAATCAAACCCCTTCTTTATTTCTGGCCTTTAGACTTAGGCATAAATTAATACTCACTTTATATTAATTAAATCTCCACCAAGGCACTGTTAATATGATTTAGAACAACAGAAAGGGGGGGTGAATCAGTTGTTCTCAGGTCCAGATGTATAAAACAAACTTTAAAACTCTTCAACAAATCAGATCTAATAACCAACAACTACTCGGTCATAACCGATTGCATAATAGAAACATATAACAGTGCAGTCCACTTATCCAATAGCATCTAACTTGTAAAACACAGAAATGTTCAAACCAAAACATTCACACAAGTATCAACACCAGGATTTATAGTGGAAACCCAATTTGGGAAAAACCACTTTGTAACATGTTACTATTATGCTCACTCTTCTGAAGTGAGCTTGGTGAAAAGCCAACCTTATCAAAGGTTACAAACACACTGTCAGGTGTGACCCGATTAAAGGATTTAAACCACTCTGTTAAAAGTGCGCCTTGTTATAGGACTTACATACACTCCATTAGAATGCAACCTTGTTCAAAAGATTTATACCTATGACTGTTAGGTCAACCTCTGTTAAAAGGATTTTGATTGATACAATGGTTAGAAAGTAGCAATAGTATTGATCTGAAAAACATACAACTCACTTTGCAAATATCAGATCCAATTCCGTACCCATATGTTGGCTTACTGACTGTGAACCTTTACCATCTCCATCACTGATCTGCTCAGAACTCTCTTCAAGCAATCACAACACTTCTCCTTCAACCTTCTCTACTTAGACAGTCAATAACATCAACAATACTTCCAGCATCCACCACTCTCTTCAACCTCAACTTAGGTTTCCTTAATACTTCCTCTATTAGGTCAATACATCTTTTGCCGCTTAATCTCCTTCATAGATCTTAGGGTTAGATCAGATTCATTGAATCCGTCCTACATTATGTTCTTCGGCTATCCTTCTAGAAATATTTTGAATCTCTTAATAGATTTACAATAAAACATTTTACAGTGCATTAAATGCTTTCATACAATCAATAAATAAAGTCAACATATTTTACATAATCAAGAATTCAACGATGTCGGCTGGAAATCTGAATTCTCCCTCAAATGCAAAACACTGACGCTTGGTCAATACTGTGTTCAACTTCTCAGTCTTCACTAGAAAGCTCGGTCACCTCAAAAACTGTTTCCTCGGCTAATACTGTCTTCCTCGGCAATTAATTGATGTTTGATCAACACTGAATTTACTTGGCATATACTAGCTCGATCGACACTAACATCACTCGGCTTAAACTAGATTTCTTCACTTTTGCTCAGTTAAGCCTACCAATTTAGTCTTCATTCTTACTTAGGTAAACAATACATTGTCTTATCATTGTGCCACATAATCAAGTACTCATTGAAGTATCAAGATAACTCAACCTTTCCTTAGGTGCTATTGTTACCAACCTTGCCTATCCCCTTAGCAACAATCAAATAGATACAGTACTTTCTTAAATAGCAACAGTCTTACCAATTAAGGTTTGACATCAATGACAATACAACAATTGCTTCAATTGCAGTTTCCAACAGGCACTTACTAGGTGTAATAAAGTTATAACTTAAGTGTGGCCCCAACATTAAACATAATGAATAATTAAATATATTGCAAATAACTTTAGCTTTTGGGCTAATATTTAATTATTCCCTGATTCCCTTGCTATTTAATTAATTTTCTAGCCTCGGGGAATGGAAAAAGCTAAATACTTCGTCTCTATTAATCATCACTAGGAAGGGGACATTACATCTTTCCTCAACAAAAGCAGAATATAAAACAACTATAAAAGGAGCATGTAAGGGAATTCGCCTTCAAAGGATGCTTTCTAACATGCAAATGTCTCAAGCAAGTCCTTCACCCTTGTATTGTGACACTCAAGGGATGCTGAAACTTGCCAAGAATTTAGTCTTCCACGAGCGCACCAAAAATGTTGAACTTCATTGTCCTTTTATCCACATGCTTGTAGAAGATGAATCAGTACAATTTCAGTATGTTCCAACTGAGGATTAGAATGTAGACATCATCACCAAGTCTCTAAGCCCAGACAAGTTCGTAAAATTTAGGGGGCAACTTGGTGTAGTTGATAGGATGCCCATTAAGGGAGGGTATTAGAGTATTTAATTGTTATTTAATGGTTAGTTGTATTTAGTTGCTTTCACTTTAGTTTAGTTGTTTTTGATAGTTTCTATTTCCAGCTTCTATTTACAATTGTTTCTTTTAGAAACAACATCTAGTAATTGCCTATATGTACAACTTCATTTTCATAATTCATTCAAGCAATTATCATTTCACACATGATAGGGACAAGAGCAAGTTTCTCACTTCAGAGACAATTGATGGTGACACTGAAATTTTGAGATAATGCTACAGCAAAGATAATTGGAAAAGGTAGTCTAAGCCTAAATAATGGAAAGACAAAAACAGGAAATGTCTTGTATGTTAAAGGTTTGAAGCATAATATTCTCAATGTTAGTCAAATGTGCACTCAAGGACATACCCTTACATTTCATTTTCAAGGTTGTGAGATCAAGAAGGCAAGTACAGGAAAATTAGTTCCAGATGCAAATAGAACAAGAAATAACCATAAATCCTCATTGAGATCAAGAGAGAAAGATGTTATATAGGACAATGAAAGCTGGTTATGGCATAGAAGAATGGGCTATATGAACTTTTGATAACAAAACACTGGTATAAGTAAATCTTTAGCAGCCTATTATATGTGATAGCATCAAGGGCAAACAGTGTACAAGAGAAACTCATGTACAAGCAGACAAAAAATATTGAAATACCTGAAGGGTATTATGGAATTTGGTTTTGCTGTATCTCAAAGGCGAAGAATCCACTTTAGCAGCATATACAGATGCAGACTGGCACGCAATGTTTGATGATTCAGAACACTAAAGGAGAAGCACAGAAAAGAATGCAGTATCGCAGACAAGAATTCAGTAAGGTGGCAGAAAAGCATGTCAAGGTAGAGTATCGCAGACAAGAATTCAGAATACTAAAGAAGCACAGATTCAACGGGAAAAATTGACTATAATTTTTTCCAACCCTGTAGATTTCTTAGTGATATGCTTTCAGAAGACAGCTCGGAGAACTCTAAGCTGGTGGATTTCAAAAAGAACGAGAGTTACAGGAAAAAGGAGCTTTATGCCATTGATGTCAAGAGGAAGAATTACAGAAAAGGGGAGATTCTTTGTGAGACTACTGTATATCCCTCTATTATTGATGTCAAAGTTGGGGAGAGTTACAAAAAAGGAGCAATGCAAAAAGAGGGAGTAGTATGTTCTTATTTAGTTCACACAAGATTAATTATTTGCATGGTTGCCATCAATCACAAAGAAGGAGATTGTTGAGGATGCTGCCATTGATGTCAAAATGTGTTTATTCAAAAAGGGAGATTGTTGGAAATTGGTCATTGATGACAAAGGTTGTTGATGTCAAAGTTTGGGAGCTTGTTTGTTATAGTGGCTTCAATTAAAAGCCAGCATACGGAATTTTACTATTTTGACAGAGGTGTAATTGAAGGGCCAATTCATGGATTTTTATTATTATGATTTAATTTTTATAGGGCCGACCCATGTATTTTATGTAATTAAATTTTGTGCCCAAACGGGTATAAAAAGGTGAAACTGTTTGTAAGTATTATGTGAGAAAATGTTTTAACATTCGGATACAAAGCAGAACAGATTTAATGCAAAGCGGATCACATGTAGTGCAGATTTTGTCAAGCGTGAAAGTGCACATATAAATGCACAGATTTCTACATTCAATTACCGATCTAAATTAGGCACATATCCTTAGCTTAAGTTAATTCCAATTCGACATATCCTTATAAAAATCTAAGGTACAATATCCACATGACGTTCAACTTATTATAAGTTGAAGCAACAAAAGGACCATTCACGCAAACTTAAAACCCAACATAACCTTTCGTAATTAGTAATTGTAAATGAAAGAATTAACATTCACATGTTTTCATTCGACAATCTCTTACACTTTTTCCACTCAAAATTCTCGACTGACAATTCATCCAAGAATTAATAATCAGACAGCAACATATATTAAAACCCATTCAAGATGAAACAGAACATCAAGTCCCAACTATCTTATACGATGTTTACCACTTGGAAGTAACTGGATAACTATATTTCTAAATCTTCCTAAACTAGTTTTTTTTTTCTAGAATTTAAGAGGTTTCATCTCAAAACAGAGCAATGACAATATTCAAATCCGGCAACCTAAAACAATTCTATTGGCATGATTCCAGTTACAGCAGGGAAAGCACATTTGGACATGATACTTACATTCCAGTGATGAAGCTCGGCTTAAGGAAGGGTTCCATATTGAGTTGCAGAGTAGTATATGATAGCGGACAATATCGGGGCTTCACGCACTTCAAATATTAATAAAATTTGGTAGAAACAAACATGGAATATGTAAATTCCAGTATTAGAAAATTCCAATTCCATCCCAATTCCACCAAACAAACGGACCCTAATCACAAACTAAAATGAATAAAGAATTTCTCTGTTGAACATTATGCAGCAAAATTACAAATATATAGACCAGTTTGATGCATATATCAAGGAAACGACACGTCCAAAGAGGTACAAGCTTAACTTTCAAATACTCGAATCAAGAGGCAAGTAAACTAAATCTAACTGAGACAAAGATGGCCTTGACTAACAGAGGTGACAATTAACTGCAATCAATCAAGAATTGATGAGACAATGGAGGCACGCCTCAAGTCAATGTGTACATATGTCATTATTACATACCTAGATAAAAACAATTAATTTTTCTTAATATCCTAAGTAAACATAATAAATAGATACAACACAACACTTAAGATGAACACTACACTAGGTGAAGTTAAATATTTACACCAGCACTATTGGCCAACTTTCGGTCACTAGTGGACATTAATACACTATTCATATATTATCTTATTTGGCTGAGATCCTACAGACGTGATTTTGAATTCCAATCTCTCCTGAAGTCCAATAATTTTAAAGGAAAATTTTTGTTGCACATATCTCACCAAAGTTTTAATTGTTGATAGCAAATTAGTTCTTCTCTAGAAACAATAACTTTGAAAGCTTGAATATTTTGGATTAAAGATCTCAAAGAATTTTGACCATCTCGCTTGATCATTTTCACCCACAACATTATGCCATCAATTAATGGAACAGCCCCTGTTTGGCAATCTGAGGGATGGTGACCAAGTACATCATATCTTTCTGATTTTGGCAAGCTAATTTGATCTTTAAATCATCTATTATATGCCTAAGTTGCTATTTCGAATTTGGGGTTTAAGTTTGCTGCTAGAGCATATTTTTTCCCCATATGTATATATAAATGTGTGTGTGTGTGTATGTAAATGTATGTGTGTATAAATCTATACATACACGCATTCATAACTGTATGTATATGCATACATATATAGGTATGTATGTATAGATATATACGCATACATAAATAAAAGTATATTTTCATTGTTTATATACACATGCATATATATAGGAAGGTATGTATAGATATAAATATGTGCATTTCTGTGTATAATATAAAAAAAATACTAAATATTTGCAGAAAACCAAAATATTCATAATGCCATTGGACATTTTTGGCCTCTAGTGGGACGGTAATGTCTAAATTAAAGGACCTTGTCAATTTAATTGTTTACTATTTTCTATAATTGTGCAACCTAAATAATATTTTAACTTAAAATTTTATTTAAAAAATAATTCTATCAATGGAGAGGGAAGGATAGCACGTGACCTTTGCCAAAACTTGCATATGATTAAAATAGCAATTTAATGTGAATATATGGGCTGCACTTGACTGGTGTTACATGGCAGTTGTGTAAGGAGTTAATGTTCATAATTTTGCATTCAAGACTAGAGTACCTCGTGTACAAATCAATCCCTGCAATAGCAAACAATAGTTGACATCAATCTCTAGAAAAAGGTTAATGAGTGGCAACCACAAGACAGATTGCCATTTTTCCTTAAACCAATCACTCAAATTCCAAGTGAAAAGGGACATCTCAAATATCAAGGCATACAGAACACTGGGCAGGCGTCGATAGCAGATATTCAAGGCTCTCCTATTTTTATACCCAACTATAAATAACCAAAATATTAAGAATAGAGCCCTGCAGCACAGCTACTAATATTAGTGTCAAAAGGGTGGGATTTTTTTAAACCTGGGAAGCCCAGATTTGACCTTTGGTGAACCCCGATCTGTCCTTGCCCCATACCTGGACACAAATAAAACCCATGCAACACGATACCCAATCCTACCAAACCTTGTAACATAGTTATATACACCATCTGTTTCACAATCATAGGAAGAAGGGTTTGCCACTTCAGAATATGAGAAGATATTGCTTCAATATGATGCATTATCATGTTGGAGTTTAGAAGACAGATATTTGACTCCAATGGATTACCTCGTTGTCACTGGCTGTAAACCCTACAAACTAAAACTCCATCTTTGGGGGTGTCTCCTTCCGCTTTTTAATTACCAGTTGTAATTCGGGTAGCAGTGTAATAGATGGATTGCAGGTTCAGACTGCCATGTCCCACCATTATTCAACACGTGTTTCAACTTCTATCAGCAGTTTACATTATCTTTTAAGAAAAAGTTTCTGGCACATATCTCACCAAAGTTACTATTATTATGGAGTTCCTCTGGAAAAAAAAGGACTCGGCAATAAATGTTTGAGAATTTAAATTCTTGAGATAAAGGATCGCTAAGAACTTTTACCATCTCTCTTAACATTGTTTTGCATGTCTCACCATACCAATATGTCATCAATCACTGGAAGACTGGAAGGGATATTGTTTGGCAATTTGGTAAATTCGGTTTATCTTCAAATCACCTATTAACACTATTTGTTCCATGATTATGGAGGTAGAAGAGTTTGTCACAACATTCAAATGCATGTTTTAGAATATCAGAAGCTGCTGCATGCAAATGTTGCATTGTCTTAAAGGATTATCATAGGCAGAAATCTGACAACGGATTAAATCTTCATCAGTGGCCATAAATTCTATGAACTAAAACTCCGGCTTTGGGGATGTTTCCTTTGGTTTTGCAGTTAATGCATGCAATTTGGCTGGCAGTATAATGGATGGCTTTTCGGTTCAGACTGTGATGTCCCACCATTTTTTCAATGTGTGTTTCGACTTCTTTCAGCAGTTTACAAGCACGCCTTTGAATTGGCCTTTTAACCAATCAGAAATAGACGGTTCAAAATGGGAATTTTGAACTTGATAATCAACAGAAACCTATGAAAATTTTACAAATTTGAAAGTACTCAATGCATTGATTGGGAGTTTGCACTTAAAAACTAGGAGGTAGTAAACTTTCATAAATTTAGACTTATGTTGTACTGTTTAATTAATGTCGTGTTTATATTTGTAAGAACTGCAAAGTATTTTACTGAAGCATACTCATTGTCCCCAAAAACCAAAACATGTTCTCCAAATGTTTCCAAACCTGATGTCATACATTGGTTTAAGCTTAGTTCAAAAAATTTATGACAAGTGGCGGTGCAATAGAGTTCAGAAAAAACATTCACATATGTACAGTCTATCTGATTAAGTTAACAGGGCAATTGATCTATATTGATTTAAAAACTTCAATCGAAAACAGTTTTCCCAAAAACCTATAGCAAATTATTCATTTACTTCCACAGACAACATGATATTCTACTTTAATTTCATAAATTAGACTTTTTAGACTATTAAAGTCATACAGATATAATTTAGAGAGCTTATTAACATCTATACAAAATCAAGAGCTAGACTAACATGGCAAACAATTTATAGATTTGATTCAAACATTTCATTTTTCTTGTCTGTGTTAGGAATCGGGATACTAAGAATAACAACTAACGATGGTCTTCCAAGATCTTTTAGTGCAAGCACGGTTAGAAAGACAATAGAAAAAGTAAAATGAAATTATATACTTCAGACGTGCTAAGTTTCTTTGTCAATGATGTTATCATACTATGTCATTTAAAATTCTGTCAAAACATTCAACATTACCATGTCGCCTTACCATCAAAATGCATTCATATTCAGTCTTTTCCAGAAAACTAATTGGTTCCACCTGGAGAAGTACCCACAGCTTGCAAAAGTCTAATAACATGGTCATGCTATGAATGATAAGAATGAACAAATGAAATGTTACTGAACCTTAAATCTGTATCAATTTCTGAAATTAACATCCAGCAGTAACAAATTAAAACACTGATAATCAACTTGACTTGTCAGATTTAGAAATGTCAGAAGTGTAGAAATTAATTGAAACACATGACCCAATGGATAAGGTGACTCTTTTCATTCTAAAGAAAATGTCTTTACAAACAACAGAATCGAAAGACCATAACATCAATTAATATAAAAAGCAACATTCAAAAACGGTCTTAGAATTTTTGTCTTGTAAAGAGATCACATAAAATATGTATTGAGAGTTAAATGACTGACCTTCCATATCCACATCTGACACAGCAGGAGACATTGACACTGCCTGTGACTCAAACATTGGATCTGTCCCTTCATGAACATATAGAGGTGGATCCGTTTGTTCAGCAGACCGACCCTGGCCCTCTACTCCCTGTATGTTTTTCATCTGTAATTCCAATTTCATTTTCATCCACTGAAAGTACTGATATCCAATAGCAGCGTCAGTGCCAGCTGTTCCATTAAACAAAAATGCAAATTTCGGATCGCCTGCTTGCCTAGCACGTGCCATATTTTCAAACTCAGGTCCATTCTTGACAACAAATTCAGAAAGAAGCTCAATATTCTGAACAACTTCAATATCACTCGGCTTCTGTGGGTGTGGTGGTAAAGTCATCAAGTCTGAAGGTAGAAATGGATTGGACAAATCCGTTGAAGCTGGAGGTGCTTGAGAAGACCCTGATGCAGGTTGTGACCATGCCGACTCTGGCTGGTGAAATTGCTGTGTGTGCCAGGAGGAGGATGACTGAGAAACACTCAATGTAGGAGGTGGCAATGAAGGCTGGGCTAAAGCCTCAGGTAATGTATGCAAAGGTGGAAGTGGTTGAGAAACCTCCCCTGCCAGGAAAGGTGGCTGTGGCACATGCTGGGCTACCATGTGTGACGGTGTAAACGTTTGAGATAACTGGTTTCCAGACGACGGCTGTGGTGGCAATACTGGAGAAAAGGTAGGACGCAGGGGTAGAGGTGGAGCTTGGATATTTACAGGAGGGCCAGGGAAAAGAGTGCCATTGAAATTAGGAGGCGGAGGTAGAGGATATCGAGGAGATTGTCCATGAAGCGGCTGGCCAGGTGGTGGCCCTGGAAAGTGCTGTGGTTCAAGGGGCTGCATAGAGGCCATCGTTCCATACGAAGGTTGGAGTGAATGAGTTCCCTGATTTTCTACATAAGGAGTAGGAGTAAAACCAGGTGGCACATGAGATACTTGAGGAGGCATTGTCGGAGGATTTCCAAAGCCTATATTCTGCTGGTACCCACCTGGAAAACCAGCGCCACTTCCTTGCATCGCAGGTCCAGGTACAGGATGCCCCTGCATGGAAGTCCCAGGAGGGCCGTGTCCGTACTGAGGAGCATATCCTCCTGGCCTGAACATTATCTTTTCTTGAATGCCCAGTTAATGCAGGCCTCTTCACAAATCTCAAAAAGCACCCTTAAAGCCCAACAGCTCTCTTTGTAAAGATTGACCGAACTCTCCTTGACGTCAACTCGCCCAGTGGGAATCTCGTTTAGAGGCAATCCAGGCAGAAAAAGTAGGCTTTCTGCACAAGTGCGTGAAGTCTTCCCTTACATGGATCCAATCCACAATTCAATATTCTCTACAGAAGCTAGATGCAAACTAAAAACCAATAATCCTGCCCAAGAACCGTACGGATGGACATTATTGAAGTCACTGCTCTCAGAAAATCGAAAATTAAACTTTAAAGTAGCAACAAAAACCCCAAAGTTCAACAGATTTCATGTGATGCAGACTGAGTAATTAGTTTGACGTTTTCTGTGTTTAAAAAATATTTTTAATTGCTTAAATTGTCGAAAACCACAATCAACGCCTGTGAAATTTTGTAGAGCCGCACTTGGCAAATTATGACGACTGAAAAGGGGAACTTGCCTAAGCTATCAAACAAACTTGTTATGAAATCAGAGTAAATCAGTGCAGCCAAAAACTAATCATAAACCCTAAAACGGAAGCGTTTAAGACGCTTACCTTCAATCACAGGAAAAGCTGTCATCTGCGTGCGTGCAAGCATCGGCTTGGCCGAACAAATGGAATTTGTCGAGAGTGAGTGGACATGTTGCTAGGAATTTAATGTTTCCATGCAATAGAGGGATCTCAAAGCGATTTTAGTGTGTCGTCAAGAAAAAATCAAAAACCAGGATTTGATAACAAAGCCTATAAAACTTCAGTTTAAAAACCTCGTTTAAATACAATCAATAAGATAGAATAATAAGATAGAATAATAATTAATGGTAAATTTTAATGATAAATCAAAAATAATGATAACAGTTATTTTAGGAAAATTAAATGTTAAAGGAAAAAGTTTTCAGTTTTGTAATGTAAGAATGATCGTTTCTATTGACAATTTTGGAATAAATATTGTGTCTATTTAAATTAGTACTTGCACCTTTTAAGAGAGCGATGGTTATATATATTATTATATTGTTGCTATGAAAAGTTTGGTGATAATATTTTTGTTATATAGTAAAATATTTAATAGAATAATTTTATCTTTAATGTTGCATATGTACAAAATAATTACATTTTGTTTGGAGTGCCATTTACATTGGGCGAGATTCCTCACTTTTACGTATAATTTTATATGGGTTATTTTGCATATTAGAGTACCTATTGAAGGAGAAAGCAGGTTGAATACGGAGACCATCTAATGATTTCACTCTAGAGATACATGTAAATGTTAGTCCTTGCCTCTCTATTTTGCTAATGTCGATCGTTGCCTTCGATAGCATGAGCCCTTAAGATTTGTAAATAGTAATAGCCCTTGAGATGGTGAGTAATGCAGTCAAGCTCGGTGGATCCAATTAAGGACTAACCGACCTTGCAGCCAAACCAATATGCAACGAAAATACACAATAAAAACAACAAATATGCAATGAAACAGAAGTCTTTATTCATGAAAACACTGATTACATGCAATGTGTCCGATTGTAAGGCCTTCCTAGTTACGGCCAGATACAAAGCAGGTAATAGTCTACAAGATCTTGCATGGTCCAAATCTTTTCCCCAACATTAGCATTCAGCTAGCGCAGGTCTATAACACACAACACATTGGTAGGCACCCAAGAAAGATCTAAACTTGTACTCAAACTTCCAAGCAATCTTCATGCTTCTAAGCTCGCAGGCTACTAACCTTCCTTCTTCACAATCTCATGCCCTAAACAGCTACCCAAGCATCCTATAAATATTGATTCCCAACCACAAGTCGGCTGATGAAACAATAAATCTTTACAAACAAATATTAAATGCTAAAAACATCAGTCGGCTCTCACATAGCCTTACAAAATAAATAAACTCTCAAAGATGGCCCCAAATGGTCATCAGATCCGCATAGAAGAAAGCAACGCGCTAGATCTAGGTCCCCACACGTCCAACGGTCAATCCATAACACGAGGAGCGCGACCCAAATGAAATGCACCAGTCGGCCAAGCCAATCTAACAAAATAATCCAGTCGGTAAGCAAGAACACCGAGCAACATAAGCGATAACCGAGCACCAGATGACCGACCATGCCAGGCATGACTGAGGAACACAGTTATCACCGAGCGCCAATGAACCAACACCTTCAGTCATCAAGTGTTCTTCAAAGGCCGAGCACCCCGGTAAACACAGAAATCGAGCAACCAGTCTCCCAAACCGAGCAAGAACTCCATCAAACCAAGATCAAAACTAACAATCTACCTTCAAAGACAAACATATTTTTAGTTGATACAGGATTGCCAAGAATCCTAGGATGCTCCTGCATCAGACACCCCAGGTAAGAAAGATTTTCTTATAAGGAAATCAGGAACGCCTCAAGGGAATCAGAATAGGTATGCCAAATCTGTTCTTCACCCAAGTAGTCTTCACTTCATTCATTGTCTCATGCAGAAAGTCCTTCTATCTTCCACTTTGCTTATCCCTCTAGTTGGTAACTGATAGCAACCGACTCTGACCACTACCATTCACCTCAGTGCCCTGGTAAGGTTCATCCTCTTCGGAATCCTCAACCAACTCAGTATCATCTACATCTCTTTATGTCACATATGTCACCATCTGCTAAACCATCTCTGCCAGCAAAACCATCTATCTCTTAATCTCAACAAACTCTTCAGAGATATCATTCTCCTTCTCCTTCAAACTAGACTTAACAGGAATAGGTTCATCAACCTTTTGCTCTTGAGGTTTGTCATAAGGACAACACCTGATAACTCCACATCCCTTAACCCCTGTCTCCTGTAAAGGTGTCAATTTATGCCGAGCTCCTTCATGCCTAACCACATATGTACTAGCATGACCATTAAACAAAACATTTATGTCAAACTATCAGGGTCTACCGAGCAACAAATGACAAGCATCCATAGGCAATATATCACACAATATCTCATCATGGTAAGATCCAATCTAAAACTTAACCAAGCATTGTTCTTCAACTCTAACCTTAGAAACATCTTGTACCCAACTAATCTAATAAGGATTAGGATGTTTCCTTCTTTCCAAATTGAACTTACTAAGCATTTCATCTAAAACAAAGTTTTCAGAACTGCCACCATCAACTATGACATTACATACCTTATTCTTGCACTTACATCTGGTTCTAAACAAATTCCTTCTTTGCACTGGTTCATGAACACATGCATCTAATCTCCTAGTGACAAGACATTCACCTTTCTCTGGAACATTCTTAATGTCTTCTTCAACAACTAATGCAACTCTTTTCTTAGGACACTGCCAACTTCTATGACCAGCTTCACCACAGTTATAACAAGTGCTGGTGAACTCATTCTTCCACCTTCCTCTCTGTCCAACATTCTTAGTAACTTGACCACTGCTAGATCCTACATCAGACTTAGGATTCTATGTCACATTACCCTCAACAACTGTCTCACCAGTTTTACCACCTCAGTTTCTATTGTTCTATTTTCCTTCATACTTCTTATTCAGCTTCTCTTCAATCTTTAATGCCATCTGATAAGCATCACTGATTGTTGTCATCCACACAGTAAGTAATTCTTCCTAAATACTAGGTCTCAAACCATAGACATACCTAGCAACCTTCTCTTTATCAGCTTCGGAATGACCAGTCCTAATCAAGATTCTATAAAACTCCTCGGTATACTCTTGTACCGATTTGCTAGTATGTTTTAAAGCTTGCATCTTGAACATGTCCAATTCATAATCCACCAGAATGAATTGCTTCTTCAACTCGTCAACCATTCGGTTCCACTTAGTGATCTTCTCTTTTCCTCTTCTACCTCTTTCCAACTGAACTTCTCTCCACCAGATATTTGCATGACCCTTCAACTTAGTCTTTGCAAATCTAGCCCTATCAGGATCTTCTATTTCTTCATACTCAAAGTACTCATCAATCTCATTGATCCAATCAATCAACTCTTCTGGCCTAAGGCTTCCAGCAAATGCAGAAACTTCAATCTTAGGTCTCTTCCCAATCTTAGACATAGCTTTCATAATTCAATTCTCTTCAAAATCTCTAGCTTCTTCGATAGCTTCTTCAAAATGATCTTCCTCAAATTCATCATCACTATCCTCTTTCAAGGTAGACTTCTTCTTTCTCAATTCCTCTTGTAGGTCTTGCACTTGTTTCTGCAAAGCCCTAAAATCATCAAGACAGAATTCTCTAGTGGTTTCTTCTTCTTTAGAGATCTCACAGTTTCTCCTCGGAGACATCTTCAAATCAAGATCTAGATACACAAGATCCACTTGGCTCCAACAAGAATAGACTTTGCTCAAATAGGAACAAACTTCACTCTGATACCACCTAATGCAGTCAAGCTCGGTGGATCCAATTAAGGACTGACCGACCTTGTAGCCAAACTAATATACAGCGAAAATACACAATAAAAACAATAGATCTGCAATAAAACAGAAGTCTTTATTCATGAAAACACCGATTACATGCAATGTGTCAAGCTGTAAGGCCTTCCTGGTTACGACCAGATACAAAGCAGGTAATAGTCTACAAGATCTCGCAAGATCCAAATCTTTTCCCCAACATCAGCATTCAGCTAGCCCAGGTGTGTATCACACAGCACACTAGTAGGCACCCAAGAAAGATCTAAACTTGTACTCAAACTTCCAAGCAATCTTCCTGCTCCTAAGCTCGTAGGCTACTAACCTTCCTTCTTCACAATCTCATGCCCTAAACAACTACCCAAGCATCCTATAAATATTGATTCCCAACCACAAGTCAGCCAATGAAACAATAAATCTTTACAAACAAATATTAAATGCTAAAAACATCAGTCGGCTCTCACATAACCTTACAAAATAAATAAAATCTCAAAGATGGCCCCAAACGGTCATTAGATCAGCATAGAAGAATGGAACACGTCAGATCTAGGTCCCCACATGTCCAACAATCAATCCATAACACGAGGAGTGTGACCCAAATTAAATGCACCAATCGGCTAAGCTGATCTAACAAAACAATCCAATCGGTAAGCAAGAACACCGAGCAATAGAAGAAATAACCAAGCACCAGATGACCGACCATGCCAAGCATGACCGAGGAACACAGTTATCACCGAGCGCTAGTGAATCGATGCCTTTAGTCATCAAGCATTCTTCAGAGGCCGAGCACCCCAGTAAACATAGAAACCGAGCAACCAGTCTCCCAAACCGAGCAAGAACTCCACCAAACCAAGATCAAAACTAACAATCTACCTTCAAAGACAAACATATTTTTGGTTGATACAGGATTGCCAAGAATCCTAGGATGCTCTTGCATAAGTGAGTGGGAGTTGTCTTTGACTGCCCAATGTTACCAGTACTATTGGTACACTTTTTGGATCTTGTTGGTTCCATGTGGGTCCACTATAATGATCAAAACATGCTACAACATACGTGGGGACATCTGGTGGCTTACAACCTACTTCGTAAATAATGTCAATAATCTCGCCAAGAGCTCCATTCACAAGTCCTGCCTCTATCCATATGTTCATTGTAATCATAATTTATTGTCCTTTGCAAAGGAGTACATGTTTTTCCTAGTTGTTCATCATCCATTATATTATTGTTTATGCTCATAGAATTTGTTGTTGTGCTTATTGTGACCAGGCGGTTTAATAATTTCAACATCATTATATTGTGTAGTCTTATTGAATCATTAGTAGTGAACACGTGCGTAGAATTGTCAAATTTTTTGTTCTCAGTTGTTGTAAGATGTATGTTTGTGTGAGTCATTAGGGTCTTCCAATTATCTTATTTTGGGTTTGCATCTCATATATTTTGCAGTAGTTCCTTGAAGGATCGTGCACAGTGGTTTATGGGAGCGAGACTTACTATGATTCTCAATTATTTGAAGTGTGAACTTTTGCTTTGGTGATAATGTGTAGCTATGATGTTCAAAGCTTGTTGGCATGGTTTCATTATAGCTACACATTTTCTTGTTGTTTATAAATTGTGTGGTGATTTCATGTAAATGTTGTGGAATTGTAACGTTGTCCCATTTGTTGCTTGTATCAAACTTGCGCTTTCCAAGCATATCAAGCTCATGTAATGCCACATTATTTGAGACTCTCATCTATGAAAATAGATCCCATTCATTTATGTCCATTGACTCGGTTGTGCTATTAGCCATATTATTTTCCTCTATATTATCTTATTCTTCATCAAAGGTCATCTCCTAATCAACCATGCAATTAAAGTGCCATACATCATATCCGACTACATTCATTTGTCTTTGATTTCTAATTATCAATTCTTTCATGAGACCTATCTCTATTTCTATATTACAAAAATGTTTATATAATAGTGTTTAGGGGTGAAATGGATACTAATGAATCTAACAATATAAACTATGTGAGATGAGTTCATTAATTAACCATTCCAACACTAAACATTTGAAATACAAGAGAAAGAGGGGCTTCCAAACAAAACTCTCAATACAACCCAAGTTAGAATATAAAAACCCAAGAAGATGAAGGGATGACAATGCTAAACCCAAAGTATATAAAGTAAGTATGTAAGCAAGTTCTCTTTTATGCACTGTAGGATTTGATTAAAGATATGTAAATGCAAATGGGAAATTGAACCAATTGATTTAATGAGAAAAGTAAGATAGATCTAGATGTTAAGTGTGTGCAATCAGACTGATTAAGAAATGAAAATAGGTCTACACTAAGAAGTGAAATGAATGATAAAGTACTCACCTTGAAATGTGTCGAGGAATATGCCTTTTTTCTCTAAAAATTGCAGATCTAAACCTATGACAGAACTTTCGACTGTGGATTCGTGATCACAATAGAAAACCCAAAAAATATTTTTTTTCTCATACCTCTAGGAACAGGTCGACCTAGTGCAACATGTTCCAAACACTTTTCTATGAAGTCACCATGTTCCTAGGACACTATAGCAAAGTTGACCTAACTTCTTGGAAATGTCTCCGTAAGTAGTTTCCAGATCTGTGGTTGTCATTTTGATATCCTGCTCCTACAAATAGAAAAGCTTGTTTGGGGGTTTGGATGGATAAGGGCTTGCCTTGGTCAAGCCCTGGATTGAGGATTCAACCTTGAAATTGAAATGTGAATATGTAAAGGAAACAAGACAAATGTAAGTATTTACATTGCTTGTAGAAACCCTTGTCAATAAGGATTTTGTAGTGCTTGTATGTTGTAGATGTTGAATTTGCAATGACGAATGTAAGAAATCTCCACAAATATAATGGATCTACCAAAACCACATCATGGAGTCATGGATGTAAACGTGCATCAATGAAGAAGATGATGAATGCCTCAAATGAAGATATCCTCCCTTGATGGACAACTAAATGCTAGATTTTGAAGAGGAAATGCTCACAAAGGATCCTTGACTCTTGAATGCTTGAATACTCGAACTTGCTTGTGTAATTGTTGGATCTATAATGGATGTCAAATGGATGATACTAGATGATAATAGTGTTAGTGAATATATTTGTACTTTAGAATGAAATAACTCCTAATGCCCAAATGAAAATGCAATCCTGGCTAATAGTTGGATAGGTTATCATTGAATTGATAACCTTCCTCTAAATTTTATCGGGTACAACTCCCCGTGTGTGATTTTCAAGGAATTTCCAATAAAAATAAAAAGAACATACATATGTACTTTTACCAGAAAGTCCTTAAAGGTTCTCTCAACATACTCTTAGGTATGGAGGAAAGTTTACAAAGAGATTACAACATAAACTAAGAGAATCAAAAGACACAAAGTTCTCCAGATTTCAAAGATTTGAAAAACATCACTGTCAAAGAAACTAAACTCGGATGAAAAGAATGATAATCATAACTCTCCCTCCTTTACAACTACAAATGAAAACAAGAGCAGAAACTCCCTTCCCCGCAGCACAAAGTCTCCAGAAAAAGACAACTCCTTTGTCTCTCTACTACTTCTAGCTATCCCCCCGGTAGCACACAGTCTACCGAAACTCCTATATTCATAGCTCCTATTTTGTTGTAGCTCAAAGTCTACCGAGAAAAATCTAAAGAAAAACTAGAACCCTGAGCCTTTCGTTGCTTTTCCATTTTATCCCCTTTTCCTCGATGATGTTTTTCAGTTATTATAATTGATTCTTGACACTGTATTTTATTCTTTTCTCCTGATCTTTTCATCACCTGATGACATGATATTTTAAATCCCAGCAATAATCAAACACTACAACTTTATAACATACTTTATCAAAGTTGTAATTTAATTATCGAGCTTAGTGAACATATAACAGTTCACAAAGAACTATTTGGAGACTCGGCAGTGAATGTCGGTGATGAGTCATCAAAACTCTCCCTTCAATAGTTATCGAATCATAAAGTTTCACGGACCCCATTATCTCTTCTTATGCACTTGTGTTCCTACTTCAAGACATTCTATCAAACAGTGTACACGTTCTCAATAAATCCATTGGGGGAATGCAGTTTAATAGTCATGGCCAAATGAGAGAGGGTCGACTATTGATGTGGCTTTATTGTCAACATATATCATAGTTTGCCTTCCTGAATTCTTCCCTAATTTGATTCACCAGTTCTCATATTCATGTTTCTCCATGTGTCGTTTGTGGGAATCATTGAACACTCATACTATGTTGTCATTGTCGTTCACCTATTTCATAGCCTGATTCTTCACGCCAGTGTGAGGTACTGTGTTGGTGTACGTCCTTTGGCATGCTGTCAAATATTTCATTGTCTCCCTGCAAAGCTCCAACCTGCACACTTAAAAACATCTCTAATTTCTTGTCCTGCTAAAGAAGTGATCTCATTGCATACACATTGGATTCTTTTTCCATTACCAATGCATTTGATTACTAAGTATTGTAAAGACTTTGACCTCTTGATCTCCCATATGAATATTTTCACAACCTTTACTCAATGGCTCGGGTTCATCACGTTTCAACCTTAGATATAGCCTTTTGAAGATGTCCATCTACAATCAACTTTGACATCTATTTCCACAAGCCATGACCATACTGTTATTTATTCGAATGGTTCACATGCTTCCTCAATACTCCACAGTGACCATGGAGTGTTTTTCTATTCAAAGTTGGTCCCTCAAGTTTGCCATGGGATATTCATGTTAAACTTGTCGTTGGGCATTTGAATCATTATCAAGTATTACCAACAATTGACCACGAATGAGGTATCAGGTGCTCATGTTGGTATTATACTCATTTGGTAATTTGATTGAATAAGCTTGGAAGCTTGATTTTTTTATCACATTAAATGATTGACTTGACAAGAATCGCACCTTACATCCTTCATCACTGGGATCGAACAAGACCATCTCCTCAATCCTCACCACAAACCATCTCGCATATGATGTGTTGGAAATCCAATAACATAAATAAACTTGATTTGTGATTGGCTTTGCTCAATTCATTTCTATTTGACATGGATTTCTCTTTGTGAATCTGCAGCCTGTATCTTAGGTTCTAAACATTATCAAATCTGAAATGAGGGGCGCCCATTTACACCTTCAATCTTCCACTATTGTCGTAGACTGAGCACGTGCAGATTAACACTTCCACCCCATCATTTTTGAGGCATAACCATTGTTCATCACATTATGACTGAAACATTTTCCATGGCTATCCGACGATATTCTTCTCAAATAATTATTGTGCACGCTGCTTTGCAATACCATTGGGATAATGTTAGATTGGCATTCACAATTTGCACTTCTACACTTATTCATGGTCTCCCCTATTCCAAGTCATCATTGACATGTGTCGAGGAAGGTAGGTATCAGATATCATTCAGTTCGAGCATCTCTGACACAACATCATATTGTGACCCATTATTACAAAAATCATTGCTAGCTATCATCAAGCTTGCTCTCGATCTTTTTGATTAGTTTTCCCTTGACTTATTGAGCTTGCAAAAAGTATTGTCTCTCCATAATTTCCCAATGGAGCATAGAAAGCTAAATTAACAACCATTCTTTACCATCCTATATGCATGGACACATCTCAAAATATATCTTTTAGGATCAACATCTTCGATATGAGTCACCCTAAATATGTAGTTTGATGGCTTTGAATTTGGATTACTTAAGTCACTATGATTTAAAAATACACCTTCATATACCCAGAAGCATTCACATGAGCTAATTTGAACCATATCATCTGGATATGAGAGTCTGTTCGAAATTCAACTCAACCATCTGCAATACTGGTTTGAGCTAACTTTGAGGCTTCAAATTCACTATGTTGAACCTTTTACTCCCAAACTGATTCATATCTTCAACCCATGACCTCTGAGCTTCGAATTTGATCTTGGATGTTGCGGATAATGACCGGCTTAATAAACTTTGAAACATGAACTCGAACCTATAGGGTGGATTGCCTCGAACCAAATGAACCATTTGAACCTACTATAGAAAATTGAACCACTTGGAACTGCTTTGAAATTGGTTCAAAGAGGTTCAAGACCCTACACTGAAAGTTTTATTATCGGGGTCTATATGGGTACCAACATGGGCTCTAACTGTGGGACTATTTTTGGCACAAAAATAGAGAACTCCAGCAATCTCTGGGAAAAGACAAGTGCCTTATCCATTGGGTGAATAGAGTCACTAAGAAAAGGAAAACTGAGAGTTGCTTGCATTAGGGCGAAGGGGAGTAGGGCAAAGCCAACCAACCTAAACACCTAAACTACCAGCAAGCTTGAAGCTTGTACATTATTCCAACTAACACTACGCACACCAAAATAATATTTACAATATATAAAAAGGTAGGAAGAGAGCCTACCATAGGAACCGGAAGCAAGCAGAGGTCATGTGAATCCATTTACTAGCAGGGAGAAATAAGAGCCTTTCCACAGTAGCAAGTTGTGTCTCACTGGAACAGCTCCAAATCATTGCCTACTAGTGACTTCTTCAATGCCAAACCTCAAGCTAAAAGCACATATAAATATGTTGACCAGACACTTCTTCCCAAATAGCCATAACTCGTCATAGCACTCTTTTTCCTTCAAGGATGGATCTTTAACATTCATCGGGTGAGATTCTATTTCAAACTGAAAAAAATAAAGTGCATAAATCTCACTAAGAAATGGTGCACGATATCTGAAAATGTTGTCATCAAGACTCACCCTTTGCATTCTATCTTTTTTCTCCCCTAAAGTGTCATCACATTTTCCAGTATTGCTTCCACAACCCAAATCAACAAAACTACATATAGAGGAATGAAAAGAGAGATCATTTATCGGTGTTTCATTTTCAACTTGATTTGGATGAATACCTGAGTCATTTTGAGAGAAATGATCTGGTTCGAGCGATGATATAAATTTGTGTATAGTGTCTTCTTCTTCATTGAGAGGGGCATCCTCATCACAACCATAAATTTCATTTTCAGATTGACAAGATTTTTCAAAGGGCTGATCACCGATTTTACAATGGGACAGGTTACTTTCAGCCTTCTCATTAAAAACAAAACATTCAAACTCCAGTAATATGTTATTGTCAATTTTTTCATAAAGAGGAACTTTCGAAGCAAGATGAATATCATCACTTTCAAATCTGAAACTTTCTAAATCGCGAGGAAATAAAGATTCAAATGCACCTTCATCATCTTTATTCATGAATTCTTGAGTGCCATCATGATCACCAAAGACTGCATAGTTGCGAGAGATAAAATAAGATGATATTACCGAAGGTTCTTCGTCATCAACTGTCAGCTTTGCTTTCAGCCTTGCCACCTTTTCTTCATACTCCTTTAGATCCTTGAGTTTACGGAATCGTGCACAGAGACTTCTCCACAAAAGAGTGCTTGCATGATCATCTTCCAGATTGATATTTTCTCTGACAGCCCGAGAGATACTTTCTTTGAAACTATGCAAGAACTCGCTCAACACTTTGTCATGCATTGGATAAATTTCCATAAAACTAGGATCAGGCCTTTTCTTGATCGCGATCTTTCTGGTCTGCATGATGAATTAATAGAGTCACTAAGCCTGCATATACATATATTATATATAAAACTGAGGAAATAAATTTAGCACTGATCTTTGATTCCAATCCCTAGTAGAGTCGCCAAAAATATGTTTGTGAACAGATTTACACTTTAGAATGAAATAACTCCTGATGCCCAAATGAAAATGCAATCCTGGCTAACAGTTGGATAGTTTATCATTGAATTGATAACCTTCCTCTAAATTTTATCAGATACAGCTCCCCGTGTGTGATTTTCAAGGAATTTCCAATAAAAATAAAAAGAACATACATATGTACTTTTACCAGAAAGTACTTAAAGGTTCTCTCAACATACTCTTAGGTATGGAGGAAAGTTTACAAAGAGATTACAATAGAAACTAAGAGAATCAAAATACACAAAGTTCTCCAGATTTGAAAGATTTGAAAAACATCACTGTCAAAGAAACTAAACTCGGATGAAAAGAATGATAGTCATAACTCTCCCTCCTTTACAACTACAAATGAAAACAAGAGCATAAACTCCCTTCCCCGCAACACAAAGTCTCCAGAAAAAGACAACTCCTCTATCTCTCTACTACTTCTAGCTATCCCCCCAGTAGCACACAGTCTGTCGAAACTCCTATATTCACAACTCCTATTTTGTTGTAGCTCAAAGTCTACTGAGCAAAATCTAAAGAAAAACTGGAACCCTGAGCCTTTCGCTACTTTTCCATTTTATCCCCTTTTCCTCGATGATGTTTTTCAGTTATTATAATTGATTCTTGACATTGTATTTTATTATTTTCTCCTTGTATTTTCATCACCCGACGACATGATATTTTAAATCCCTGCAATAATCAAACACTACAACTTTATAACATACTTTATCAAAGTTGTAATTTAATTATTGGGCTTAGTGAACATATAACAGTTCGCAAAGAACTATTTGGAGATTGGGCAGTGAATGTCGGTGATGATTCATCAAAACTCTCCCTTCAATAGTTGTTGAATCATAAAGTTTCACGGACCCCATTATCTCTTCTTATGCACTCGTGTTTCTACTTCGAGACATTCTATCAAACAATGTACATGTTCTCAGTAAATCCATTGGGGGCATGCAGTTTAATAGTCATGGCCAAATGAGAGAAGGTTGACTGTTGATGTGGCTTTATTGTCAGCATATATCATAGTTTGCCTTCCTGAATTCTTCCTTGATTTGATTCACCAGTTCTTATATTCATGTTTCTCCATGTGCCATCTACGGGAATCGTTGAGCACTCATACTATATTTTCATTGTCGTTCACCTATTTCATAGCTCGATTCTTCACACCAATGTGAGGTACTGTGTTGGTGTACATCCTTTGGCATGCTATCAAATATTTCATTGTCTCCCTGTAAAACTCCAACCTGCACACTTAAAAACATCTATAATTTCGTGTCCTGCTAAAGAAGTGATCTCACTGCATACACATTGGATTCTTTTTCCATTACCAATGCATTTGATTACTAGGTATTGTAAAGACTTCGACCTCTTGATCTCCCATATGAATATTTTCACAACCTTGACTCAATGGCTCGGGTTCATCACGTTTCAACCTTAGATATAGCCTTTTGAAGATGTCCATTTGCAATCAACTTTGACATCTATTTCCACAAGCCATGACCATACTGGTATTTATTCGAATGGTTCACATGCTTCCTTGATACTCCACAATGACCATGGAATATTTTACTATTCAAAGTTGGTTCCCTCAAGTTTGCCACGGGATATTCATGTTAAACTTGTCGTTGGGAATTTGAATCATTATCAAGTATTACCAATAATTGACCACGAATGAGGTGTTGGGTTCTCATGTTGGTACTAGACTCATTTGGTAATTTGATCGAATAAGCTTGGAAGCTTGATTTTTTTATCACATTAAATGATTGACTTGACAGGAATCACACCTTACATCCTTCATCACTGGGATCGAACAAGACCATCTCCTCAATCCTCACCACAAACCACCTCGCATATGATGTGCTGGAAATCCAATAACATAAATAAACTTGATCTGTGATTGGCTTTGCTCAATTTGTTTCTATTTGACATGGATTTCTCTTTTTGAATCTGCGGCATGTCTCTTAGGTGCTAAACATTATCAAATCTGAAATGAGGGGCGCCCATTTACACCTTCAATCTTCCACTATTGTCGTAGACTAAGCACGTGGATATTAACACTTCCACCCCATCATTTTTGAGGTATAACCTTTGTTCATCACATTATGACCAAAACATTTTCCATGTGTATCTGACGACATTCTGGTCAAACGATTCTTGTGCACGCTGCTTTGCAATGCCATCGGGATGATGTTAGATTGGCATTCACAATCTGCACTTCTGCACTTATTCATGGTCTCCCCTATTCCAAGTCCTCATTGACATGTGTCGAGGAAGGCAGGTATCAGATATCTTTCAGTTCGAGCATCTCTGACACAACATCATACTATGACCCGTTATTACAAAAATCACTGTTAGCTATCATCAAGCTTGCTCTCGATCTTGTTAATTAGTTTTCCCTTGACTTATTGAGCTTGAAAAAAAGTATTTTCTCTCCATAATTTCCCAATGGAGCATAGAAGGCTAAATTAAACAAACATTCTTTACCATCCTATATGCATGGACACATCTCAAAATATATCTTTTAGGATCAACATCTTCGATATGAGTCACCCTAAATCTGTGGTTTGATGGCTTTGAATTTGGAGTACTTGAGTCACTATGATTTAAAAATACACCTTCATATACCCAGAAGCATTCACATGAGCTAATTTGAACCATATCATCTGGATATGAGAGTTTGTACCAAATTCAACTCAACCATCTAGAATACTGATTTGAGTAGGCTTTGAGGCTTCAAATTCACTATGTTGAACCTTTTGCTCCCAAATTGATTCATATCTTCAACCCATGACCTCTGAGCTTCGAATTTGATCTCAGATGTTGCGGATAATGACCGGCTTAATGAACTCTGAAACATGAACTCGAACCTGTAGGGTGGATTGCCTCAAACCAAATGAACCATTTGAAACCTATTTTAGCAAATTGAACCACTCAAAACTGCTTTGAAATTGGTTCAAAGGGGTTCAAGACCCTACACTGAAAGTTTTATTATCGGGGTCTATATGGGTACCAACAAATAGATAATCAAAAGATAATTATTGGTTACTAAATGAGGTGCATAGGCTTCCTTTTATACTAGTTTTTAGGTGGGAAATAAAGCAAACTGACGAGGTCACCCATTTTTACAATTTAATTCCCCAAGAAAATACTGGCCCCAGGATTTAAAATCTTAA